>JBAMHW010000010.1:31333385-31346648 GCA_037177495.1 Rhadinocentrus ornatus
CCCCCCCCCCCCCTCCCCCCCCCCCCCCCCCCCCCCCCCCCCCCCCCCCCCCCCCCTCCCCCCCCCCCCCCCCCCCCTCCCCCCCCATGCATTTGGATGCTTGTGCATTAAAGGGAAAAATGTAAGCAGTCCATAGGTTTCCTTAGCTAGAACTGGCATTATGAGCAGTGTTATAATGAAATGAACTCAGGTGAATAATTTCTAACTCGACTGAATTGGACTATAATTAGATCACTGAACATACAGGTGAAACTAAAAAGATTAGAATATTGGCAGAACTTCATTTATTTCAGTAATTTAATTTAAATGGGAAACTAATATAATATGGACGTATTATACACAAAGTGAGATATTTCAAGCATTCATTTATTATAATTTTGATGATTATAAACTTACAGTTTATGAAAACCCAAAAATCATAATGTCAAAAAATTAGACTATTACATGAGATCAATTAAAAAAGTATATTGGAAACTGAAATGTTGACCATTTGAACATATAATCATGCATATGAACCCAGTACTTGCAGCGTGGCATGGATGTTATCAGCCTGTGGAACAGTTGGGGTGGAATGGAAGACCAGGATGCTTTAATAGCGGCCTTTAACTCTTCTGCATTGCTCGGTCTCATGTGTCTCATCCTTCTCTTGACATTATCCCGTAGATTTTCTACGAGGTTCAGGTCAGGAGAGTTTGCTGGCCAACCAAGCACAGTAACCCCTTAGTATTGAACCAGGTTTTGGTTCTTTTGGCAGTGTGGGCAGGTGCCAAGTCCTGCTGGAAAATAAAGTCAGCATGAAGTGCTCTAAAATCTCCTGCTAGATGACTGCGCTGGCTCTGGACTTAATAAAAAACCCAGTGGACCAACACCAGAACATGACATGGCTCCCAAATCCACAGACTGTGGAAACTTCACGCTGTACTTCAGACTCTGGGATCTGGATTTCCACATGAGATGCAGAATTTGCTCATCAGAAAACAGAAATTTTGACAACTTCTCAGCAGACTAGTTAATTTTTCCTTTGCCCAGGTAAAACGCTTCTGACGCTGCGTTTTGTTCAGGAGCGGCTTCACAAATTTGATACGACGTGTGAAGTCCAGGTCCAGGACCCGTCTGTGTGGTGGCTCTGGAAGCACGAAATCACGAAATGTTTATATATATATATATATATATATATAAACATTTTATTTTAATTTTTAATTAAATTTTTTAATTAATTAATTAATATTTTTAGCTTTTCTTTGGTCCTAATTGAAATGAACGTATTACCTGATTATCAAAGCTGGATAGGATGGTCATAAGGGACCAGAAGTTTAGAAATGTATTTCAGAAATTCACACTTCATAAACCCACAGGAACATTTTAAAATCAATCCTTTGCTGGACAGGAAGCATGCATAAAGATATCATGACTGGAAACATATGAATTACTTTCTCAGTCTTAGTGAAGACTCAAGCGGCAGCATTTTGAATCAGCTGCAGCTGTCTCATTGATTTTTGCAAGCAAACCTGTAAATAGGTTGTTACAATAATCCAGTCTGCTGGAGATAAATGCATGAGCCAATTTTTCCTAAATCATTCTGACACATTAGTCCTTTGCTTCTTGAAATATTTTTGAGGTGATCGTCAGCTGGATACATAACTGACTTAATGCTGCTGTTGAAATTCTGGTCTGAGTCCAAAATGAAACCCAATTTTCTGGTTTGGCTTTGAGCTGCATAGCATGCCAGAGTGCATTAACTATGGAGAAAAACTGAAAGCACATTAAATAAATAATCCAGAAAATGTGAGCACCATATTTTAAATAGTTTGGTGTTTTAATGCTCAACCAGTTTTGCATTGAAGAAAAACTTGGGACTGTATGCAAGCTTTGGTTTTCTGCTTGTTTGGTCTGTGATGGGTGAGTTTTTCATTAACACAAGCAAGATTTAATCAATACTGCAACAATGATTTAGATTCGGAAATTTTTACATTGTTTTAATGGTCATTCTGAACAATATATTTACTCAAGAATAGGGACCAGGCATAATATAATGTATGTTTTCATGTAAATACGGAAGATAATAGCCAGTGGGTAATTTCCATCTTTGGTTCCTATGGAAAGTACATGGACTTAATACCATGACATAATACATGGATAACATATTATAACATATATATGGACAACAACATATAATAACATAATAGAGGGACAGCAACATAACATAAGACATGAACAGCAAATAATTATATCAGATTGTTGCATCGTCAAAACAATGCATAATTAATTGTTGCAAAAAAACAATATGGAATATAGAAAAATTTAGCCATCGCTTTAAACTGGCCAAAACCAGCTAAAATTAATAAGAGACAAATGTTCATTTTTGGGATGAAACTAAACAAGGAAAGATTTTTTAAGTATTTTTAAATGTATTTTTTTACACAGCTGACAGCCTAATAAAGTCAGCAGGTCATCTTATTACCACCATTATGCCTGCAGCACTGCATTTACCTGCTCTTGACATATCAAGATACTGTCCAACAATAACCAACGGAAATTAAAATTAATCATGGAACTGCCCCATATGAACTTAGATATCAGAGTGTCTATGTGTCTGTATTTAGGAGATGTTCTGTACAGCCTTTTTTTGGGTAATTTTTGATGTCTGTGAGATGAGTCTGTGCCTGAGCTGCTTTCTGCTGAACAGCGACTGGAAGGCTTGCAGGTGAGCCAATCTGTGGTCTGTTCTCATTAACCGCCTGTGGATGCACAGCCAGTGAGGGGAAAAAGAAAGAAGGAGAAGGATTGCAAAAGAAAAAAACTTAATGTTTTAGATTCAAATCCAGCAAACAAGGAAAGTGAGAACAGGTTTGCCTTCTTCTCCAAGGAGGGCAAGGAGGAAGTGCGAAAGAAGCTTGTCGAGCTGATCATGACATGCATGTTTGACGTGACTCAGCTGTGCTCAGACATGTGCTTTTCTGACTGTGTACGGTCAATGAGTGCTTATTGGCATGCAGGACTCTGTGTGTTAGTGTATTTGAGTGTGCACGTATGTATGCATCCCAACCCGTCTGTATGTTTTTATGGTAACTGAGTGGTGCAGGACAGGGCTCAGCACCACAGGGAGCCAGCTGGAGTTATTGGAGGATGAGCAGTCTGCCTCTGGGAACTAGAACCTCAAAACAAGGCAAAAGGGGTGGGGGTGGAAAGACTGGGGAATAATGGGAGAAGCAGAGAGACTGAACGTGAAGGAGAGAGACAAATTCCTGTCTCTCCACAGTGAGCTAGAGGTGAAAAGAAAACCTCTCTGGAAGGTGCATCTCCTGCACTCAGACAAAGCAGGAGGAAAAGAGGTGCGGGTGGAGAGACTGGGAGAGGGATGGGGAACAAACCTCTCGGAGTGGTACTTACTCATTTAGCACAATACACTTGCCCCGGAATGGAGATCTTAAAGAACCTTTTTTAATCTTAGTTCAGTGGTTTTCAAACTAGAAAGCCAGTTTAAAGCCTATTACGGCTTGAAGTTATGCATCATTAAAGACAGAGCCCCTCAAAATGATGACTGAAAACCACTCCCACATCCTTCCTCTGCACAAGATTCCTGGTTCTAAAAACTCAGATAGGCTACAGGTCATTTGCATTTTGGTTATCATTTGGCATTAATTGTTTTTTTTTTCATTTCTTCTTAATGTTGTGAATAAACAAGCAAGATTGGTAATAAATTCAAAATTTTTTCCCTTCATTGCATCTCAGACGAATGCACCAAGCACATTCTGCACTCTGTTAGTTCATTTTTAGGATTTTCTGGCTGTTGCTTCAAGACAAATAGAAAAAAGAAAAGAAAGAAGAAGATTTGCTACTGTATTGAAGGTTTTTCATGAGTGAAGAATCTTTCCTGCTGTTAAAATAATAGACTTCAAATTTTCTTGGAAAGGACCTCACAGCTATCCCCAGGCTGATGGGCAGAAACAGTTGTTTCTCTGAGATCAAGTCCATCGTTGGGATTCTGTGAACAAGCTGAATGCTGCAGACCTGCATACTGTAAACTTCCGCTTCTATAGAGGTGCTCACAATTCCTGATAATCAATTAATTAGATGCATTTGTTTAGCGGCACCTGGCTGCTTCTTAATTTGGTATAACATGGAGAGCGTCCACACACTTCTATAGCCATCAGATTAAATCATTTTTTACTTCATGTTCATTGATGATTATCATCCTCTGACAAGCACATAAGATGATATGCATAGAAGTTATCTGCCATTGTCTCATTGATGAGGGAGCTCAGATTGTTCGAAGAGTGTTCACGTATTATTTTAGTCTGGCTCTTGATTTTCAGAAAACCCTTTTGTTTCTTAATTGCAGTTTACTGGAGAAATAGTTACATATGAGTCAAACTGTCACTGAACAGAGTTGTGTGTAGCTAATTAGGCTCTTTCAATATTTAAAATAAAACATATGGAGTATGAAGGTCTTATTTTGCCAGAGATATATGTATATGATGGACTTGCCTTTTCTGGTCACATTCAAGTCAAATCTTTAAATCATCTAACAGAACCATTTATAATATATTATAATTAACTCTGATGCTTTTGTGGCAGATGGAGACAGCCACCAACTCACTGTTACACATACTTCTCACAAACATATGTCACGTTCATTCACAGAGCTACACAGCACATTAAAGCGGCATATGACACTTAAGGCATAAAGAAATAAAATCAAGCTGCTAATTGACTCATCGTTGGCATTGTTTTTTGTGGCGACTGCACGTGAAGCATTTGTGGCTGGTCCACATATCGCTCTGAGAATAGGTTGCAGAAATTCTAATCACTGCAGGCCTGGATGAAGATGTGCTTAAGGATGGGATTGGATTTGACTCCTAAAAGCCTGCCAGTAATGAGTAATGGAAGATCACATTGCTATCACCAAAGAAGTGACCGGATGCTTCATCATCATCATAAATCATGCTTCCTCTTGGGGAGCTTGATTTAGCAGCAGACAGAACATTTGAACAGCAAAGGATAACTAAATTGTTGACAAAACTCTTAATATTTTAAATTGAATTTAAAGTATTTTCATGTCAGTTATTGTAAAATTCCCTTATTTACAACTACATTTAGAAACACCTAGTAGCTTTGCTGAAATGACCTAGCACCCATTCTGCAATAAAAAGTTACGATCAAATGTAGTGCTATTGTTGTGTGAGTTTTATATCTGTCGCCCACACAAGGCCAAGCTGAGGAACTGTATAATTACACTCAGTTCACAATTATTCTCTACTGTTTCACTTCATGAATAATCCCACATGATGATTGGCAGGTGGCAAGCAGTGGGCAAATTCCACAAGCAATATCATCAACCCACATGCAATCGTGTAATCACTGGGTTTTATGATATTAATGGTGAACATACAGTGACAAACTGTGAAGACTGATATGTGACAATTCAAACACACCTACACACCCAAAGTGTAATGCACTGCAGGGAGACCCAAAGTCTCTCCATTTATTAATGATATCACTTCAACTCAATATCAGTTAAAACCCTGAAAATGGATACAAGGTAGGGATGAATGAACAAGCAAACAGTTCCATAAATCCCTGTTTCACTTTCTGGAAATGTTGCTGGTATCGAAGAGCTTTGCAAGACTGCAGGCATGTCTGTAAATCAAACAGGGAGGAGCAGAGCTGTTATAATTGCTTCGCAATGCCTATGATGCCCCAAAGGATTATACATGTCATAGCTTATTGCTTTTTTATTGTTAAGTGCCTCGTAAAAGCTGCATCAATACATGACCATTGATTTGTGCACGGCCTGGAAAGCTTCCACAGACGGCGAACATGATACACAAGGGTACACATGCGTGCACATGCAATGGGTAAAGAGGAAGAAGACTGTGAGGAGGAAGTCACATGGATAAGCGGATGCCAGCATCAGATCTGCCAGAGACCCCCACACTGGCCCACTGAGACATGAGGATGAATAAATTGATGTATTCAGATGGACAAGAGTGAAGGTAGAGAGGCTGAAAAGGGAGAGAGGAGGGTGTCGTGGTGGGGAGAGCAGAGCCCCCATGCTGCTGGATGCTATATGGTGCTGACTCTAAAACCTAGCTTCTTTTCACAAATGTGTGAGTGTGCCTGTGTGTGGAGTGTTGTCTGTATTATCTCAGCCCCGGTTCCCACATGGTGGTCACACAGTTGCTCCTCCACCACACACACACACACACACACACACACACAATACACAGGCTTATCACAGGCACCAGAACCCTTCTCTGATTATAAGCAATGGCACTGCAGTCACAAGCCAAAAGAATCTGTTCTCATTAAATCTGGTTAGCTCTATCCTGCAATCCTTCCTAAATATCAACAAAACTTTCAGAAATTGATCTTGCTCTTCATAAATTGAAGATGACTTCATCCCTGATTGTTGGAAAGCAGATGACACAAGCCAAGTGTGCAAAAGTTGTGATTTTAATTCGGCTCACTGAGACGACCCTCTATAGCTCTCACTCTTTCATCGTGAAAACCTATCGGTGCTTGAGAAGAATCTCAGCTATTATTTAATTTCCAGCCAGGCATGAGTATTAATTGTTTTGTCTGTGCAGGGGCCAATCTCCTAGATGTTGTTCATTACCGTCTCAGAGCTGTCTTCATTACAGGGACATGCTGTTACAGTATGCTTATATGTATGAGTGTGTGTGTATGAGCATAAGCACTCAATGGGGGTTTATCTCAGACTATTGCTCATAGTTCTACATGTCTGCCGCTCCTCTGTGTCATCGGCTGTCTAGCGTTATCAATCAAGAGAACCCATTGTGGCTCACAAAAAAACAATGAGCTGCATCAATAACTGAGCCTGTACTCTCCACCCATGAATATTCCCCTAATGAAACAATCTCTTATCGCAACATTGGCCTGGAAGAAAAAAAACTGAAAGAGGCTGCGCAGCAACTGTAATGTCCATGCTATGTCCCCTTATGTCTCTAAAATATGTTGCCGTTGCAATAATGGGCACATGCTACATGAACAAAGATGGACACTTACATTGATTCGTGTGCTGCTTTCTGTCATTTTGCATGTAAACTAATGTTATTAACAAAAGGGCACAGGCTGACTCCATTTCCCATCCCCCATGGAAATAATGGCCACATCCACTCCTTCAAAACATCACACATGGAAGACTCACAGTAATGTCCTCCCTCAAGCAGCAGTATCATTTCCATTAAGGCTACGTATCGCTCTCTCGTCCCTATTAACCCAGAGACCCAGGCCATCCTGGTCCTGTGTTGGCTGGAATACTTTGCACTGAAAATATTTTGTTCATCACTTGGCCTCCCACTACTGCCATTAACTCTGCTAAGGCCATTATTTAAACACTGAAAGCTATGTGAGTTATTTGGAGCAACGCTTTGCCAGCTCCTAAGTCTATTCTACAGTCACAGCTGCAGCGTGTAGTCTGAAATCTGTTGAGGGGCCAGTAAGTGACGCTCCATTGAGCCTCCACAAACAACACCAGACAGAAATGAAGCACTGAGGCAGGAGAAAAGGGGGAATGTTTTTCCTTTTAAAGAAAGAAGATGGATGACAGAGTACGGACGAGAAAAGGGACCACAGAGAAAAGATGCAAATTGGGGAAATGAGAAAAAAAGTTTTGGCTTATGATTTATTGAATCATATATATGCGCCCAGGATGCAAATGCATCATCAGCCTGGAGCACAAAGAAAAAAGAAAATGTGCATTTCCACCTTTATATGGCTGCACAAAAGATGCACGAGACCCTGGTGTGAATCCATTGCCTTTCCACTTGCTGTGACTCACATGGTCCCCGCCTCACCTGTGTCATCTCGGATGCTCTTTCCCACAACACACACGTGCACGAACACTGACGCACATTGAACTGAGCATCCACTCCCCACAGAGCACATCTTGCACGTCAAGAACAACAGCGATATTTACAGCCAGGAAGGCCACGTTTCTTGTCAAGAAGCCAGTCCTCTCAGCACATAGGGGACATCAGTGATCACTGCCAGTCAGAGAGAGGACAGCTATTCTAGACTCTGACAGGAAGCGGAACGCTGGTGTGAATCTGTGCATCCAAGGTGCTTCAATCCTCGAAAAACAATAACCGAAGCCTGGCCTTTGACGTCAGAGTGGTCGTAAAGGCAAGACGAGGCTGGAGATTAACAGGAGCTCTCTGAGGGGGGCAGACCATTTTCCTGTTGCTAGGAGGCTCTAAGTGTCTCATCCTTTGATGGCTAAAAGAGAGAAACATTTAGGGCAGGATGAAGAAGGGCAGAAAGATAGTGAACTAATAATAGGATCTTCTCTGACAGGTCAGAGTGTTCTTTACTATACCAGGGCCTGTACACTCATTCGACTGTTATCAGATATGAATGAAGGAAAAAGATCTGTTGGTATAGTCACAATCCGGAGTATAATTCCTTCAAATCCACTGTGAAAATTTCAAGCTTAATGTTTGAAAAGAAACCTCGTTGTTAAAAGCGCCTACAGTGGTTTTAAATTTCAGCCTCTGCATTTGTGCAACTGCATGCAAAACAACGTCCAACTGGTTCCAGTTACTGTGTTTTAGCTCAAATACAGATTAAAAAGAAAGATCACATTTCAACAATATTTTCAGCATGATTACTTTTTTGAGTTTTTATCTACTTTCGAAGGGATAGATAAAAGGTCCAACGCAAATTTCAACACTTCCTGCATCTGGTGTCCTAAATTTGTGACAAACCACTTCCGGTCTTTGTTAATTAGATTTTTTATTTTTTTTTATCAAATCAGTTTATTGTACTTATCTATTTGCTTATATTTATGCATTTGTTTTTATATTTATTTATCATTAATCTTTATTTATTCGTTGCAATTCGTTTAATATTTAATTGCAGTTTATTCTATTTCTGCATTTTTCTTTTTTTTTCCAATTTTGTTTTTCTTGTATTTTTTTGTTGTTCTATAATTGTAAATTAATTCAGGCATTAAGGGGTTAAAGATGCGTTATGTAACTTTCTGACCTTAAAACTCTGCATTCCAGACTCATTTGATGGCACAGTGACATCAGCTATGTGCATTTCTAGAAACATCGCTGCCCAGCAGCGTCCTGAGGCTGAGAGACAACTTTTTCTTTGCATGACCTCGTCGCTGACATCACATGCTAGCAAGCAGCTAAAAACACGACGGCTGTTTTGAACTTGCATTGCAACTGATTCAGCACAAAAACGCAAAAAGACATTATCGGAGGAAGAAAGGGACAAGAGAGAGAAAGTGATAGAGCAAGAGATAAGACAAGAGTCAGTCTTTTACTAGCTGGAGAGATCTCACTTTACAGGTAGGATGCAGGATGGATGTTGGTAATTATCTCTCTTTGGGTACAATACTCTTGTTTACATTTCAAAATATTACAAAACAAAAAATAGTACAACAATGTTGCTCAAAGCTTATCACCTTGAACACAATCACTCACAGAAGCTTTGATCCCTTGGTGCCCAAACATTTGCATGCGTTTGTGTTTATCATCCCATCATGTAAAACATCAACCTTTCTATCACTTCTTGATTTATCAGGCTGGAGAAGCACATTATCTGCTGTGTCGACAAAATTTTGAAATTATGATAGATCATTAGGCCAAAGATAGAAATACAAGATTTATTTTCATTTTTCTGGCTGTGGACAAACTGAATATTTCCAGAAAGAACTGGAAGTGCTTTGGCACTGTTTACTTGAAAGAAATATCTTTTGTCTTGTGATCTGATGTTGCAATTTCTCCTTAAGCACAAACCACAACAAAAATACTCTCCACTTTAGCAAATGACAGCACAAGTCAACCTGCATACAGACAATAAAAAAGGTCAAAGAGACAACCCACTAAGCAAAGTTGTCTGTAGAGCCCCGTGTAATGATCTGTGTGAGTGTGTGTCATCTTTTCACGTGTGTGAAGGGTGGAAGTGGTGGGTTGCTTCATTAGGAGCAATCTTTAGACACCTTGGTACATGTCCTTGACTTTCTTGTTAGGGTTTTGTGTGCAAAGAGAAGTGTAGATTACTGGAAGCTCAAAGGCTAGCATCTCAGTTTTACAAATGTAGTTAAGAACATTAAAAGCATTACAGCGGGGTGCACAAGAAGCACGAAAAAGTACATGAAAAGCAAGGAGGACAGAAAAAGCAAAAATAGACTGAGATAAAATGTAAGAAACTAAAGTTCCATTGTGACAAATTAACAGTTTTTTTGATGACAGCAAATAGAAAAGTTTTCAGCAGACCTTTAGTTTTCTGGGAGTTTGTTCCACATGTGAGGAGCATAAAAGCTGAACGCTGCCTCTCCACGATTAGTTCTGACTCTGGGAACAGAAAGTAGACTTAACCCTGATGACCTGAAGGATCTGGTTGGTTCATTATAAACCGGAAGACCCTAAATATATTTGGACCCTCAACCATTCAATGTAAACTAACAGCAGGATTTTAATGTCAATTCCTTGACAAATAGGAAGCCAGTGCAAATATCTGAGGACTGGAGTTTTATGATATGGTATACATATATATAAATTTCAATACATATACGTGTATGTCGTGGTCATTTACTGTGTATGCAGAAGTGAGGGGAGACCTAAGGAATGGATGCTCCTGGTCCAAACAGGCCTTTTGGAACAGGGTTTTTCCTGTTTCCGTCCAATTGTGCTAGAAAGAAATTTGAATTAAAGAGAATAATTAGAGGAAGTATTCAGGGTTTCACTATTATGAAAAGTTTTCTGGATTATCAGCTTTTGCCTGTTTGGGGCCGTATAACAGAGAGGAGAGTGTTTGTTGCAGCCTTGTCCTTGTCCCCTGCATTAGTGATTTATGCCCGACTTCCACTCTCGGCGCCAGTTCAGAAACTACAATGAGTTTACCTTTCCTTGACACTGATGTTCTTAATGTTTAATGATGACCTGGATCTGAACCGGCTATCATGGTTTTAGTTGCTTACTTTTGTTACTATGTAGAAAAACTTTGCTGAAAGAATAAGTCAGCATGTTTTTCTGAAACATTTTTTCTGATCCATAGAAGCTAAAATTATGTGATATTTCATGGGAAAAAAGAAGGGCTAAGTAGGAACTGGATTTTGTGGATATTAAATACAAGTAAAGGGATTTTTGCTGTAAAAATCAGAGTGGATTCAAAATCTTACATCCTTTGGCTTTCAGGCAAACTGTGCAAATAACATTGATCTAGTTAACACAGCAGGGAAAAAGTGAGGCAAAGCTAAGAATTCAAAGTAGCATCTGAGCCTGTGGGTAATTTTCCTTCCATTTCTATAAAGATGCACATTTACATCATCTGGACACTAGTCTCCCTTTTGTGCATCACACTTTTACTGAGAAGCAAATTTTACCCAACAAGCCACTGTCCACATCAATGAGTTTCTCCTGCAGACTGGACAACAAAATTGTGTGGCTGCACACGTCAGCAGTCAGTCGATTCAGATTTGCTGGGAAATTTCTGCACAAGCCTGCTGCTGATTGCAATACGTAACTGAGCTGTGATTTATAGACCTAATCCCCCTCAGGCATCCTGTACAGCCAGTCCTAATGAAACACACTGATCTGGAAGGGATCTAAAGAGACCAGATATCGGCGCCATGTGGAAAAGAACATATGGATCACTGAGCTCCTCTCCAACATTCCTGAACAATCTGGACAGGACATTGAGCGGTTTATCACCGCCAAGGACTCAGCAGTTAGATTGCTGAGGCATCCAGTTGCTTGCTCCCAGTGGGGTTAGCATCCCATCCGTCCAGCAAAAACAGGAAAAGACCACTTGTATTTTGCTACTGTAACGTTATGTTCTGCAACTTTATCATGGAGACTGTTTTTAATATTATGTTGATCTTTTGTTGTTAAATCTAAATTATGCTTTCTGATTGAGTCTCGGTGTCTTTTCAGAAACATTATCATCATAAGTGGAACTAAACAAAGAAAAGACGAGCATCATTTTTGTCTTCCTGGCCTGTGATCAACTCTGTGGATGAGCATAAGGAACCGACTGGATTAACAAAACAGCTTCTCATTCAGATGTTGAGAGATCATTTGGGGTTAAGTCATCAGTACCACTTGCAACAGTCCCTAAATGAACTCTGCCTTGGATGCACACAGCCCAGCCTCAGAAGAAACTTCTAATCCCCAAATATCAGTGTTGATGTGGTAGGATTGAAATTATGACCCATAAATAGTCAATTTAAAAATCCCAATCAAGTATAATTTGATCTAAACTATTTAATTCATTACATCTAAACCTTCTATCATAATCCAAATCAACAGTGTATACTGTAACACGTAGCACAAGGTGGACATCTTCAGCTCCCTAAAAAACTGATGAGGTATCCAGATATCATCTGCACCTTTGTAAGGAAAAGTTTTGTTTTGTTTAATGCAGTAACTGGACAACTAGGAGGCACTATGAAACTTTTATTTTTTGACATGTCCTGTCCAGCATGGTAGCAGCAGAATGATGGTCTGGCTGCTGTGTTGTGCTGAACAAATTTGCTTTGCCAAGCGGAGCTTTATGGGTATAAGGCTCCTCTTGATAATCTGATTATTTATTTATTTTTTATTTTAAAATTATAGAATTTATGTAATCTTGCTGGACCTGACCGGAGGGGACAGAAAGAAAGGAGAACAATGGAGAGAAGTAAAAAGGTAAGTAGAAAAAAAACAACCCTTCAATCCAACCCAACACTAGACAACCAGCTGCTACACCTGTGCAGAAACACAACAAAGAATTTCCTACAGCTTTCACAGGTAAACTAAGCTGACAATCATCAGGGGTTCCTGAAAAATAAAAAAATTACCAAGACAACAACAAAAGTACCAGAAACACAAATACTAAACTAAAGTAGCTCTTAGTGTATAAACCCAGCATGCAGAGGATGAGGAATGACGGGCGGTAAGAGATGAGTGTGATCCTGCAAATAGACTAGACTAGAGGCAGACTGGGGCAGCCCAGAGACCCGGGTGATCAGAAGCCACTATAACTACCAACACAGCTACCAGGCTTACATGTTCTCTGATTAAACCAAATTGAAACAAACTTTACTGCAGAGCTTTTGTGGCCAGAAATTTAATTTTATATGAGGAAATAAGAAGAAAGCATGTTTACCTTCCATCCATCCATCCATTATCTGCCGCTTATCCGGAGTCGGGTCGCGGGGGCAGCTGCTTAAGCAGGGAAACCCAGACTTCCTTCTCTCCGGCCACATTCACCAGCTCATCCGGAGGGATCCCGAAGCGTTCCCAG
>JBAMHW010000010.1:31364203-31399158 GCA_037177495.1 Rhadinocentrus ornatus
CCCCCCCCCCCCCTCCTTCCCTCCTCCCCCCCCCCCCTCCCCCCCCCCCCCCCCCCCCTCCCCCTCACATGCTTTTATATGCTTTGACACTATGGGCTTTACCATGTGTGGCCAGCCAACATAGATTAAGTGCCACTGCCAGGCCCATCACTGCTCCTGGCTCAGTCATGGAAGGGAAGTGGAGCGATGGGCGGCTGCTGGCGGCCCCTTCACAGATGGTTGCAGGTACAGCGCTACGCTTGGCTGATAACCAAAGAACTTCAAAGCTCAGACGAGCGCTCAAGCCCATTTCTGTCCAGAGTCAGGAGGCAAAAGGCAGACAACAGAAAGAAGGTAGCAATAGACAAGAGCTTGGGTAGTCAAAAGAGTCAACAAGCATGGAAATGAGCAGCTTTAGCTCTTTTCTTTTCCTTTGCCTGCTTTTATGTTCATATTCTTGCTCTCCACTTCTCAGCATTACTGTCTCACCGTCTCTTTCTTTCTTTACATTTTGTGTTCTCATTTAAAGCAGATTCGGTGACATGTTCCCACTCCAGAGGAAAAAAATACTGATAAAATTGTTAGAGATCCCATCATTTCTTTACAAGTCATTTATTTTTCTCAAAATTATTCAGTTCATGAATCCTGTGGAAAAATACTTCCATTCAACAGCAAACGAAGAAGCAGCGAGTGAGATGAAACTCAATAAAAATCTCACAGACTTTAACCTTCTGAGACCCGAGCTTTAGTTTGACTGGCTTTTCTTCTAGCTATTGGGGGTTAGGAGGAGCCAATAAAAAGATTTTTATGATTTATGATTATACATATATTATTATATAGGATGTAGATATAAATATATAGTATGAATAGATAAATAAAATCTCCTCTGACACAGCCAAATGACAGTGTAAGTGTTCAACAGGTTCCAGTTACTCAGAATTTAGTATTATGGTGCAGACAACCAAATTATGTGATGTCGTATGAGGACGCTAGCTCTCAGGAGATTAAATGTTAAAGTTCTAACATGCAGGGAAACTGTTTGTCGTCTCAGAAACTATTTGCTGTTTAAACTTAGTTGAGGAAACAGTTTCTTTGTTGCTGCTGAAGGGTGGAATCCAAGCTTTATTAAGCTTTTAAAGGTTAATGTGGAGGGAGAGATGTTAAAAAATCATTGATTCAATTAGACATTCCAGTGGCCCTTCCAATAACCCTCCAGTCCTGACATGAGAAAAAAACAAACAAAAGAAACCTTCTCCGTGGCTGCAGGGTTGCAGCACAACATCTCTGAAGCCATTTAGTAACATTCAGCTGTAAGTGAAGGGTCATGATTATTTCATGAACGTTTGGGTCTCTTTTTATTATTAAAATACTACTATATTTAGGACCTTCTGAAAGATTGAAGAAACAGTATACCTCTGCTGTTCCCCATTATTTTATTTCAAAACCTCCGACAAATTGTCTTTTTAGACATCTTGTTTTATTTGTCAGATTCAGAGTGGAAGCAAATCCAGCACACACTTTCAAATAACTTTGTTAAGTTCATAAAACACAAACAATTGTGGCATATTATTCCTCAAATTGCTGCTCATATGGTTCTCATTTACACATGGCATGTTATTAAGAAAGTCAAACATGGGTTCATGATCAATAAAACAGCATTTAGGAATGGCCTGAATGGTTGGCTTAAATTACTGGGCCAAAGTGTGTTGCAGGACAAAAGAAAAGAAAAAAAAAGGCTGCACACCTTTTTGATCCACTCCTCACTTCAAAGCCTCAGGCACATTCTGGCCAGCCAGCAGCTCTGTCTGGAAGCTGTTTGAACTGACCCCTGCATTCAGTCTGACAGACAGAGATGGAGAGGGAAAATGGCAGAGAGATGGGGAATGACAAAGCTTGGAAAAGTAAGGCAGACATGGAAGAAGGAAGGTGGTGGAGCTGAGGTCGTGAGAGATGAATACCTTCATCTGGGGGCCCATTAGCCTCAGCGGCACAGCCAGAGGTCAAGGGGGTATGGTGACGAGGTAGGAGCAGGGGGAGCTGGTTGTTAAGTTGGATGGGTGTGGGGTTCCCAGGGATAGAGTTTGGAGGGGGTTTTGGTGGTGGCAGCAGATTATTTTTCGTATTTAACCTGCCTCCTCCTTACATCTGGGATCAGAGCTGTCCAGCGAGCTCCCCCCCCTCTTCCTGACAGCACCCAGCAGCTGCTTATGCACACAAACTTGTTTGCGCCCCTCCAGCGCTTGTAGCGGGGCTGGCTCAGAAAAAGGCCAAAATGTGACCTTTAGCTATGAGAACCTGCTCTCTTTTCCATTGCTGTTCCAGAACAGTCCAGACTAGGCCCGTTGTTTTTACCTCTAGATTTCAATGACACAGAGACATCTGGGCACAAACATGAGAGCATCAAGTGGTATCCATCATTCAGTTTCTTTAAATACCTACGACTACTAAAGTTTCTATTTGCATTTACAGTCAAGCACCTCACATTGTAATAAATCTTTATTTTTTGACTTTCTACAGCTTTTCTCTTTTCCATCTGTTAGTAAACCTCTCATCCACCTCAAATCGGAGTTTAGAAACATCTCAGATCACAGGAACAAACCTAGAACTGGCAAATTGTTCCAGTAGGTGGATCTTGTTTTGTTTAATTTAGTAAGAAAAGTTTTTTGTTAGTGTATAATTTTAAAACACAGCTCTCATTCCCTGTTTGAAGGTGTTATCTGTGCAAGCTAATTCCAACGTGTCCTTCGCATACATGGTGACTCAGTATGTGGCTGTTAAAGTAATGGTGAAAATAGCCATTTACTGCCTGGTTTTTGCTGCTATTTGTAACTCTGAGGACACAGTAAATATAATCAGCTAAAGCCATGATTTTCACGCTGAATCAGACGCAGAGGGCTGAGTTGGCTAGCCATATTTATTACCTCAGCTATGTGGCCAGAAGGACTCAACAGCCATGTTTACGACACAGTCAGTTGGATTAAGGACACATATGCCTTGCTAAATTGGTACGAGTGCACGTGTTTGTGTGTGTGCTGTAATCTTTTTAAAGCTGTTTGAATATATGACATGCTGGGCCTTACTTTGTCAAAGAACAGATGAAGAAGAAGCTTTAAAAGAAAATGACGTGAGATTAAATCACTTTAATAAGCATGCATATTTATTACCTGCAGCATGAAGCAAGAGTACATGTCGAGGCATCGTAGAGGAATAAAAAAGGGGCATGTAGCCTAGATTAGTCTGATCTGTAGCCCTAACAGGCCCTGAGTCCCAGATTCACACATCCCTCTGAAATATCACACTCACTTGTCGTCTAGGGATGCATCTGATGGGGAGGCAGTATACTGGGGCAAAGGGGAGTCTAACCAGATGTCAGGGGAAGCACTGATACAAAATGGACAGAAGTTAACTTTCTTATTTATCCACCTTTTAGTCAGTTAAAGGTTGATTTCAAACACTAACAATAATATTTTTATGACATTTTGCTGTTGAGACCTGAAACTAACAGTCAGAGCTTCATAGTTTAATTCTACGTCATACCAGGAGAATAAGATCTCCTTGAAACATTTCTGAACAACTCCTTTCATTTTCTAAATGCTAGACAAGCTATCAGTTTTATGTTTGTTATGCTTTTGGAAATAGAGGAAGTGATGGCTCTGTTGTGCATGATTGGTCTCTAGACGCCTGGTCAGGTTTAACTGGTTCCTCTGTAGTTGGGGTTCGTAGCTGGGGTTTCAAACGGGTGGGGCATCAGATTAATCCCTCTGGGTGTGGGTTTGTGTGTTTTGGGGTGGTGCTTTGATGTTTTTTGTCAGATAGTTCTGCAAGTCTTCAGAAGCAACAGCAGCCACAAATTTACACAAGTGAAGATGTATGTGGAGTCTCAGAAATGCATAAATGGCTACACGCCCACTGGCACGCACAGGCACACATTTTTTGCATATATGCATACTTTTGTGTGCGGTATCGTGCACATCCTTAGTAGAGGTAAGCCTGTCGAGCTGGATGGGCATTATTCCAGCTGTCTTTGCTGGATATTAATGTAGCAGCAGACTTTAACCCCTAAGCTTGAGCACACCCAACACTAATGCTTAGTAGTCCATGGGACAGGGCAGGGTGGCAGGGTGGGGTGATGATGCTGTCTCTTCAAAACACTGTCCAAGGCTGTATTCCCTTCAGCTTACATCTTTCTCCCATCATTAAATGCAATGTTACTACATAAGACCTATTCTCTTTAAGTTTTTTCTACAGGAGTTTAAATAATGGCTAAAATGTAGATGGGTAGTGAACAGAAACCCGGCTCTGTGTGTTTGTGCATACAGACATGCGTATCCCTGTGGGAACATCAGCATAATTTAATCTCCTTTGTTGTTTGCATATCACTGGCTATTGTCCTGGACTAACTAAAGTGCCATCCTTTAAAACCTCAGTTCGAGATGTAATGCAAAAAGTAGCAAAAAAGGCCACCATTCACATTAACACTAAAACCCCACACTGTGTGTAGATTACAGCGCAGCACTCAACAAAATCTATACTGCTCTGGCTCCGCTCAAATCAATTTGCCATTGTATGGAGTTTTCTCCTGCATCTCGCTCATCTGTGTGTCCTTCCCATTTGTTTTCTGTGTGGGCTTATTGTTTTTTTCAGCACTTCTCATATGTTGACCTCATTTAAAAGCATCATGTTCTGCTGTTATTTGGAATCCAAATGACAGAAGAGGAAGTGTGGTTTAGTGGGTGTTTTTTTCTCTGTGTGTAAATGATAACCAGCCTGGAGAAGGGCTGCTTATCAGGTGTGTGTGGCCCTGCATGGCCCTGCGCTGTGTTTGCAACTGTAGTCAAAGCAGCACAGTTTGATGCATGTGGTGGATGTAATGTAGGCAAGACTGGGGTTAACAGGTGCTGCTGGTTACAGGTTGGGCTTGGGCATGTTTTCACTGCCAAACGTGACACATTTGCAGTTTCTTTAAGCTTGTTCCACATTGTGCTGCACGAAGAACATTATTTATACAACTAGATTTTTTCTGCCTTTCTTTTCCTGTCTGGAGGAAGGGCTTGGTAAACTAACAACACTCGTGATTTTATTAATAAAAAATCCCACATTGACACCCGCTATTCCATCCGGCCCCCGTGCACCTCCTCATCTCTCCTCCACCCTGTTCCTTGGTTCAGCGCCTGCTTAGGCTGACCTGGCAACATAAACAAGCCAAATGTTTTTCTCACTCCAGCCGTTTTATAATCACATTTACAACAGGAATAGCAGCCTCCTTATCAACTGACAGTTGTGCTGCGGTAGTAGGCTTTTTTTAAACTAATCTAATGCAAATGTTAGCTTTGAAACTAGCACTCATAACCGAGAATGTTAAAGTTTCAGATCTGAACTTGTTTTAGCATCTACATATTTGTGCTCCCACACGTGTACATTTGCGGGACAGCTTGTGTGTGTGTTCTTGCTCATGTATCTACGCATGTGCATTTTGGCGAGTGTTGACTGATCACGTTATCTCACAGCTAACACAACATGTTGTATCTTTGGCTGTTTGCTTCCAGGAAGGGCAGAGTTGAGGGAGTGTCACATTTATAACAGGCATGTTGTTTAGCTAAGAAGCCCTGTATATATCTGTGAAACGCCACTCATATTTGCCTTTTAGTCTAGCCATATGCCAGATGAGTGTGTGTCCTTTTTTTAAAAAGAACGGATTGAAATATCGAGACAGTTCCAAGCAGTCAAATACTGTAGTGAGGAAAAAGAAAAAGGCCCGATGGAGCAGAAGCCTGCTTGACAGGATCTCCCCGCTAGCTTGTCTGATGCATTATTCTATAAATAAGCAGAGATGAGAGAGCTAAAAACCAGGCTTGATGGTCAATAGTGGCTTCGAGAGAGAGAGAGAGAGAGCGAGATGGGGGGGGGAGACTATGCAGTGTCAAGCTCCAGCTCCCCACAGAGGACAACATTACAAGGAACACAAGGCTAAACTGTTCTGTATGGACAAGATGTTCTTGCTCAGTGGTGTTTTCAATGCTGTAATTAACCCCAAAGTCTCTGTTTCAGTCCTACAACAGGTTCTCTACCAGTGGACTAGCTGGATGACCTGTAGACTAGAAAATAGATGCAGAATGCTGTAGGAGAGCACCTGTGACGCAGATAGAGCTAAAGCAGCTCTTTTATTTAGCTCATCCTCTTCATCTTTAATGTGTCGGGTGTTCAGAAACAGGGCGGATGTGTGGCACGCAATACACACATGGAAAGAGGAGCAAAGGGTGAGATAATGCTTTGTCTAGACAGTCAGAAGTCATTTCATTAGTGGGTGATTTGGCCCAGCACCCCCCCCTCCCAACTCCTTCCAGTATTGCGGACTCTGGGATGTCCAGTAAAGAGACCGGATCACAAGTCTTTGCTGGTGTCAGTAGCCATTAAACCTCTGGAAGCAGTCCAAATAAATCTAAGCCAGGGTACACTGGCGAGACAGACTACTGTCTCTGGGTAGTCTCCCAGGTGATTGCCGAATCTTTCCACTCAGACCTTTTGCTGTAGTCTGAGCATTGAACAGTCGCTCCAGTGACCGATAAATATTTAAAGGCAATAACCTGTTTTGGAGCAGTTTTTCCTTTAAGTGCATACTCATTTTATTTATTTGTATCTCGGATTGAAATAGTTTCAAAGAACAGCTTTTCATGTCTGGTGGGATCTGAAGCCTTCCTCATCAGTACTCTGTCATGCTGTCTGTGTATAAATGACAGGTTTAATAAAGGCCGGCAAACAGAAGCAGGTCACAGACTATGTGAGGGCCACTCATGACCCCACTCTCCAAGCTCTATTCTCCTTCCCTCCCGTTCAGTCCATCCCTCACCCTTACATGGCACACAGAATGGCCCTGATTCTCCCAAAAAGAAGATTAACAAACCCCTGACAGAGAAGTAATCTCTCTGAAAACACTGACTATTACCATTTCAACATGCTGCCTCTAAACAGTGGAAAATGCCTCTCTGGTATGCTTAATTGCAGTGTGCGGGACACACAGTGTTCCTTCAGCTATGCTAAATGGAAAGCCTTGGCTACTGAAGGCATTCCAACATTGTAAATGTGCAACAATGGATCTTTACTGGTTTGCTTCACATTGAGATAAAAAAAATTCAAGTAAGGAAGTTTTTTTTTGCACTATGTCTGGTGTCTGACAACATTATAGAAGGTTTAGTTGTTCAGATTCTACATCATGAATATGTTTGAACTTCAGTTTTGGGTGAAGACAGATTCATGCGGACTTGAGCCGCTTTCCCAATGAAGGAAAATTGGTCACATTGTTGCCTGTGAATGTTGTCATGAGAAAACATTCCAGCCATTTGACCTCTTGCTTTTGGTTCTTTTAATTACTTATCTGAGTTCTGCAAAAGGCTCAAACCTATGCAGTTGTTTGTTTTACCATTTATCTTTGCATCTTTGTCAGCTGTGCAGAAGATTTGTATTCTTTTTTCCAAGTCAAAGCTGAATTTGAAGATGCCCGGTGAATTTCTAAAGATTATTGCCAGGATTGTTCCCCAGTCCACCAGTTTAGAGTGACATGTGCAGCCTTCAGTTCATTGCTCTGTGCAGGCATGTTAAGTGAACTCTTTGACCACAAGTGTTAAAACTGACAGAGAGTCAATGAGTGACTAGAGCCAGGGAGGAATTTCTGTGATACAAATGCAAAGATCAGCTAGCCTCAGCCTGGCCTTGTAAAACTGGAGCTATTCATAATTATGCCAGCATATATGTAATATTGAAATTTTCCATAAGAGGAAAATCCATCTTTGTGTCCATCAGTCTATGCCTGTGATTATCCTGTCTTGCTCTCAGTCACACACTGTTGATGCTGCTCGGTGACGCAACCCATCATTCAAATTATTTTTAGCATAAAGTTCAGGCACAGGAATTGGTAATCCAAGGAGTGACATCTGGCCTTCTGGGCTTATGTGATTAGCAGAGAGCCTTGCCCCTAATAGCCTAGCGGACGTTCTTCATTACCTCTCTGGAGGAGTCATAGTTGTGGCACCAGAAGTAAGTGAAGCGGGCATGCCTAGTTTATCCAACATCAACAAAAAGAGCTACATCTTGATGATTGTTCAGTGGATTGATGTGTAAATCTCATGGCTGAAATTTAAACTACTGCCACAGAACGCATGGAGACGCTATACTAAATCAGCTACTGTGCAACACTAGCCAGGCTTACAGTGAGCCCTCTAATATGAAGTGCAGCTTCAATCCTAGCGCATTAGGGCTAAGACCAGATGAAAGATAGCTAGTAAGTCAAAGCAAGGCCAAACTAGAAACAATAAAATCTAAATAAAAATAGAAAGAAAGAAAAGGAGGAGGAAGAGAGTTCAATAGAGTTATAGGATAAAACAAAATGGAGTGGAAGGCTGCCAGCTTCCTACTGAATTAATCATCATCACCACTGCTAGAGCTAATAATGACAAAGTGACCATGTCCCACTCTGGCCACACAATAGAGCTGCAATTATAATAGTTGTCCTGTTTTGGAGGAACTATGCTTTTTTAATTATCTTTGAAAAAAACCCAAAAGTTCCTAACTTTCAAGATGTCTATTAAAAACCCCAGAGCAGCAATTGAACCAGCAGTAAACAAGAGTTTAAGGGCTGTTTGTATGAGTTTAGCTAGTGATTGTGTTTTCACATGCCATAATGTTCTCTGAATCATGCAAAGGTGGATTGGCTGCAGGCTCTAATTGTGTGTGGGGGTGTCGGCATGGCCAGGTGGAAGCTCTTAGTTTGTTAGCAGTAAACTAATTTTGGCTTTAGTGGAAGCGGTTTAAACATAGCATTACATCTTTGAGCATAGGTCTCATTTAATCTTCCTTCTACTGTAATAATCACTTCAATGTTACAAACAAGTTTGTTTGCAAAGAAGAGAGATAAAGAATGGGACTATTTTTGGGCAGTTGTTTGCTTGGAGAGACTTTTGCTTATTCTGAGGCAGTTTGTTCCCAGGAGTTCAGAGCACAGCCTTGCTGGTATTTTGTTTTGTTGTCTTCAGGATCTGTGGTTGTGAGGCAGTTCAATGCCCCCTCTCCTGTTTTCATACTTACTTGAACAATATTTTGTGTTTCACCTTGTCTAAAGTGGGTAATTGTGTAGCATATTGCTTGTGCTGGGTTGCAAATTGTGATCATTTCCTTAAACTTTTTTCTTATTGTTGTCCTATATTTGTGTATTATTATGTATTGCTTCTGTGTCTCTGCGGAACATCCCATGAAAGCGTATTATTTTAGTATGCACAGAGACTGTTTACGCTGCTGCAGATGGACACAGTAGGGAAATGGTGTTTCCTTTGCATGAACCAGAGGTTTGCATAAGCACTACATAATCTAAATCTCTTTGTTAAACTGTTGGCTATTTTTTATCTTATATAACCATATAAAAACTTCATCACGTATTATCCCTTTCACACCAGCCTTTAATGTCTTCATATCTAAGGTTTTATCACAAAAATATTAGATCGTTCAAGGTTCAAAGTTTCTTTATTGGACCTGTGGGTAGATTTTTTTTTACAGAAACAATGGTAGCATTAGATAATAGCAATACTTAGAAACAATTCTAAAGCAGCTAATGCTGAATGATAGTTTGATGGTTATTTAAAGGGTACTTTGATGTTAAAGAGTTCTTGGGATTAACATGGTGATGCATCAGCATATAAGCTTGGTGTTTTAATGACCTGCTCTGACCCAAGCCGTTTTTATTTAAAGCTTGTGACTACCACTCATGTTTCAGACACTCTCAAATTCCTAACCTCTCACTTTCTTTCCCCTCGCTCCTCCTCTCTGTTCCCCTCTTGTCTCAGGTATGGCCTCGCATGTGCAAGTCTTCTCCCCTCACACTCTACAGTCAAGTGCCTTCTTTAGCGTAAAGAAACTGAAGGTGGAGCCGAGTTGTAACTGGGATATGACCGGGTACGGCACGCACAATAAAGTCTACAGCCACAACAGCAGCAAGAACGTGTCGGCCACCAGTGGCGCCCTAGGCATCAACAGCTCCCTGCAGGTCGCCAGCTCCACCCTGCCGTACGAGCAGGCTCTCATCTTCCCAGCCAGCGTGGGCCACATCGTGGTCGCCTCAGCAAGCAGTACTTCAGGGGCCATTGGGTCTCTGCTAGGCAGCGGTGGCGGAGGCAACAGCAGCAGTAACAGCAGTGGTGGTGGAGGTGGCGGGGGTGGAAGCGGTGTGGGCGGTGGGGTCGGTGTTCACAACCTGACACGCCGCAGCACTGTGAGTCTCCTTGACACTTACCAGCGATGCGGTCTTAAACGCAAGAGTGAGGAGCTTGACAACAACAGCAGCGTGCAGATCATTGAGGAGCACGGCCCGCCAATGATCCAGAACGGAGGAGCCAGTGGAGCCACCGTGGCTACAGTAGCCACCGCCACCTCCACAGCAACATCCAAAAACAGTGGCTCCAACAATGAGGGAGACTACCAGCTGGTGCAGCATGAGGTCCTCTGCTCCATGACTAACACCTACGAAGTCTTGGAGTTTTTGGGGCGAGGAACCTTTGGACAGGTGGTTAAGTGCTGGAAAAGGGGCACTAACGAAATAGTGGCCATCAAGATCTTAAAAAACCACCCTTCGTATGCACGGCAGGGCCAAATCGAGGTCAGCATTCTGGCACGACTCAGCACAGAGAGCGCAGACGACTACAATTTTGTGAGGGCCTACGAGTGCTTCCAGCACAAGAACCACACGTGCCTGGTATTTGAGATGTTGGAACAGAACCTGTATGACTTCCTCAAACAGAACAAGTTCAGCCCTCTCCCACTCAAGTACATCAGACCCGTGCTTCAGCAGGTAGCCACAGCGCTGATGAAATTGAAAAGCCTAGGGCTGATTCATGCGGACCTGAAGCCAGAGAACATCATGCTCGTGGACCCATCTCGGCAGCCCTACAGGGTGAAGGTCATTGACTTTGGTTCAGCCAGCCATGTGTCCAAAGCGGTCTGCTCCACTTATCTACAGTCCAGATACTACCGGTAAGAGCTGACATAACGCTGACATAATAACAAGCTTGTTATGAAATTAGTAAGTTATGCAGATGCAGTTCTTGTCTTTGTTTGCTCCATTTGTGCTATTTTTCTCTTTGCATCTTGTTTGATTTACTGTTTTAATGTGGAATGCTTTTGTGGTTGAGCTGATCGTTTGTCCAAACATCCAGATTTTCTGCCAACCTTATGAGCTGCTGCTCTGCATTCCAGCTCTATATTTTTCCCGTGCTTGTTTACCCCATTAGTTAATGTGAAACAGAGCATTTAAACTCAAAGGCTTTCAGAGTAGCCAGCTGCTTATTGTGTTTAATGTGATAACAAAAAAAGGCCCATTTTGGTTCTACTTTGATGATTATATAGAACCTGCTTAGTTATTTAGAAGACCTAAGGGAATTTTTTAAGCAGTGGCATTGTTCGGTAGCCCAGGGAGGTTTTAGGGGAAGAAAAGTGTTGTTTCCTGCTTTCAATAGAGGGTTTTTGAAAAGATCTCAGACAAATTCCCCCATAGAAGAAGGGCACCAATCATGTGAGGTGGCAATCTGCCCAAAGGCATCTATTCACCCTTCTGCTCCCCATGCCCTCAGACCCTCAGCCCCCCATCACTGACTGGCTCCCATTTCTCTTGGGAATGAGATGAGGGGTCAGCCTTAGTTCTCCTTGTAATATGTGCTTGTAATCCACACCAGTGGGCCCTGCATCAGAACCAGATGACTCAGGGAAGACCTCTCTTTCTTCTCTCAGTTCTTAAAAAAATCTTTTTTACCCATAGCAAACAGTGTGTTTGGGTTTCAGCAGAGGCAGCGATTGGGGAGCTGTGCAAGCAGTCAAACAGTGTCTGTGTGTGCACAGAGAGCAGCTTTGTTTGGGGCTCAGGCCTGGTGCTGGCTCTGCAGCTGATGGAAGAACAGGTGTGTGTGTGAGCTGTCGTGCCACATGCGAACACACATAGACCATGTGGCTCTGCAACTGTGTGGTTTAATTATTTCAGTAGTTTATCGTTGGCTTAAGACAGTATTCCTGTTAATGTATAAAGGCTCATAAGAGCATAAAATTGAAATGAACAGAAATGATATTCATATTTTTATTTCCACTTTATTAAACTTTTGATCACAAATGACAGGTGCGTCATTTAAATTTAACCTATTATGGCCTAAAAAAAACTCTGCATGGGAATTGGGTTGTACGTGCCGACAGGACAGTGCTGTTATATCAATAAAGTATGTCATCCTGAAGTAAACAGCAGTGGGATCATGTTGTTGCTCCTTACAGTAAGTCAACAAGCAGGTTATAAAGCGTTCCTGTTTGTTTTCTGTGGGAGTGACGAGCGGAGGATAGCAGAGATCATCCCTTCATTTCCTGTTGGCAGCACAGTGGAGGAATGAAAGACTTACATAGGCCAGAAAATTACCCATCACCTACCAAAACCTAGACCTGGGGCTTGGCAACCCTGCTTTAAGGGCACTGGGATAGGGGTGTGAGAGGATGCAGCAGAGTTTGATCTGTCCTGCATAATGAGTTTGTGCTTTAACAGGGCTCATTGTGAGGAATTAGGCAAGTCTTACATTTCATTTTAAAGAATGAGCTCATGGGAGATGAGTACCATGGAAGTCTTAACACTATGGTGTGGACAACAAACAGATTTTGACTGTGGTTAGAGTTCACAGTGAGTTCAAAGCTTAGAGGAGAACATCAAGCCATCTTTGATGATTGCAGATGAGAAGATAACAGGATAGTTTCTGTTGCCTGTACCTCGAGGGTGGAGATTGCATACAGGTGTGCTTAGCCAGCTCTGTGGAACTGGCTCTATGTTACTTTATATCGACCATGACTGCAACCACATCCCTGCATCGTATTGATTCTTGTTGAATAAAATGTCCATCTTTTTTCTGAACAACAATGCCCACCTTTGTTTAATAAGATGAAATAACCTCAGAGCATAATAATAATAGCTGTTTGCATTTTGGATGTCAGAGATATTGTTTGTTGTTGACATTATATGTCCTGTAACAGCCTTGCAAATGAGTTATGGATTTTCCATGAGGTTGACTCATGCAAATAAAATACCAGTATTCAAGGTAAACAGGATCAGCTATCAGTGTACGTTGAGTTTCAGCTTTGTTCGCCTCGCTGCTCTGAGACTACAGGGTCACGTAGTTCAGCTCGTCTGTCTTTGTCAAATAGACCTGTCTGCACTTGGTACTGCTAAAATTTTCCATTTTTGAAAAACATTAATCTCAAAACTTCCAAATCACATGTGCTGTTTACGTCCAGATTATGTAATTTTACGACCTTACCCTGATCCTACATATTTTTATCCTTCTTTCATTTCCTTTCTTGCTCTTCTTCATTCCTCTTCCAAATAGCTAATGATGCAACAGGTAAGCTCACTAGTCAAGCTGACCCTGTGCCAGATAAAAGGATTATTGTCTTGTCCCAGTTGGACATTTTTGTCCTGTTTATCTCATCGGCCATGAAATTGGTGAAATGCGGCAAGGCATAACTCAAGTTTATGTAAAGTTTCCTGAGGCAGTTCAGCTGGTGGGAAAAGGCGTTTTGGTGGCTGCTGGTAGAAACAGGGAGGCGAAGTGTGCAGACAGAGGCACGTATTGAAGGAAAAAAGCTTTCTCACTCTGCATGAGTGTCTGGTGAAATATCTAAAAGGCCTTCTTATTCAAGGATGCCACACTGATGTTGCCACATGAACACATGGTTTCTTTTTTTGTATTTCCAAGAAGCTAACTTTTATATCTGGACCAAATTAGTGATTTTCCCATTGCAATATTCCTGTTAGCGGTTGAGTTCATGGAGTTATGAAAACCGGCATTCTGACATCCTTCACCCAGGTTTTGAGATATCGCTGTCAGAGATCTCAGTCCCACATTGCATCTGATAAAAGAGGTGAAACTCACTAATCAATATACACATGCATGCAACTACAAGCATGTTGTTTTTTTCTTTTATCATGTGTATCAAACCATACCACAATGTTTCCCAAACCTATGTTTTATTTATTTATTTTGATATTCAAGCAAAGTATAATAGTACCAAATAGTACCAAACTGGTACTATGTTGCTGTTGCTACCCACTGCTTCTCCAACCTAACATTGACCTGTTAGCTTTTATCTTCAGTATCTAATATTGTCCTAATTGGTGCATCAGGGTGAGTTAAGTAAAGACACTGCTGGGTCCTGCTGAAACAGCATCAGTTGAAAGGTTTCAGTGAGCTTTAACAGTCATTTACAGGGAGAAAGTAGCTTCAGAGACATGTATTCACATTATTTATGTTTGCATTTTTTTTCTTTTACATCTGCCGGGGATGTAACAAAATTGAGATCTAGAATAAAGATTTTATTACCAGTTTAACATGCAACATGTATTTATTGCCACTAAAATCAAGAAAAGGACTGAGTGACGTTGCTTATTAATATTTCCCTGCAGCTTTGCTTAGTTTATACAGTTGCCTCACCACAGAATTTTTAGATAAACTGAACACCTACAAGATCAGGCAGCTAGAAGGCAGGTGGGGTTCAAGTGCTTTTCATTATTAAGATTTAGAAAATAGTGACACTATGAATGCCCTCCAAGAAACATTTTCTGTAATATGTTTCCTCACATTAGATGTTTTACACCAGTTTGCTTCACACATTGCTAAAAAAAAACAGAGACCAAGAAACAGAACAAATTCCTCTTGTAATTAAACACTTTAATAATAACATCTAAGAAGCCTGAAGGTGTATGACTACACACACATATCACCAACTTCTAGCATGTGTATATTATCAGATTGCCAACATCCAACACGTGTACATGAATGAACAGCATGTACAATACATCAGAGACTTTACAGGTGCAGGTAAAGACTAAATCTGGGAAATGTGGGTTAAAATTAAAAGAGTCAAGGGCATCTACGAGAGAGGAATGCACTTGTTGATCTTGAAATCTTGAGCACCAAAGAGTCTGAAGTCCCCTGGTGGAAAAGATCTCAGGGTAAATGGCAACGACAACCCCCAAAAGCCCATACTTTGGATGATGGGTGCAGGATTTCTGACCCATGGTCCCAAGAACTGATGAAATTTAGTGTATGGATCAGTTTGACAAGCGTTGCAGTCATCTGAGTGTAAGACGAGTCTCTGCCTCACCTGTCTATCTATCTCTCTATCTGTTGTTAGCGTCACACATCTCTACAGACAGGACAGGCGTTCCAGCACATTTACCCTGCCTCCGTGCGTAACATCAAGGGGTGTTTTAATGAATGAGGTTGCTATTAGTTACTGTTCTATGAAGCGTGTGTTAAAGTGTGTGTGTGTATGTGCCAAAGAGGTAGAGGGGAAGGCAGGTAAGCGGCAGGATCAGGTTGCTACAGGGGGGAAGATAAATTAGAAAAAGAAGTAAAAGACAGATTGGCTCGGGGTGCTGCTAATAGTCCAGGTGTTGTTTAGCAAAAGATTCTCAAGAGAAGGTTGTGAAAAGGAAGAAAAAATGAGGGAGAGAAGGTAAAAGGGGTTTAGATAGATGTGTGTTGATGGTTCTTTGTTTTGCATTCCTTACCAGTACCTGAAACAAGGCGTTCTCTCCCCAAGCTGTGGCACATTATTACAAATGCAGATGAGCTTTCATTAGCTTAGGCCTGACGGGGTTGCTGTTGAATGCTCTTACTTGTATTTGTTTTTTTGCTGACTTTAAAGTTGGTTTGTTTTATAATTAGCTTTTATATGTGCAGCCTGTGACCACTCAAGTCCAGGGCTGTCTTGTTGTTGATTGTAGCTGCTAAGGCAATTGATTATCATCAGGAACTGGCATATAAAAGGAAGACCCCTAAAATGGTAATTACCGCACTGTGTATTCACTGTTGTGCTCTTTATGACAGTTATAATACCTTACTATGCATGTCAGAATCCTAATAACTTGTTTCTCATTTATAATTTGCCTCTGGGCAGCTCTTCCATGTGTCTCCAAAGAGCAGGCAGGAAGCAGGAGACATGTAGCAGCAAAGCTAATTAACTACCAGTAGTCAAGCATATGTATCAGAACATATAGTGGTATTCTGCTCATAGTCATTTTGGCAAATAATGAATGAGAATTATTTAACTCTTCAGGAAGAATGTGAACTTTGCTACGCAGCTGATGGATACTTTCACTCTGACAGGCTGCCCAGGTGTGCGCCTGACACATATATGCATGTGTACCCCTGCTAATGTGGGACCGTGCTGATAAGACGTGGCTTTCTAAGTTTTATCCTGGATATTTGTCTTTGTTCACCCTCACAGTTCAATTCCCATACATTTCCCAGGATATTAAGCTGACGGAAATTAAGCTGCCTTGATAAAACGCAGCACGCCGCCCACTCAGGCTCGCTAAGGCTGCAATCTCTCTGCTCTGTATTGATTGGCTAATTTGAAACATAGGATTTTTCCTCACACAAGTGTTTAGGGTTTTTTAGCGAATGACGGTAGCACACGAGTGGGAACCTTTTGTTTCTGCGCAGCACTGCAAGCCGAAATCATGAAGCGGTAGGTCACTGAAACATCTTGGCTTGAAGATTTGTGACAATGGAATTTTCCTTCCATTAAAGTATGAAAATCATTAACAGTGCAGGTGAAGTTTCCCACAGCAGTAGTCGCATATTCATTTTCATGTTTGCCACAGATTTGTGTCTTTTCGGTACGATTCGAGCATCAGTGGGTTGGCAGGGTGATGGCTGCCATCAGCGGCTGACTGGCACAGGTGCCTCTGGGTCTAAATAAATCATGAGGCTGCCTGCTGATCCCCTCCCTCCACCATTCCTGTATGCCCGCTATCCCTCCGCAGGGAGCTCCAGAAAGGGGGTAGCCCCCACCACCTCATGCTGGCTTGGCTTCTTCCAGCCCCCCCTCTTCCCTTTCTTTGCTTTCCCGCCTCCCCTCACCTTCATTTTACCACCACCCCCCTCACCTCTTCCATCCACTTACATGAATATTTAACGCTAACACCAAGAAGGAAAATATGCAGCAAGGGCAATGAAGACTTTTGTAAATAAAAAAGTGCTTATTTTGAGATTCTTAATTTCCTCATTTGATGCAGGTCATGAGGTGAAATGCAAAGCTGTATGATTACAAAGGGAGTAAAGAGTTAAAAACAGAAACAGAGGTTACAAGATAGAGCGAGTGGACGGGAGAGACACAGACGGAGTGTGATGTAAGCATTAGCTGTCCGGCTGGGGAGGGAGCTGTGGGTAGGCCCGGGAAGCCTGGTAGGGAGCTGCAATTTGCTCCATCGTGACTCTTTGTGTGTGTGCGTTTGCACTGTGTGTCACTGTCACAGAGAAGGCCTGGTGTGCAGAAGCCCATGCAGACTCCCATGAAGTTTTCTACAGAACAAAACAGATGTTTTCTCAATTGAAGGAATTTGCTAATGTGTATATATGAGGGTAAATAATTTGGCTAATTTGCAACAGGCAAGTGGGCAGAGCTCTCCACTGCTCAGCAAACCATCTGGGGTCCCTGCACAGAGAGAAAAAAGAGGCTTTGGTGACCCCTGTTGCACCGCTCTTTCTTTTTCATCATTTAGTATTGTCTCTGCTCAACTGTGCAACTCAATTCTCCACCAACAACCATTAATACATGTATCTGCTCTCTTTTGTGTTTGACAGAAAATGCTAAGCTGCCCAGTTAAACAGCTCATATTCCTTGTAACATATGTCACTCCATAAAAAAATGTTAAATATTTTTAGTTAAATGAGCCTCTGTTCTTACCACTCAGGCTATTTTCAGCACTGCTCATAAAGTCTTCATGAGAATCCAGCTATTAGCATCCCATTTTTTATCACATTTAGGGCACAAAATTCCAGATAGGATCAGAAATGTTTGGTAAAATGTTCCATTTAAGAGGATAATATGTTAAGTAAGTATAAGGCATTTAGATTAAGTTTTTCTTATTTTTATTAAGGAATGTGTGGGTCAATGAAGGAGTGAAAGTGTAAGATAAGCTCATTACTTGTTTATCAATATGAAAGAATGATGCCAACCATCTTTTAACATTTTACAGTTGTCTGATGTGAGTCACAAAACCTTGCTTAGGTCTCAGAAGAAGGCCACTTCCACATAATTTTGCATAATTTCAGCATCGTCACTCTTGTATTGACTCTGTGTCTCCTCACATATGGATGTCTCCAGGGGTTTCTGAAAATGAGCCAAAGGAGCTTTTCATAGAAATTGCTTTTTTAGAATATGAAGGCCGGTCTGTATTCTTTTGAAGCCTTTTGCTTGTCATAAAATCGGTCTGAAGAAAATCCTATTTCAGCCAAGCTTGATAAATAATTGAAAATGACTAATAGCTCCATGTGACAGAGAATGTATCGCTGTGGCATATCAGATTGCGGTGGTTTCAGCCCAAGGCGTAATTTGTTTGGAAAAATAATTACTCCTGTATTGGATCCTGGTTAAATATTAAAAGGGTTAGCATTAGGAATGGGGCAACATCCAAGAACGTTTTAGCCAGCTTCTTGGCAAACCTGTGGTGTTAGACATCACGACTGCATGCAGACTGCCACAGAAAATTTGTGTTCTGTTGCACAACTCAAGCTACTATGTTGCTAAATTTAATAAAGAATAACACTGCAAAATAATGAACTTTCTCTGTGTGCGTAGCCACTGAGCTTTAGAGCCTAATCCCTGTGTTTTATGAGCAAGGAGCGTCGGATTGTCTGTTGAGTTCAGCTGGTTATTGAGTGCACAAGCTGGGAGGCACCAAAAGAGCATCAAGGGGCTATATATCAGCCCAGAGAGGGAACAGAAAAAGCAAGATTGTAGATAACAAGGCAGGAAATAAAATAAAAGGAAAGAAAATAAAGGATAAGAGTCTAAATTTATCACTGAATAAGAACAGTTGCTGCTAAACTTACTTACAAAAAATGACAAAGGTTTTTACATATAGAGATGCCTATAAGGTGAGCGCATGTCACTTGACACCAATCGTGCCCCTACTTGTGATCACTGAGCTGAGACAAGAAAATACGTTGGTGTGCGCCATCAACACGATCTGAACATAACTCACATCGCACCCCCTTTAAACACAGGAGAGACATCAGGGTGGCTGCAACACGACCACTCAGTCTTTCATTACAGCCAGAATCTATATATCAGACGGATGGCTTCTCTTTAAACAAAAGCTCTTTCCCGTGTGTGCAGCATGCATGCATGTTTCTCCCCCCTGTGCTCCATTTATGGTGGAATTTATACATTCACACTGGCTTCAAGCAGACTTGAAGTGCCAGATGTATACCATCCTTAAAGTATAACATCGCTGATCACTCAGCAAAAACGGGGCTGCAGAAGATTTTCTGTAAAAAAGTAGAAAGTAGAAAAATGGCACCTGCAAAAAGAAAAAAGAAAAAAAAGGGTCTGCTTTCCCAGCTTAGTGTACAAATAGTTTTAATGCTCATTTGTTTTCTGTTTTTACTAAAAATAAATGAAGAACATTAACATGCACCGGTTCTCCAGTTCCAAAAAGAGTCTTTCTGTTGCTAAAGTTGTCATGGCAACCAAAGCTCTTGTTCCAAAAGTGATCTGTTTGTCTCTGAAGGTCCAACACCTGAGCTAGACCGGGGCTGTTTTGATCTTCCTCCCTGCCTGCAACCGACAGCTGTGCACTTTACGGACAGGGAGGGCCCTTGAGCCACACTCTCATCTCGCTGCTATTGTTTTCCCAGGTGGGCCCGGACACCCTATCAACCCCAAACCCCCACACTCCCGCCAACCTCTCCTTCACCATCACCTTCCCTCTCTGGTTCTGGCTCTCAGTCTCTTCCTCTTTTCCCCCTCACTCCTCTGTCTTTGTTCCACAGGGACCTGTGGTCCAACTGAAGCTCTCAGTTACACAAAGGAAACCCAAATTGGCTTTCATCTGCAGCCTGTTACCAGCTGTGTACATTGTGCATTTGTGCTCCCTTTCTTTCCAGAAAAAAGTATAGATTTACCAATGGCAATGTTATCATTGTTGGCTTTCAGTCATAGCTCCCTTTGCAGAAATGCTTGCCTCTCTTACAGCTCCCTTTGTCAGTCAGATGTGTCCGTGTGCATATTTTGTTTTCATTTTGAAGAAGGTTTAAAATGCAAAAATAGGTTGAGTTTGAGTCCTTTCTGTCCTTTCATTCATTCTGTGTCAATAAGGGTGCCCAGCTCTTGACATAGCACATGTAGGTGCTACAAGAGCACAAAGCCCCCAAGGGCCCAAAGTCCCAAATCGACCCTGTTATTCACAGTGTCACCATGGTGACAATGAGGCTCCAAGTCATAAACAAAGATGTGTTTTTTAGAGAAGCTAAAAGTGTACGTGTAGGCAAAAGAAAGATGGCTTGTTTAGTTTCGGCAGAGTTTCCTGTCTTCCGTGCAGCACTCCTCCAGTCGCAGAGCAGCTGAGAAAACTGCAGGGAGCTTTCATTAGTGATACTTATGAACTGTCTCCTTTTCCTGTATTTGCTTCTTTTTTACAACTTTCCATCCGTCAACCTCCCTTAACCCCCTACTCTCCCTTTCTCCCTCCCTCCGACGTCCTCCTGCTTCTGTCCATCCCTCCCTTCCTCTCTCCATTTCCTTTATCCTGACCTGTGTCCCTGACGCAGATCTGTCTGGCATTTCAATCATCACATCTAGAAGCCCCAGAGGATCTCAAAGCCTCATCCCTCACAGCTGGTCATAAGGGTACAGAGCCTTAGTATATACAATATTTCAACATGCACCCATTGAATGTTTGAGCAGAGGCTTTGCATGAGCATGTTTCAGAACACTCAGCAGGCCATGAGGCTGTGAGATGCATTTAATGTCAAAGATAGAAAGATAAATCTTTTAATCTCTTCATATAAAGAATATTAATATATGTAATATAGAAAGAAATGCTCACAAATAATGTGCAAATGTGCATCTGTTCTTTCCTTTTAGTGCACAAACAGGTGGTTAGGGGAAAAGGAGGTCATATTCTATTGTGCGTTCCTTTGTGTGTGTTTGCTAACAGGTGTATGCTTCTATGAGATATCTGCACCCACAAACAAAGCAAACGCACAAGCTGCTGACAGAGTTAACTCTGCCGCTCTTGAATAAGTCAAAAACAAACGTCACCGCAGGAGGAGAGAGTTTAACTGACTCCTCAAGCTTGTGTGCGTGTCTTTGTGCTTGGCTCTGCTCTTTGAATCATAAATGCACATTGCAGCTCAAATCTATCATAACTGCAGCACCTGTTCTACAGAAATGCCAGAGTCAGTGAAAAAGCCAGTCTATTTGTTTGTTTGTCCTTCTATCTAGCTGCTTTGTGTGCAGTGAATCATAAATGATGTGAGGAGTGTATCAGTGCTTTGGAGAGGCTCTGTGCAGGTTACCAGCAACTTGTCACATTTCTCTTTTCTCTCCTCTTTATTTTCAGGCCTAAAAAGCTTGTTCTCTTGTCTCTGTAATTTATAATCTTTTTGAAGTTTTGATTTTTTGAAAACAAGCCTTTTTGTGAGGATAATTCCATAAAGTTGGCTCCTGAAGCATCTGAAAACAAGCTATAACAGCTCTTTTACATACACAGCAGGCATCTGAAGAGGCACTGACCCTGGACCAAGGCAGATTATTGCTCATGAATGTTCAGATGATAACGTTTAGTTTGCTCTCGCAGTCTAAGTCCAATTCTGAAAGTTTTATTATTCAGCAACTATGAACAGTGCACTGTCAAAATAATGTAAGGAGTTTAGATTATTTCTGTCATAAACAGAGAGAAGAAACTGTGTTTAAACAAACACAAAGTAAGGACAGCACAACTCCCGCCTTTCTTTCCCAGTGTTAAAGCTGAATGTGGAGAGTGCTATTTGCATTACAAGGTTCCTGCAGAGCAGAATAAAATGCAGACAGAGCTGTGAGCAAAACGAACACGCTCAGGGTGGCCCTGCGCTAATTGCGACCGGGGTGCATTTACTGATTATAGTTAAGTGCTCCAAAATGGTCCCCTGCTTTCTGTTACATTGACCCACTCCCTCTCCTGGTGGATGTGGTCAATAGCAGGCCTGTTGAGATGTCTTTCCACTGAGGGAAGAAAACAAGGTCCAATAGTGCCTGTCTCCTTGCTTCATCTCCCAAAGCAGACGGGAGGAAGAACGAGAGGAGGTTCAGAGGGAGGAAACACTGATTTTAAACCAGTGTTTAGAACATGGTGAACAAAAGACTGAAGACATATGGAAGCAGATGGATGCTATGTCTTGGAACTGAAAAGAAAATGTTGAATTAAGATAGAAATACCAAACCAGTCCTGCGGTTATTCAGAAAAGATGTAACCAGTTGATTGATATTATGTAGCTTTTGTTTTGTGCGTGCATGTGCAGCTCATGACTATTCATGCTGCTGCAAAATGATGCAAGTGTGGTCAAATGGAAATTAATGGAATGCAAAGTGGAATGTAAATGTACTTTCAGAGAAAGAGGGGGGCGTGGGGTGTTGAATTTTGGCTAAAGATCCGGATGGTTGCATGCATAGATGGGACAGGGTCAGTGTTTTGTATTCCTTCTCTTCCCTGTTGCCTCCGTTGTAACAGGAGGCCCCGCAGTGGGGGAGCAGGCAGGGGTTGATATAACAGCCACTGGATCACACAAGCTTTGATCTTCCCCCTGGGTTTCTCTGCCTCCATGGGATAGTCTTTAGGCCTAGTAATGAGGAGGTGGGGGATCTTACACCCCCCTACTATTGGCTTACTAGTAGGTCTCACAGCTTTACCACACAGATTGTATGTTGTATGTTTCATGAAAAAACACAAGTGTTTTTTTTTTTTCTCTACTGACCTAAACAAAGCCAGAAGCATTCTCTTAAGGAGTTATTACCTTCTAAATGCTTTTTTTTTTTTTTTTTGCCTTTTTTTATGTATAATGTTTTACATAACCCCTCACAGTGATACAGTTCCTTCTCTTTCTGGGTGCTGGTCTCAGAAACCCTGCTTTGTCCCTCTTGCATTTCAGTCTGCCCTTGTGTCATAATCTCTCTTATGCCTGGCATGATCCTGATCCACTTTATTCAATTAAGTGATGTCACCGCTCTGCATTGCTCACAAAGACTGCATCAATGCAGACCTGGTTTTTCTAAAAGTAACAAATCCTTGAGGATCTGTGGTCTATTAAAGCTCTTATTCACATGGCTTACAGTTATACGAGGGGAGATATCAAAAGTCAGAAAATAACAAGCCCTATTACATAAACATGGAGAAGTAATTGGTGTAGAGAAAGTTTCTTTTATTATAGAAACTAGCAAAATCACTACATGCCAATTAGTGTGTGTGTGTTTTATGAGTTTGGCTTGCTGATGTGGAGGGATTTGTGTGTCTGCAAATGTGTGCATGTCCTAGTGTGAGATAGAGGTAAGTCCTGTGTGACTAATACAATACAAAACCTTTGTTTTTTGGGCATAAATCCCAACAAAAGCTCATAGCAACCACAGCTCTGTTAAAAAAATAGTGCTATCATAGTGGGGTAGGACTCCTTTTGTTTGTGTACACGCTGGATTTCTGTATGCACATCTGTGTGTGCAATAACAAACAAACATCCAACTGTGCTGCCTGATCACATTTCCAGGACATGGTCAGTGGCTCTTATAAGTTCATACACCCTTACAGTTTAAAATAATTGCTGTTTTTGGGATAACAAGCACACCTGCTAAACACAAGTCAGGAAGGCATATAGAGAGATTTCGAACCCAGGCAGAGCAGCAGGAGGACAAATGGCAAGCTAGAGCATTGGTAAGAAAGAAACAGATAGACTTACAGACAGATAGAGGTCAGGGTTTAGCTGCAGGGAGAGACAAGCCTTCTGAATGAACATTTAGGTTAGACAGGCTGGGTGCTTTGCCACTGCCCTCAGACCTAGATCAAACCAAAAGAATAGACCAGAACCAGCCATCCAGGACACATCACATCGCTCAAGGCCCAATGTCAGCCCTCCTGACTTGGGCAGGGACTCTGCCTCCCCTAGAGGGGAGAAGATCCAAGGACATCTTCCAAAGTTTCCATGGTTGCATCTCTCAGCTAGATCCAGTCTCTTTTTTTTTTGCTTGCAACATGCTTTGCTACACTGACCCACATTAATGAAGCGCTTACAGACTTAACCCTTAGGCGGCCAGTTAGGGGGTTAAACACATCTAACGAAATCAGTATGCTCCATTCTATGTTCTCATTTTATGTTGCTGTGGCATTTAGGCAAGGATATGAAGGGAAATGAGGTTGGTTTGTGTTTTCTGGGTCCTGTTTGCCATGCCTGATGATAATGAGGGAAAGAAAGGCCGGAGGAGAGGGGTGGGGTCAGTATGCTAGCAATGGGTGTACGTTTTGATGCCTCACTTGCAGCACGGAGTGGCTCGGAGATACATGCTATCATTCTCCACCTTTTTTCCCCTCATTAATCCCCCCCCCAACCACCACCACCGAACACACATTTCTCTCCATCTCTGTCCTCCCCCAACCCCTGCTTTTTCTACTCTCATACCTCTCCATGCCCTTCACTACTCTACCACCCCACCACTACCCACTCCATCTCCCTTCTGGTAGTCCTCTCCTCCTCCCACCCCCTCTCTCCCAGAATATGAGATACATTTGTTTTCCTCCGCCAAGCTTCAGGAGTGGGACGCGTGGCGTGCAAAGTGCTGATGTGTTGGTTTCTGGGTAATTATAACATCCCTCGGTCTCCAAGAAAACTCTAAACTAATGTTTAATTTGCCTCCCCGCTCAAAGGAAGCCCTCCTTTGTTATTGCTGTGGCAATTAGCTGGAGCCAAGGCCCAGGCATTTCCTGTGATTGTTGTGATTTGCATAGAGATCGAATCAGACAGTATCAAGACCCTATACCTCTCTTCTCTCACTTCTATACATGGAGCCACTATCTCCTCCCTTCTTATGCCTCCCTCTTCCTCCCCTCCTCTCCTTCTGCACCTCCTGCTATGCTGAATTTCCATCAGTGGTCCCTCTGACATGTCAACCCCAGTATCTGATACTCCTATACACTCTGGCTGATTGACAGAGCAGGTATTGACTGACACAGTGATTTTATTTATTTATTTTTCCTTGGAAAATGAAAGTATCACATGTATCTTCCCTGCACGATCCCCAATGGTCAACCTCTGTAGCTTCAGCCAGCAGCTCCTAATTAACTGCCTGTTTGCTACGTAGCTGGTGGCATTCTACTGAGGATGCACTAATGGACATTGTTATCTGAAGGTATAAACATTTTTTTGTCCTGTAGATACAGATGCCACACTACATTTATATGTTATGCAGTCTGCTACAAGCACACCATACCCACATGCAAACAGCCCTGTTTTAAGCGTATGTGCGGTTAATAAGATAATTAGTCAGCTCTATTTATGAATGTTTTGTTTTGAGAGAAACTACGGACCAGCACCACTACATCACTGTGGCTGTTGTGTTTTCTGCTTTGGCCAGATAAGAAATTGATCCCCCCTGTCTATTTAATCTCAGTGCGAGCTGAGCTGCCTTGCTTTATGATGGTGCTACAGCACGTCTCTGTACCAGATATTTCACATTCGGCTAATTTTTCTTTGATCAGCAATCATGTCATAGTTTTTGAGATGGAATGATTGGAAACTCTGGGTTTAAATGTATTAAACTAACCTTAATAAACTACCATACAATGGCTCATTTCCATAATAGCAACCCCTCCTTTGCAGCGCTGCTAAGCTAGATTCATTAGAATACCTGAATGAATTTGCATTCCCTTATCAGCTCCTGCCTCTGTGTCTATGCTTGCCATAATAGTACCACCTTGTGATATGATACCCACATTTCCTACCCTGCTTCTCTCTTATGCTCTCATCAGATTATTAGAAATGGTATTTTCCCATCTGTGAGTTTAATGCCGAGAGCTGTGGCTTCAGGGAGCCTATTTAGTGAAAAAAGAGATTGAAAGATGGAGTGGAAAGAAAGCAAACGAGAGAGAGACGAGTAGGCACTAAACTAATGGTGAGATAGAGGGTAAGCTGCAGGGGCTATTAAACCTGAGGAGTGGCTAATCCATGAGACGGCGCTCTGCCCTCATCTGCTCCAGACCGGTGTGTCATGGTCGCCGAGTGGCACATCCAAGACCCCAGAAGTCAAACATAGACTCCTGATCTATATTTCAAAGCTGAGAGTGGAGAGGAATTCAGTAATGAGCTCCCATCTTCCTTTTGGTTGCAGAAGACTCTCTTTGTGGAACTAATTGAAAGTGGCATGTGGAGCACTGGGGAGCTCTTTGGGGGCTGCGCCACATTTCAAGGGATGTGGAGAGATAAGCCTTCATGCTGCTGTGGCTTTTGTGTCACAGGTCTGAAATAAACAGATCTCTTAGAGCAGAGTGATGCACTTTACGGCTGTAAGTGTGTCTGTGTAGGCCGGGCGGGGAGATGGGGGGGTTGTTGTAGTTGTGAGCGTGCGTACAGCTGTGTTTGTGCGATCTCTTTGTGTACAACAACCTGTCCATTGCTGACCCCCCCCCCCCCATATTAAATCCAGTTTTCTGTGTTGGCTCATCAGAGATATGGCATGTGTCAGTGTATGCGCACATTTGTGCAGATGAGCATGTGTTGTTTGAGCTCTCTGAGAGCACTGGAGGAGCAGCTCTGATGGGAGATGGACTTTTTCTATTACAGACATAGAAATTCTGAAAATATCCCAGGACATATACAGTTAGACTGTTACACTGTGTGGCATTTGCTGAAATGATGAAACACAGACTGGCCTTTAGTATTTACAGACACACACATTAAATGCATCCACACCCATGCAGAAACACACTAAGTGCTTAGCAAGTATGTGGATTTTGTTTTTCTTTCCTGCGTTTTTGGAAGGCAGTGAAAGAAAAAAACAACTGATGAACAGGAAGTAGACATGTCACTGACACTTCTTCTTTTTTTCTATACACAGCAAATGCAACTCAAGACGTTAACCTGTGGGAAAATGTGCGTTAGTCCAGTATGAGGCTCTGCACTGTAAAATCTAACTAGTTGGCTTTACTTTGCAAACTCAAAAAATTAAGTTTTAGTTAATTTAGGTGATTGAGTACAACAGTACAACAGCAGCAGCCTGGATAAGTGGTTTTAAACACAAGGATGACCAGTAACTGCAAAGCAGAACATGTTGTCTTACACTGAAACTTTGGTGAAAAGTGGCTTATTGCTGATATGAAGTGGATATGGAGACCAGAACATGTTTTCCTGTCTGATTAGCTGAGAACTGGTTCCCCCCCCCCCTTTAGGAGCTTTGGAAGTAGAGATCATCAAGTGTGACATGGGATGATGTTTTTCATTCATAATCATTTTATTATTTCTAAATAATACGAAACAAGATAAAAGAAAATGAAAAAATTTGAGATACTTTAGCTTGGAGGATTGGAAAATGGACATAAAGGTTTATTTTAGATTTTTTTTATGTCTTTCTGAAATCAATCAACCTTTTTGTGTCACTTGAATCAACAAAATAAACAAAATTATTACTATTACTAATCTTCCGACTTAAAAGTGCTAGGTTTCATACAGTGGATTATCTCTAATTTGTTGTTAATAGAAGTGAACTGCATTCTGGGAAACCTCATCTCCCATTGTCACCATACTTTGTGTACTTAATTACACTGATTAAACTTTAGTATGTTAATTTTTTCAAAATTTTACACTCCAAAGTTCATATAACTTATTTAAGATTAGTATTACTAAAAACTAGATTAAAATTAAGTCATATCTACTATATCCATCCATTCTATCTAAAACAATGTTACATTTTATAGTGTGTAACTAACAAGTACACAGACCTGACTCAGCTACCAGTCCACTCATTCTCACCTTTGGGAATCTTTGATGATCCCATCTCACACTCTCACCAGGGTCTCCTTTCTGTGAGGCTTCCCAACTTGTCTCATACTTTTTTTTATTGCATTATGGAGCTGGTTTCATATATCTACTGCTGCAGTTGTTTGCTGGCAACAAGATAGTTTCACACTCACGGATGTTATTAGATTATATTCTCTGTTTGCTGACACGTCTTTTTACTCCTGTCGACGCACCTTTAAATAAAGAATATATATACAATGATGTGCAGCAACAGCATGGTTTGAAAAGAACTCATTAACATTCCAGCAACTCTTTGTCACCCTGATCCTCTGTTGCTGTGGCCTGCGACCCTTCTGTCTAACCTCATCATGCAAGCTGTGAATGAGCTGATGGGAGCGAGAACAGGACAGTTTCTGCCACAGCACAATTTGAAACACTGATGTTGGGGTGAAAGAAGGAAATGTTCTGTTTTGTGGTATGTGAGATCCTGAGCAGGAGTGGTTATGGTGAGAGAACAGCCCAGCTTAGTGCCCAGCTGTGAAGCCTCCCCTAGGGCCTTTGGAAGCATGTGGAATGTAGCTGATGTGACTCTAGTTCAGGCTGGAGATGAAGGCCCTGGGCATGCAGCTGTGAGCAGTAATGTCTGGGAGAAGAGTGTGTGCACAACCATTTTGTTCAAATAATGGAGGCAGAGATCAGTTGTGGATGCATTTGTGCCTTCTTGCCTCTGTGTGTGTGTGTCAGCTTGTGTTTGTATTTATACATGCAGTGCTGTTTATGACCCTCTGCTCGCCACAGCTGAGCCCCCCCTCCCTCCCAGGGAAAGAAACGACATTCAGACTCATTTCCTGTTTGACGGTTCAGGTCACACTCTTGCGCCTCGCTCACCGGACACGTCTGGACCAGATTACAACAAGCTACCTCCCTCAAGGATTGGTCGGTTTGCCAGTCAGCTGAGTTCTGCTCTATCTGACGCGAGCGCGTCAGGAGGGGATGACAGCTCGCTTTTGTTTCAGAGATTTCCTGTCCTGTTCTGGGCAAAGGGTCGGTTAAAGTGCAAAGAGGAGACGAAGCTCCTCTCCTTTGTCCCCCTCTACACTCCCCGCTCCCTCTCCTTTTTTTCCCGCCACTCGAATCACCGCTAGTTCTATCTCCCCAATCTCCCACCCACTAACCAATAATAGTGCTTTATGTGTCAGAGAGAAGAGATCTGATTGGCTGCGCCGGGGTGTTTTGGAGGTCAGGGTTGTGTTCATTTCACACTGTGTCCTTTTGGACTCCTTCCAGCAGCACCCTCAGAGTGCTCACACAGACAGCAGAAGGAAAGTTAAGAGAGGGGAAGAGAAAGAGGGAAACACATGACAAAACAGATTTTCTGTATACAGTACAAAGCCTTTGTTTGATATGATTCCTTCCTTGATAAATTGTAAATCTGTCATGCTAACACACTGACTTAAAATTCACATGGACTCCTTTGGGCACCTCCAGAGCTTCAGCTCCACAGTTTGTTCTTACTGTTGCCTCCAACTCCACAAGAAAAGAAAATGTGGGGAGCCAGAATGCCTTTGTTGTGTGTGTTCACTGAAAGGGGATGGTCCTCCCTCTGGGCAAAGTAAGCAAGGATAACACCTGGCTAAGAAAGGCAATTATCAGTTATAGAGCTGTCACAGGACGTGCATCGCTGTGTGGAATGTCTTTATCACATACGATCCATGATGAAAGCATATTTGTTAGCCTATAAGTCTCCTCTTGGAAGAAAAGAAGTCTCTATCTAGAGCACCAGTCTTCAATCTCAGCTCCTTTTAACTTTATCATTTCGCTTGTAAACAGGACCTTTCGCCTCCGCTTCTCCCCTTTGTGCATCAGTGATTATAGGTTTTAATTATGAAGCATTAATATAAAAGTTAAACTATTACAGGCAACTTATTTGCACCACACAACACTTATAAATGAAAGAACTATAAGTGATCAAAGCTAAATTAAGAAATAGTCAGGTAATTTTATAATCTAAATAAACCATTCATCTACCAATTCTAGCTTCTCTCTTTGAAGATTTCCTGCTTTGATAATGGAACATAATACAATGCAAATTATGCCAACAAAACTTGTTTCATTGTTTATAGCACTTTTTTTTCTTTTTTTTTTGCCATGATCTTCTATACAGCTGTAAATCAACAGCATCTTCTCATAATCTGATTAGATGTAGTTCTGTCACTTCATGCCTTAATCAGATTCTCAGACATATCTAAATGTGCTAATTGTGTTTCCATGTCAGACACAACAATGATTCATCTAGTATTGATTTTTGTCCAAATGACTGCTTAGATGGAATGGCCGCTGTCTGCCGTCTCCTTGAGTGAGGCCATGGCAGGAGAAATAATATAATTTTATCCACATTAATTGAATCGTCAAGTATGGCAACATAATAAAAAACGATAGCGCTGTATTGATTGTTGCTGTATAGTAATTGTTTTCCTTCAATAAACAATGTATGGCATACTAAAAGCTGAGCATACTTTCATTGTTTGTCCTAGGGATGGGAGAAAATTAACACTCTATATATGACAGAGGGAAGGAGAAACAATACAGGGGTATGTATTGTCACTGAAAGGTGATTAACTGCAGCTACATGTTCAAATGACTGCTGGGCAATGTTGCTTGGCCAAATTAATTACCTGCCACTATGACTTATTGTTTTCGAAGACAGCACTTACTGTTGAAATCTGCTCTAAAATGGGAGTATACGTTGCATTTTCCACTATTGTGGTCCTGCGTCTGATTCATATACAGCGCAGTTAGTTTAACTTTGCAGTTTGCTTTAGAATGAAAAGGAAATCTATTTGTTGCTTCTTAGAAGAACATTTATAACTGTACTGTATAATAAATCAACAGGGACACGTTCATCTTTTTTACATGCATCCGAGGAATTAGTCCAGCAGTTTGTGACGAGTTTGTTTGTTCGGATTCCTCCAGAAAACCGTTATAAACCTGCTGTTTTTGCTTTGTGTGATATTTATAATTCTTGTCAGGGAAGAATGCAGCGTGACAGACTGTGTTCAGAGTGTCACAGCAGGCAGGCGGCATGCCGGGGCAGATAGAGGGATGACGGTGTGAGGATCCGAGGAGGGACATCTCCAGAGAGGTCTCACCCAAACCAGAGGATGCTCTGGAGGATGGATGCATGTCAGGATCTGTGTAATTTATTGCTTGATTGCATATGTGAAAACTGTCATGCGTATTTGATGATAAGTTTTGTAGAAGGACTGAGGGGTCCATCACTGTGTTGGATTAAGATCTAACTACACGTGGATGACAGTCTGAATCAGCTGCTGTCAGTCTGTCCCATCCGCTCTCTAATTAACCCGAAGCCTTCTGCACTACAGGGACCTGCTACAGACTATAAAGGAGAGAGCTGCACTCTGCACAGACAGTCACTAAGGCATGCAGAGAAGCAGGCAGACTGAAGAAGCAAGCCTGGGAAGTCATACCAGGAGGTCTCTCCCAGTGTTAAAAATGTGGAGCTGCTCTATTCGAAAGCACCTGCTGGAGGTTCTGTTTTAACTCTCTGCAGCGCTGTATCTTGTTGGGAGGCAGTGCAGCCTTGGGCAGTGAGAATTCATGTCACTTGAGCAGAATTTGATTAGTCAGGAGATGGTATTACTGCCTTACCTGGTGCGAGGAAGGAAGAAGGTAGTCAAACTAGGGGTTGCGATGAAGGGGGGGTGGAGGTCGGCAAATGTAGTGCATGTACTGGATGTCAGCACACCAGGGTGGGGGTTAGCCGAAAATTGGATATTTTTTTTTCAGTCTGCCTTGGAAATGTCTCCCTACGCCCTCTTTTACTTGCCCCAGAAATAAGGAACTAGTCCACCAGAGCAGCATTTATGATGTACGTGTGTGTATACAGTAAGCCTGCATGTTTATGTGTTGCAGGGAGACGTATGTCATTACAATAGCCTCCTGGTAGCTACCTCTGAACTGTATTAGACTAAAGCGACTTCTAGGGGAAACTGGACAATAAAATGTCAACAGAAGACATGAACAAACCACAAGTGAAAAAAGGATATGAAGAGAGAGTGTCAGACATTGCTATTTTTTCTTTCTTTAGGGCTACAGATAATATTGTGATATGACAAATAGTTTTTTTGCAGGCTTTGTGCTGTCCTGTTGTGTCTTGCACTCTGCTGATTGGATGCCAACTTCATATTAAGCTAAGCAAAGGTTTAAGTTAGCTCATCAAATCCCTTGTACATTCCAATTTGCTGTAGTGATCAAGGATGGGTTTAAGCATCCCACAGTCATGAGCAGATGCAATCTCATCTGCCTGACTGAACGGCTCTGCCAGTCTGTCAGTGTGTCTCGCAACATGCTATGCTGCTCTCCTGTCTGTCTTGGTGAGCATCTCAGCAGTGACAAGGTTTCTGTGCGGTTCAGTATTGGGAGTGACTGCGTGTAATTTTTCGTGCATTTCTGCGTTTTGCTTGAGTTTGCCCTCTCCTAGCTAATCCTGTGTGGCCCACATTTATCCCCAGGGTTTGTTATTGTGACTAACACTGTTTGGGCATAATAGCTTCAGTCTGAAGGATGAGTAGCAGATTTCATGTTTTCCAAGAAATGCATCCCAGTTTCTGCTAATCAGAACTAGAGTGGGATGTCACTCATTATCAGGCTAAAGTTGGATTTTTCAGACATTCAGGTTTATCAGAGCAGAGTTGCACATGCCTCAGGGTCAGGTCAATGTCTGGCCGGTGGCCACTACACTGGCCTAATAATGTCTGACTGTCAGTCCACTGTCCTAATAGGTTTGTGGAGACTTGAGGCTCCCTTTTGGCCTCCCCAAAATCTTTGCTCTGGGCTGTCTGTCCTGACAGCACCACTGTATGACAAATACCCATCATTTACTGATGGCAAATCCTTCTCGACACTCTTCTCTTTGACAAGAGAGGCAGAAGGGACAGAATATGTGCATGTGGGTGGATGTTGATAGAGAAGGTGCCCCTCATCTTCTTTCTGTCATTTCTCCCTCTACCTTGATGAGGAGGGTCTGTCCCTTTGACCCTTGAACCAAGCAAGCTGGGACAGAGGTGGGAGTGGCTGTAGAGAATACAGTAGTGTCGGGAAGTGTTTCAGTTGGAAATTAGATGTATTACTGGTAGGATCAGCACATGCTGGAGAATAATAACCACAGGAATGAGATTATTACCAACAATGAATCTGAGTATAGATGTCTAAATGAGTGACTGACCTTTGCTTTAGCTGCAGCCATTGTTTGCATTATCTTTCTTTCTTTCTTTTTTTTTTTTGCAAATAGAAGCTTCTTTTTCTTTAAGCAGAAGAAGAAGAAAGAGGAAGGACAGGTAAAAAAAAAAGATGCTTCAATGGAGGTAGTCTCAATAGCAGCAAATGCACTGCAAGTGCAATAAAATAAAACATGTTTTATCTTCTGTGTTACTTCACAGTAAATCCGATTTGTTATCAAGTGCCTTTTGTCTATTAAAACACGGCCAGTATACAATGACAACAAGCCACGTTATGGGACAGTGTGGCATGCTAACATTGACTGAACCATACCACGGCATACCACAGTTATTTATTATCTAAAATGCCTCAGAAAGAAGGGAGGTGTAAAATGTGAGATTGGGAGAGACAGGGAGGACATTTGAATGTGCAAATGCTATCTATGTTAGCTTTTAGTTACAATTTAGTCCCTGAGGCTGCTGAGCCGAACTGGATGTCGGGTTGTATTGAATCAGCAAAAATGATACACCCACCTGTATTTTTCATTAATGTGCTTTGATACATTTGAGTTTTTGTAATCACAGATTCTGTAGAACTTCAAATGCTAATGGCTTTCAACAAAATTAATTATGACTCTTCTGATTTTTTTGCCACTTCTTTTGATGTTGGATCCTCCTTTTGTATAAAACATTGTTGTTTTTTTTCCCTCCATAGGATTTTCCATGTTGTAACTGTGTTGTATTGCTAGGACCACTGGGACTGCATACACTTTAACAAGTAAAAACAGTGGCAACCTTACTGGGGCTTCTTCTTTGCCTTTTTCTGAGACTAAGACAGAGCCAAAATGAGAGGGAGGCCTGTATTCAAGACCTTGAACACCAGGAATGTTGTCCCTGCTTGGGGAGTGAGACAACATTTCTCAAGGACTCTGTGAAGAAGTTTTACTTGTCCTGATATACCTCTCTCTTTTCCACCCCTCAACCACCTGGAACACAACATTTCTAAATTTAAATGTGGTCTGCAGTCTCTGCCTGCATAAATGCGCATTTACTGTATACATTTTCTGCATCCTACGCATGCTTTGAGTTATTGGGGTGGGTGGTACATTTGGGGAATGTATGTACATATATATTTATATAAATATGTTTGTCTCTAGGAGTGAGTTCCTACGAGTCACAGGTGTATGGTTGGGAATGTAGCTTTGCATATTGATTTCATAGTCATCATCCACCGTGCCATATATCTAGGAAAGTATTTTTCTATGATGCATCTTTAAGAGGCTGTGGAGAAACGTTTTTGGGCATGAATATGTAGATGAAAGCACAGGAGGAGGAAGGGAGTCATTCACAGCACCAACATGAGCCTTTTGCATTAAGCAAGGGCAAGACATGGGATGATGAGTGGCAAAGAGGCAAAGGGAAGGGAGGAAAAGTGGAAGAAGAGACGTGGTAGTGTGAAGAGAAGTTAATGTTTTGCTCTGTTTTCTTGTTAGCATCAGCTTGCGCTCTCCCCAGCCATCTCTACAGTTTAGCACATCATTGTGCTTTCAACTTGGGTCGTATGTTCGCTGCTATTATTTACTTTAGTGACGTTTGCTATTCTTTATTCCCAACTGACAATTGTTTGAATAACACATGGTTACGTGATGGCCAAAAGGCTAGGGAATGGAAAAGATGAAAAGCAATTCCAAAGACTGGTCGGCCCTTGCTAGTGTGTGTTGTTCATTTATGTCTTTGTAAATGCTGTTCTGTTCTGGGGGATCTATCAATATCTCTTCTGGAGCCAAGCTAAGGGAAGGTCAGCCTGATGGATGCATCCTGACATGCACACAGCCTGTGATGTCAGCTGTGTGCATGTATCTGTGTGAGCGTCTCTTCATGTGTGTGTGTGTGTGTGTGTGTGTGTGGGGGG
>JBAMHW010000010.1:31399258-31416687 GCA_037177495.1 Rhadinocentrus ornatus
CCCCCCCCCCCCCCCCCCTCCCCCCCCCCCCCCCCCCCCCCCCCCCCCCCCCCCCCCCCCCCCCCCCCCCCCCCCCAACACTAGCCAAGGTACAGTTTAGCAGAGCAGAGGGTAAATAGGAAAGAGGTTTGGGGGGTGGGGTGGCCTGGCCTGGGCGTCCTAGTTTGAAGGGGGTTTTTGCTGGCAGAGGGGTGGTAGGGAGGGGGTTGCATGGTGAGAGGCTGGGTCGAGGTATTGGGGTTGACTAGATTGGCATAGGGAATGGGTGAAAGGACTGAGGTGTAGGGGGTGGGCTGGGGTGGCAGAAGAAAGGCCTCATTCATGAGTCGTACCATCTCTGGCTCCCAAGGGGACTGAGGCTCATCAATGACCAGGCCAGCTGGGAGGATGTCAGCATGCAGACTCTCACCCATCCCACCCTCCCTCCTTCTTTTGTCAAGGGCCAGTACTGTCAGAGGCACTAGCCAGAACACTGAGGTCTCTCATGCAGTTGGTTCCCCCATTTAAAACCAGTCAAAGCCTTTGGCTAGCCGGTGGTTTGCAGACTATGTGACATGCATGATCTGTAGCAAGAAGTCAGTGGTAGCTGTATAAGCTGAAGACAAGCTAGGTGAGACACAGGTCAAAGGGCATTAAATTGGCACTGTTAGCTGAATTTAGCATAATAAAATGAAGATTACCAGCAGAAATGTAGCTTCTAGCCAACATATCGTTGTGACACTGGCACCACAGATGTTATTATGGTCCCCTGATTTTCCTGCAGCACCACCATGAGGTTCTCATGAGTTTTACAATAAATTATCTCAAAAGTGGAAAAACCGCAATGAAATTTGGTAAGGACTTGTAGGCTTTTTCCCACAATAATGTATGGTTTAAACTGCAGTTATTTTATACCAAATGTTAAAAAAATGCGGATATTCATGTCACTAGCTACGTTTTTATGAGTTTATTGCAGCCTTTTGAGTAGTCCTGGTTGTTCAAGACAAAGTCCTAACTGGACATTACTTGTACTTTGCTCTTGAACCCACATGAACCCACACAGTCACCACTCAGCATCTTTTTGCTTTTGTGTGTTTTATGACCATGCTAACTATTTAGCATCCATGACTATAGATCCTAAATGTATGAAATGCAATCTGTTATGTGCTGTGCTCGGGGCAGGAAAGAAGTCAGGTTTCTGAGCTGTGCAGATGTGTGTGCTGTTAATCACTGCCAATGAAAGGCCTGCAACAGCTTTGCATGCAATGGCAGAGGTGCATTGGTAGGGACAGATTTGCATTTGTGGTTTCATATTGTGAGCAACGACATTACTCCCTCTCTCTTCCTTCCTCTCTTTCTCTCTCTGTGTTTCGCTGATGTGGAGGAGCAGGGGGGCAGAGCGGAGACGTTGGAGCATTAAAACCGGCGAAGGTTCAGGCTGCAACAGATCAAAGCATTGCATCAATTTTTGCAAATTTCCTAGTCAAACACTGGAGAAAAGTTCATGTTGTCATCACAAACAGCTACGTGTGCATGCATGGACCCTCAATTAAAAGATAAACAAACAGCACTAATTGAGGTTTTACTTTATGACAGTTGGGTTTGTTGAGTTTGGCTGTTATAAAAGCCCCCTTTGTATCACATTTAAAATATTGTAAGCCACACTTTAGCTGTTCTTCTGTGCTTGTTTTATGAGAGCAGGAATGATATACAGCAATGGAGACAGATGTTGAAAGATGTGTCAGTATAAAAACAGTAAAGTTCAGTGTCATGGATTCTAGGTATCCACTGACAACAATCTGACGCTCTGATAAAAGAGTTTCTTGCATCTTTAATCTTCACAGTGTGCTTAGATGAGTAGCTTCTCCTTAAAAAAATATCATAAAATTGTGAAAATGGCCACTTTTTTTAAACTGAAGTTAAAATTAGATTTTTTTGAAAACTCAAACTCATGCAAATCAGTGGGCCTGCAGTATGTTTTGTGTGTGTGTGTGTGTTTTTCTTTTGGGATAAGGGAATCCTATTTAGATGACAAACGCATCACAGACCTGCTGGATTGCTATTTTCATTTTATTGTCAAGGAAAATGCATAGGCAATAATAATATCATTGTGCTGCCTGTTTCTATTGTCAAACTCTGAACCAACACTTTGATAAGCAAAGAGCAGTAAGAACAACAGATGATATAGGAATATAAACCGAACACAACACTTAAATGTCTGGATATTATTCTGTGGTTATCTTGACGTTTCTTCTATGGTACAGTGTTTAGATGTTTTGACTTCAGTGAAGAATGTGCTTAGGGATTGAAAGTAAAAGAAATGTGTGCTTTCAACTGTGTATGGCAACTTCTTCCGTCCTCATATGTGAAGTATTTATTGTTCCCTCTCTATCACGTCCTCTATGAAACTCCAGCCAATATAGCAGGTTGTTAAAGGAAACTCATGTTGACCCCCATCCTTTTGTCCATCTCTGTCCTTCCATACAACCTTGTTCCGTCTGATATTGCCTCCTAGTGGGCTCCTTTCTGACTCTTTTGAAGCCTTTAGACAGATGCCTCTGTTCATTGTGTGTGATGTTTACTTTGTATTGGTGTGTAATGGTGCTCTAAGATACTGTTGCCAGAGTGTTGTGTTGGTGTCTGTTCCATTGCTGCCCTTTAGACCCCAATAACCACCCTCTGTGACAGAAGGCCTTCAGTGTCTAAAGCACTGCTCTCCCCTCATTTCCTTTAATTGTGTCTCTGCATCTTTGGAACTTGTGTTCTATTTGCTTCTATATTTCACAGTTTCTCATTGTCTATAACTGTGATGTTTTCTGCGTCTATGCCTTTAACCACATCTGAGTCCACAAAGAATCAACTGTGCACTTCTGTCCTTTCACCCAGGACCAGTGAGCAAGGAACAGGGGGCTACAGTCGTAAATTTTCCTTTGACTATGCATTCATAGTGTTTTTATTCATTTACCTCCAAAACCCCCACAGGTCTATAATGTCCTGTAGCATCATTCCCCCATGCTGTTTCCCACAGTCTTTTTTCCTGGTATGTACAGTTTCAGTCAGCCTGAGGCCAGACCCCCTTTTATTTCATGACCAAAACCATACCAGAGCCCGCCAAGGCCCGAGGGGGCTAGTTACCATGGTCACAGTAATCACCATTGAGAATTTGAAACTTTCCAAAAGCCGCCTTGAGCTCCTTTGGATGGTGTCATGCTGTTAATATATATTACAGATGGATAGAGAGGCTTTTCAGTTTCTGTATTCAACCTAGAAAAGATAATTCTGGAGCTGAGTAGGATGAAAACCATTAGACCAGTGACATTTGCTCCTATGGTGATGACTACCAGAGAATCTCTCAAAAGTGCTTTGAATTGTTAGCAGAATCACTGCGTTGTTAGCTTTGTTATTGCCTTCAGAGTCATGAGCTCATGAAAGTGCATTAGCCTGTCTGACAGGACATCAAGCTTGTTGAGCATAAGTTAAGAACTGTTTGGGACTGCAGTGCTGTTGAAGTAAGAGAAATGATAGTTCTTGTTTTCATCACATCATAGATGCATATCTTCCATAAAATAATCTTTTATTGGGTTTGTGTGTGAGAACAGCCTATTTCTAAGCTTTCTAAGCTATTCTTGTTGGTTTATTATTTTTATTATGTGACAAATTTCTTCCATATTGTTTTGTCTGAAATACCACACTACCCTCAACCCCTCCCCATGTTTGAAGAACAGAGATAGATTTGTGGTTCTGCATGGTTTTTATTAACCTTGGAAAAATCCTTTCTGATTGATGCAATTATCAAGGCTACAACTACAGATCAATGTTAAAACAACATACCAGCTTTCAGACATTTAAAACAACTCTTTTCGTGTAAATTTGTTTGTTTTTGGTCAGATTTGTGAACTGTCTGCACCTCTCTCCTTTAAAAGCAGTGTATAGTTTCCTCCTCTGACCTGTTCTCACTACACTAAGTAGCTCTCCATTAGCTGATTTGAAATGTGAAGACAACGCTCCTTGCAAGGCTGTAAATATATTGACAATTGCGCAGTTGATATATGTAAAAAGATTGATCTTTTTGTCAATTACTTCATGCAAAAAACATTGAATATGAAATAAATACATCTTATCTCTAACTATGTTATATTTTCTCTATCCACAGGGCTCCAGAGATCATCCTCGGACTCCCGTTCTGTGAGGCCATAGATATGTGGTCGCTTGGTTGCGTAATAGCTGAGCTCTTCCTGGGATGGCCGCTCTACCCTGGAGCTTCAGAGTACGATCAGGTAACACATTATGTGGTCTTTCAATTTGTCTCCAGTCTGTGTTTAGGCACTAGAATACCCATGAATTTATATATGCACATTTTTGTTTATATGTGTGCGTTTTTGCGTGTTCTGTCTGCTTGGGAAGATTCTTTCTCTTAAATTCCCCTGACAGCCCCTGATGATTCTTGCAGAGCCTCCCTGTTTATCTGAACAGATGCCACAGAGCCACTTGTCCAATTACTGCAGCCCCTGTGCTCCAGTGCAAGACACTGCTCTCTCTATCAGTCAGATGGGGGCTCAGTGGGGAAACAAGCTTGTCTGATTTTTTTACAAGCTCAAGAACTTTGCATGTTTTCTTTACAATCCTTAGATCAGTCTTAAACTTTTAAGCTGACCCTGTTGGCTGTGGGGCTCATTTCTATAACATACGCATGTAGAAGTTAACATCTGTATTTCTTTAAACTCCTAAAAGAGCAATTTCTGCCAATGCGGGGAGGCATCGCTGTCCTCCAAAGTTAAATACAGCATATGTGAGAAATCTTCACTTCTGTTTTACAGATCCGGTACATCTCGCAGACACAGGGTCTGCCTGCAGAGTATCTATTGAGCGCAGGGACAAAGACCACCAGGTTCTTCAACAGAGATCCCGACTCTACCTATCCTCTCTGGAGACTCAAGGTACAGCTTGAATGATACGGATGCATGCACAAACACGCATTTAATCTAAGCTGGCAGGTTAAAGTGCATCCTTGTAGGATTTTGTTAGTAAAAGCTGTAGTTAAGGTCCCAGAAACTCTAGAAACAAGGCATGAACAGTTTAATTTTGTATGCTGATCGTAATAAACCAACAACAAAGAAGTTTATCCTAGTCAACCCTTGGAAAGAAAGCCTCCATATTGCACCAATAAACAAATGAGGAGAGATGTAAAGGGTAAGGAAAAATATTATTTGGGTGTCTTTATTAGCAAGTGAGTTTAATTATTGAATATTTCAGTATTTTTTTCTCTCTTGGTAGTATCACTTATATACCACATATGAGACACAGATGGCCTTGCTGCTAGCTACATACATAGTGAAAGTGTAATAGGAGCAAAATGGAGCTGTGCAACCTCCTTTCACTGCCCATCTATGTAGGCCACTCAATAAGGAGCATTAACTTCACTTGAACTTTTGCATGCTACTCAGAGATTTTGCATATTGAGTTCCCGAGTGCATTAAACGGCAACACTGAGGCTTTTCTGCAGGGTATGGTGATGTTTTTTGTCGATCAATTTTCTCCTCACATATATGAGCACATGTTTCAGCAGCTGATAATTGCAACTGGCCTTTTAATGAAGACACACATTATAGCAACACTGAGCATGCTCCCAAGTCAGGCAGCTGTCCATAGGCTTTTAGCATGTGTCAGGTAAACATCCGTTTTTAAAGTGTTTTTTTTATTATTTCTCAGGATTACGTCTAATAATCACTTTGTGATGAGGGTTTCTTTTTCTAATGATTAGAGCTGGCTGAAGCTGTGCTGTAACTTGTCAAGATATTCTAGTGTCTGGCATGTGGTAAATCAAGGCATTCTGGCCATGGTTTTCTTGCCTCTTTGAGGATTGACTGCTCAGCTTTAATTTGACCTTACCATGTGGTTCCATGTCACATCAGCTGTGTTGCTGTGCTGACTGTTATTAAAGATACTGTGTTAAGTCAGGAGATTTTTCATAGTCAGGTCAGCACAGATACGTTTGGTGTAAATCTGCATCTGTTGAAACACAATAGTGACATGTTTGTACTTGTCAAGTACACGTATGTCCAGGTGCACTGATGTAAATTGGAGTAGTCTGTGTCTTGTTGCAGTGTTTGAGTAATATGACCTGTTTCTCCATATGAAACCTCCCCTCTATATGTCTGTGCTACCCCAGGGTTGCTCAGAGGGTAATCTGAGGTCTGCTGTATATCAACAACGAGAGGTTATAATGAGCCAAATGTAAATAGTCCATTTCCAGAGGGGAAGTTTGATGGGATTTTAGAGGAACATCTGCTTCCTGTCTCTCACAGACTCCAGAGGACCATGAGGGTGAAACAGGGATCAAGTCGAAGGAGGCTCGCAAGTACATCTTCAACTGCTTGGATGATATGGCACAGGTATGCTGTTTCAGTATCACAAATCAAAGCCCTTCCCCTTTCCCACAAATTGGACAATAGATGTATTTCTCGCTCTCGCTCTGTCTTTTTTGCTTCAACCACATCCACCTGACTCACATTTGAAGCTTCTTTGAAGGGGATGTACAGGTCCAGTGCCAGTTTTGATCCATCACATCCCAAGAATTATCTGTCAAAAATTTGAAATGCTTTTAAATATTTATCCTGCCATGGTCTGATCTCCAGCTGCAGTGTAGCTCCGCTGATACATAGAATTTTACAGAGTCAAATGAAAGCAGCTGTTCACTGAAACCCCTGCTCAGCTCTGCCGCTGCTCTTCATTTTGCTTAACTGCTATCTAATAACTAACAGACAGATATTTGAACAGAACATGTGGTGTGGCTGGTTGTCAGATTTGATATGTGCAGTTTGTTTCCTTATTTAAGCTGTAGTGAGCGTTGTGGCTGTCTTAACTTTGTACATCTGCAGCATATGTAAGCATATAAAAAACGAAGCCATTAAAACCTGTATTCTCCCCATTTTGTCCCTTAGATACCTACACATACAGTACAGTGGGTGTACATGCTTCAGAAGGTTCTAACTAGCCCAGTTTGACCCTAGCTCAACTGGTTAGGCCATATCTGCTCTAAACCCTGAATGTTTACACAACTTAAACAAGTGATATTATCTTAAAATTTGTAAATAATGTAAAACTGTCAGCAGACATGGCTGAATGTAAGGTCACTTTCCTCAGCAGGTCAGAATAAGCTCATCTCTCCACGGTAGGAAAGTTCTCATGTTTTCATGACATTTTAGGACACGCCTGACAGTGAGTGATAGTTAGTGTTGTTTAGTTCGTCCTCGCTTGGTTCTGCTAGCAGACACCAGTGTTTATGATGAAAAATGACAATGTTTTTTCCCAGCGCTCCTCAAATGTCTTGTCATCATGCACAGTGATCAAGCCCCGGATAAAGGCTTGCCAAGAGATAAGATTTAGGCGAGTGAATTTCTTCGGAAGATGGTCATCCTGATTTTCAACAAGCAGGAGCCTTTGGAAACTATCTGTGTGGATACGCAACACATGTAGCTCCTTAAATAATGGAGACAATTATGGTTGTCCAGTAGTGCCCAGGGCCGCTGTCAGACCAGGCTAGAATAACATGTATTCAGCTGGGACAAGATGGTTATCACTTCCTGGGATTGTTAAATTTGCAGTTACTGCGCACACACACACACACGAAGCATACAGTTTAATGAAACCAACCTGCACTGGTATGATATCCCCCTGGGTCATCTCTGTCTTCTATGCTTCAAGCTCTGCGTCCTGTTTTCCTCTGTTGCAGCCTGGTTCAGTTTTCAACAGAAACACAGAGGAGGTACAGCAGAGCAGCACAGGCTTAATGTGGGAGAAAACTGCCTATTTTGCCCCATCTCGCTATCCTGACCACATAAACAAGACGGCATTGTGGACATCTGCCTCTGCGTGTATAATGGATGCTATTGCTGAAGGCCCTGCAAGACAGAGGGGCTGGGTGCCAGGAAGAGATAATGAACCTCCTTTCAGTCATGGGAAATGTGTGGAAGCTTTAGTCACAAGTATATCTAATTTGAGTAAATCAGACACCAACTTACAGTAAATGCAAGACCCCACGAGGGGTCTGATATAGATGGAAGGGAAGCCGGAACAGCTCGAAAATGGATTCACTTTGATCTGCAATTCTTCAGTATCTCCAATGATGGGACTGAAGCCATGTCAGGGGCAATGGCATGGACTTCATCTCATCTTTCTTTTATCATACACACCTAGAAATACACTATACTTGTCTTCAACTATTCTTTTCGTAGAAATAGACACAGTCTTTAAATTAAAGATAAATCTGCAAATGTGGGATTTTCTAGAGGGCAGTTCTTCATCATGCATGTCGTGGTCCTCATCTTGTCCCGTTTAACATCTGCCATCTCTGCCCTTAGACTGGTACATCTGTGCACACATGCGACATGTCAGACAACTAAGACTGACCATGTGAGCAAGAGTCCCTCATTTTATTAGTGACCAATGTGATTTTTTCTTACACATCAGATGACTTTTCTAATCTAAAAGAGTCACCTAGTTTATTAGATGACATCTTTTAGCTACTTATTATTCATTATTCATTGTCAATTTTATGGCACCTAACTATATACATCTCCCCAAAGTCATCTCCAGTAGAAGAGGACAGTGTGATTATTTTTCACCTCATTCTGCAGATTATTCCTTTATCAAAGCCAGCGTAGATGGGGAACAGAGAGGGATGGTAATAGGACCTGAATAACCTGCATATAGAAAGAGGATTGAATCAGATTTGCTGTGTTGACTGGCAGCACATCTGATAGACCCTGGGGCAGGCCTATAGATAAGCCACGCGTCTTTATGAAAAACAGGCCTGCTTCCACTGCACAACAGTCACAATAAACAAGGCTGCTTGTCTGTTGCCACGGTCGTGGTCCTCTCACCGCCTGACAATCTGCTTGTTTGCTAAAGACCAGACTTGCTAAATCATGACCTTGTCCCATTTCCTTCATTCCTCACCAGATATGGCAACACTAAAAGTAGTTCTAAACATCACAATTAGTGTACTGCATAACACATCAGTCATTGCTGCTCTTTGTTGCTTTCCATTAAAGCATGAATGTGCTGCTTTGTCCAGTATTTATCCACAGCATGAGCCACAGTGTTTACTGCAAAACATTTGAAGGCAGCTTCCTAGAAATTCGAGTTGCCATGTTCACTTTTTTTAAGCCACTTACAAAATGATGTCCTCTGTGAAAAAGCTTTTTACTGGCCAACGACAGTGTTTACTGGCTTCATGGTTTTTGTTTGTTTTTACATTTCAGGGACAGATAAAAATCTCAGTGAAGGGCGCCAGGAGATATTTCAAGTGGTGCTATGAATACCACTGCAAATGTTTGTAATGTCACAAAGGTGCAAGGTTATCACTAGGCTCAGTGCCACACACTCTGACACCCTAACTTATGAGGCCTTGTGTGTATTAATAGGTCGCTCCATGGGAATATGTTGTGGAAGAGATTTTCCTGTCATCCTGTGGTGCATGAAAGACCTTGAGCTCTCAATCAGCCACTGAGGAAGTGTTTGAAATGCTAAGATGTGTGTGTGTTTGTTTTCCTCCTTCAGGTGAACATGACGTCAGATCTGGAGGGGAGCGACATGTTGGCAGAGAAGGCTGACAGGAGGGAGTTCATCGACTTGTTAACCAAGATGCTGACCATTGACGCAGATAAGAGGATCACCCCCATCGAAACGCTCAACCACCCCTTTGTTACCATGTCACATCTCCTCGATTTCCCACACAGCACTCAGTATGTGCCCTTCTGATGCATTTTATATATGTATCAATTTTAATAGCAAAATCATAAAACGCAGTGCTTCCTTCTCTCCTGTCTCCCTCGCTCTGTGCTGATGCAGTGTGAAGTCATGCTTCCAAAACATGGAGATCTGCAAGCGTCGCATCAACATGTACGATACAGTCAACCAGAGCAAGACGCCCTTCATCACCCATGTGGCCCCAACCACCTCCACCAACCTCACCATGACCTTCAACAACCAGCTGAACACTGTGCACAGCCAGGTAAGAGTGTGAACAGAAACCCCCTCATTCATTGGTATGCTGTGAGGCCACCACTGACAGTGAACTTCTGTGTTGTCAGATGGAAGTATGTAAATGAGCTTAGCTGTGGTTTATTGCATTTGCATGGTAGGTTTCAATGAAGTTATTGCCGTGAAGATGATATGGCGCAAACAAAAACAAACACAGCTGAATAAATAAAAATGCAGATGAAACCTTCAGATTATAAAATCATAGGGTACAGCATGTCACTCAGTGCAGAATATTTAATAACTTTACCATAAACAAATATACAGTACATGTGTGTCATGATGCTTAGTTAAAGCAGAGTCAGGAGTTAGAACTGAATTTTGTTTTGTGAGTTGTTGAACAGCTCAGCAGACAGTGAGTGGCTCTTTGTGGACTTTTAATATTTATTTTCTGTACGTTCTTTCTATTTGTCTGCACGTTTCCGAGCCTACTGGGCCGCCTCTCTGCCTCAATGCATGTATATCTGTCTGCCTGCATTTCAGGCTGTGCCCCAGGTCCTGTGGGATTGTCACAAAGTGCTGATTACACACATGACAAGCACCACTTCCTGCTTGCCTTGCATTCTGGGGCTTTCAGGCCTTAAGAATCCCTTTACCAGGCTTCCTCTCTTTTCCCCCTCCTCTCACTCCTGTCCTTCTCTTTCTTCTCTTCTTTCCTTCCATTTCCCTGGGTTGAGCCTGTGGTGCTTTACCGCTTCACTCCCGCACAAGGCTGTGAATCGAAACTGCTGACTTTCGGCTTCTGCCAGAATCACCGAGCGTCTGGTTGCAAGGTTTTCCAGATTGTGCACAGTTACAACTCCTGCTATATCCAACAACCCCTCTTTAGTAAACAGAGTTCTCGATCAACAACTACATCAAGCCAACCCACACTGTTTGGCATGCAACAAATACTCAATGTCGCTGTGATTTAAATGAATTAACATTCCCTCAGTCTGTCTTTTCTTTGCATCTGACTCTCAGGGCATATAGACAAACTTAAGTTAGTGATTTATTCAGCTGGAGTCATTTGCAGTGGAGAGCATCTTTGGCTTGTGTGTTCCTGCTTGCGTGCTTATTTTTTGATGGATGCCACAGCACTGTATTGATTGTGTTCTCTCTCCCAATGTTCATCGAACTCACTAAAGAGAACCAGTAAAAGATGAAAGCTCCGTCTATTTTTTCCCCCCTAATGAAAAGGGCTAAAATTAAACAGGAACAGTCATGGAGAAGGTTCTCCTCACAGGCTGAAATAATGTCATCTCTTAAAAGCATTTGTTTGTATCTGAAATGTTCCCAGGTGGTCTCAGTATTTCACATGTCTTATTAATGGAGACAATAAGCTTAAGTTACCTAACATTACATTAGTATACATTGAATGTTGGATATGAAATATTGTGTAAGGCATTGTTGATTTAGAAGCTCAAAAATGAAGCATTGAAATGTCAAATTTAGCTGCAACTTCATCTTACATTTGCAATAAAGCTTATAAGATAATTTCATTACTGCTCTAATGCTTATTTAAATAATCTAAGTAAAGTGATAATGAGGGATATTTTTATGTTTCTGTGTGGTTGATGTTCATTAATTTAAATTTTGATGTCATTTCTAAACAATGTATCCACCAGCACATCATTTTGTGCGAGCTAGTAAAAGCTTTCATTTACGTTGATAACATTTTGCTCTTTGATGCTTGATTATTCTTGGTGTTTTAGCATTGATTGCATCTCCACTCATGCCGTTTTTCTCCAACTAATTTATCAAATCAACTGTCTGCATATTTTAAAGCCAATTCCCTCTTTAATTGGCTTTCATCATTTTTGGATCTTTTTTTGGACCCTTTTTCCATCCTCTTTCAGTCTTGTAGTTCTTTTTGCACATCTGGGTCTCCATTACTTTTGATTCCTCCTTGGATCACCTTCACTTCCCTGTCATTCCAATTAGTACCACTACTCTCATAATTTTTATTTTGGTCCCACCATTCCTTTAGGCCACCAACCTGGCTCCTTCCTCCACCAACAATGCCACCCTTTCCTTTGCAAGTCCTGATGTCTCCATACTTAACTACCAATCTGCACTCTACCAGCCCTCCGCTGCGTCCATGGCAGCTGTGGCCCAGAGGAGCATGCCCCTGCAGCCTGGGGCTCCTCAGCTCTGTGCTGCCCGGCCTGACCCCTTCCAGCAGGCGCTCATAGTCTGCCCACCAGGTTTCCAAGGTAAGAAGCCCATTCCAGTCAATATGCATTTGCATTGGCTAAAAAGTGATTACTTCAACCACAGCAGAAGGAACAAAACACAGAAAGAAGATACAGCATATTAACTCATCTCTTTGAGTTAGTTTTATAGATACGGCGGCAACATCCTTTGCACATGTTCTTTATTTCTGCACAGGGCTGCAGGCATCCCCTTCCAAGCACACCAGTTACTCTGTGCGGATGGAAAATGCTGTTCCCATAGTGACGCAAGCCCCTGGTGCCCAGCCTCTGCAGATTCAACCTGGCCTCCTTACACAGGTAGGAAAAGACTCAAGTGTCACAGCAGGTGAACTAATGGAGTTATTCGGATCTTAACAATAAGAACGCCTGTCAGGAACTAAACTTTGTACTGCTCACATTCAAACAGAGCTTCCTATTTTTTGTGAACCTTTACTAAAAATAGTATCTATCCATGCCATGTAGGATGGAAATCACTTAGTGTTCAAGGCCTTTCTGCTGCTGGTTTCTTCCCAACTGCGTTAAAGCAAGCTCTTCTGTGCATTACTACCCTCCCACTGACCCAGCTCTTCTAAAGGCAGAAGCTGCTATGGTCTGATAAACTTAAAGGTAAAAGTCACTCAGACAGAGAAGGCCTTCAACTGGGCCTGTTCAATGGGGCCAGAGTTTTAGCTGCTTATATGCAGTTTTTGCAAGGAACAGAGAGAGACTGTACATCACTCTTTCTCTGCACAATGACTTCTATTGCCGCCACATCTTTTTCCCTATGGAAATTTCCGTGAAGGCTTTAAATATCCCTGAGAATCCAGGGAGTTTGAAACGCTACCTTATCTCCAGTTAATCATCCAGTAGGCAGGCAGGCAAGCAGCAGAGCTCTGTGTCTATGCCTCTGCACATGCCCGTGTTTCTATGGTGGGTTAATCTGTCAGATACCAAATGGTGATTAACTCCACGGCTGCTTCCAAGTCAGGCGCTCCAAATTACAGGCCTCGGAGGATCGTCAGAGGTCAATATGACCAAAAACTCAAAACATCATCAGATCTACAGATCTAACAAAACAACAATGAATGGAACAAACAAGACAATAGATTTTTTTCTTAGAGTAAATTGTCTGTTTTAAGAGAGAATTTTGCATTTCTGCCATGCTCTGCAGGTGTTCATGGTAACCTCTGTCGGCACACATGTTAAACAAAGACAGGCAGCAGTTAACATAAGCAGATGGTTTATACAGGCCAGCGAACAGCACTCCTAATAACTGTGTGTGTGGTGTGTGTTTTTCTCTGTGTTTATGCCTTTACTGTGGGAGGTCTCAGACGTGACTGAGTTGTGTTTCCCTCTTGGCTTTACAACTTTATCCGTTCACTGTTACACATGCACACTTTGCCCATTTTGGACCTGTTGCAGTTTACGCCCCCACACACCCAAGCACCTGGCTACCCAGAGAGAGCGAGCAATGAAGGAGGCTCCAGGTTGGGAGGAAGGGAAACCAGTGGGACCTTTATCTGAAGCAGGAATGCAGAAAATGTGGAAACAATTGGGGAGTGAGAGCTTGGGCTTTGTAAGCCCTGAGGTGACAAAGGGATTTCACCCAGGGAGTGCAGGTTGAGGTAGGAGGCAGTGGGCCTCTGATAGTGATGGTAGGCTCTGAGAAGAAAGAAAATAACCTCTTAACTGGGTTACCATTTCAGGGCAGACAGGCTGGTTACACAATGCAGACGCCTAGTGAGAAAGGCATGTAGAGTGCCAGGAACGAAGATAGAGCAAGGAGGAGGAGCAGGAGACGGATGGATGTATTAGAGTCTCTTAATGGCATGTTGATAAAAGGCCTTGGATGTGGTCTAAGATTTAAAGACCATCTCCTGTTCTAGAATGTTCCATTAGAGATGTCAGTCATCAGTGCAGATACAAGGCAGTCCTGTTAGCCTGCAGATGCCCCTGCAGCCCTGGACTCTGCAACCTGCCTCAGACAAAAACAAATTCACAGAAGCATTTCAGCAGAATATAGAACAGAAGACCCACTTTGTGTCAGAGGATAATGGAAAAAGACAGAGCAAAGCAAAAAGATAACAGTAAAAATAAAGCTGCTACATCCACAGATTAGCTGCTTTGCATTTTGCTTTTTACTTGCCTTGTTTTCTTTTTTTCTTTTTCCTATTTAAATGTGTGCTTGCAGCTCACACTGATGCCGTTGTAAATACATGTGCAAACAGCATTAAAGGAACAATTCATTAGCCCTGACATTAAAGTGCTAATCAATAGAGCTGCATTAAACTATTAGGGCTACACACACAGTAACACACCATCATGTTCAGGCATGCATGCACACAAACCCATCTGGGCACATCTGGGGGCATATGATGTTGGCTGCTCCTTCTGTTCTATATCAGAAAATATAAAGTAGTCTCATTCAGAGCTGATTTGATAGACCTGAGGATTTAATTAAGATGTAGATTTGACTCAAGTCAAACACATAATCACACACACTCGTACACACACGTGCATACTCAGTCATACACAAGCACACAAAGAAATGACCCGCTGTATCTTCATTACGTTCTGGTCTTATCTCTTTGGTCAATGGATGTCTCCTTGAAGCTGGCAGAGTTTATCTTATTTTTGCCAAGTAGCCAGTTTAAAGCTGCCATTATTTGCCTCTTACAAGAAACTATAATTTATCACACTAATCAACTACATTTAACAAGTTTCTTCATACATTTAAAATGTTTGGACAATGAGATGAAAAAGGGAAAAGAATATAATCTTATGAGACTGTGCAGCTTCTGATGAACTTTGTTGAAAAAAACTCCCTCTTTGGATGTTTTATTACGTGACATCTGTCTATTACGCTGTCTGCTAATCTCTGTGTTGTCCTTCCACAGCAGGCCTGGCCCAGCGGCACCCAGCAGATCCTGCTGCCTCCAGCATGGCAGCAGCTCACTCACACCTCAGTCCAGCATGCCACTGTCATCCCCGAATCCATGAGCAGCACACAAACTCTCGCCAACTGGAGGTGAATCTTGCTTTTACTCTTTTGAGTTGTTTTGTTTTTAGATTTGCTTTTTAAACTTAAACCAGGAGAGCACCGAATATTATGGCCCAGACGTTTTAATCTCACACTCCTCCTTATTAGCTGAATAAACAAATCTAATTGGATGACATGTTAAAAATAAAGAACTTTGTGCACATTCTACTTTATTTCTCTTTTACACTTCGGATGTCAAATAACATAAATAATATATAGCTTAATAGTCCAAAATGTACCAAAGAAAGACATTTTGCCCGAAGACGAATTGACTGAGGAAGCTTACAGCATGTCCTTTATCTTTAATGAATCACCATCTCCAGATGAGCAGTTCTTCTTTAACACACTCAGATTTACCTCAGGGAGATGGGATACATGTACATGTAGAGACTTCATGCACAGTATAGCCTGTAGTCTGCCAACACAGTGACATGATAAATGGATAGACTGATGGGACCAGGCTTTCTGCAGGGAGACAAGGAGGAACCAGGTATATAATGTCCGTGTATGAACGGCTGCTGGGGCCATGTATGCTTAAACTCATGCCATTTGTGGCTATACACCCCCTCCCTGTCTCTTCCGCCCTTGCTGTCCAGTTGCAGCTCAGTAAGTCCTCGGAGAAAAGATTGGGAAAGTGTCGCACTTCCTCTGCAGAGCTATCGCTCCACAGCTGCTGGTGTCAGCTCCTCTGCCCTCCCTCTTTGCTTCCTCCATGTTCCTTCACTTGCTTTCAATCTCTTTTGAAAAGTTAGCTGCTGCCACCCACTGGTCTTTGTTGGAAATTCTTCCCAAATCTTTATTATTCACTGTCAATATTAAATTTCACTGCCTGATATTGGTATATGTTTTTTCATACACTGACACTTCTTGTGCAGATTTCTAATTGCTTTTAAGATGTGGTAACACTTTTTTTTTTTTTAATTTACAGGAATTCCCACACTCATGGCAGCCATTATAACCCCATCATGCAGCAGCCGGCATTGTTGGCTGGCCACGTCACACTCCCATCCAACCAGACACTCAATGTGGGTGTTGCACATGTTATGAGGCAGCCTTTAACCAATAACAACTCCTCTTCCAAAAAGAACAAACAGCACCAGATGTCTACCAGGTACACTCAAATTGTCCTAGACTGGCTAGAAACTCACTCTGGTCAAACTTTGAAGTCTTAAATCTGCATTATCTGCACCGTTTGTCCTCCATAATCACTTGTCCCCATCTCTGTTTTTCTCTAAGGAATGTGTCAGCGTATGAGGTGTCGTCCTCCCAAGTGGTGCTGTCTCCGCAGCGCTCAAAGCGGGTGAAGGAGAACACGCCCCCACGTTGTGCCGTTCTACAAAACGGCTCGGCCTCCAACTGCCTGCCCACGCAAGGATGCGGGGGCGGAGGATGGGGGGCTAATGAAGCAGAGCAAGCCTCCAGCACCACGCGTGACTATCAGCACCAGCACCACGTCCCCAGACAAACCATCATCATCCCTGATACGCCCAGCCCCGCAGTCAGCATCATCACCATCAGCAGTGACACAGACGAGGAAGATGACCAAAAACAAAACCACGGGTTGGTCCTGGTGCTTTTTATCTTACATTTACCATAATAAAAACCACAAGGGGCAGTAATTTTAGATCAGCCTGCATAAATAGAATAACGGGCATCGGCTTTGGCTTAGCTAGAGAAATTCTCCTGCTTCTAATTTGATCTGTTGTCTTTTATACTTACGAGCTGTTTTCAGCAATGCATTTAAGTGTTTTAGGAATGGATGACTATAAAATAATAATATACTATCTGGGCCACTAGAATCATTTGTCAAAAACAAAACAAAAGTCAGTGACAGCACTTTTTTGTGTTGATGTGCTTTACAGAAAAAACAGCAAGTGTAGAAAGGGACAGACAAAGAAACAACAGATTAATACCCTATGAAACCAGTAATGCATTAATGTGCTGAGTCAGTAATTTGCTTCGGGACATAAGGTGACTGTTGAGATAGATGTAGGAAATTTACACTGTATATATCTATTAATGTTGTATTTATAGTTGTTAGCTTTCAGTGCCAGTGCAGTGTGAAATAACACGTTTCCCTTTTACTTTTTTTTCCCAAAATGGATCAAAATTATGCACATGCCATTTAAAATTCATTCTGTTCTCCCTCTGTTGACTCCAGCTCATCTTCTAAGCAGAGAAAGAATGTTATCAGT
>JBAMHW010000010.1:31430017-31444633 GCA_037177495.1 Rhadinocentrus ornatus
GAGAGGCATGTTGCCACAGGGTGCAGCCGAGGAGGCCACTTAAATGGCCCCCTCCGCTCCACCCCGCATGTCGCACAAGCCTCCCAAGTCCCTACATGTGTGTGTGTGTTTGTGTAAGAGAGAGCGGGAAAGAAGAGGGATCCAGGCCTCTGGTGGTATAAGGCATCCCCGCTCCCGGAGAGGTCCCCCAGGGAGAGACGGGCCAGGAGCAGCCACCCCCCCATACCCGGGCAACCGCAGTCAATGGGCCGCCACCAACCCCAGAAGGCACCCACCCCCCATTGGCTACTGTATTCAAAGATGGCAATGCAACATGGCAGTCTCCAGTTGGGTGTGCCGCCACATATGTATTTATAAACATCTAATTCTAAGCTACGAGAACGCTTTCATTTGGATGCGACTGTGATTAGACTTTTTGATTTTTGCTAACAAAAAAACAAATAAGCTACACACTGTACCTTTAATTTCCATGGTCTGTGTGAGGGTGAAATCAGAAGTCAAGCAGTTTTACTGATCCAGTTTCTAGGTCAGCTTCCTCCAGACCTAACCGAACACACTTTTAAATCATAAAATATTTTTCTTTCACTCACTTGTTTTTCATATACACTCTAGAGCTAACATATCATGGATTATCATATTTACGTTTATATTTTAAAATGTATAAAATGCAGTGAAAAACTTGCTTTTTAACAATAATATAAAATGCCCTTGAATTTGTGCCTCAGCAGTCTTCCTCTCTGCACCAGTGGCTGGCAAGTTCCGCGCAGCAAACTCAAGGCCAGAAAAGTCCTGTCTAATTACCGGCACAGTCCACTTCCATGGGAAATTTGATCTTTGTGGGATGACAATATGCCATTCATTATTCATTAGAGCTGGAAGGCAGTTGCAGATCAATGGGTGGAACCTATCAAACGCCAAACACTGGGTACTGTTGCACTCACCAGGCCTGCCGCCTGACCACTCTGGTCTGTTGGAAAGTGGCCAGTAGCTGATCCTGGATGCTTCCTGATTGGCCGATTCCAGCTAATTTTTGACTGCATTGAGAGTTGTGGCAGCTGGTCTGCTGGTTCAAGGTGCTGCTCAGTCATAGCAGACTAAAAAGTATTAAAACAGCTCTTAGGTTAGTTGCATGTTTCACCATTCATGCAACAGTATCTATCAATTCCAATGTCTCATGGATACACTATTATGATGCAATCAGCTTTGGTGTGGTGTTTGTGGTCTCATTTATATATATTTTTTAGTTAAGCACCATTACCTGCAGCACAGTTGTAGGTTGCTTGGTGAAGGTACAATAGTGGGGACTTGTGGATGTACATCTGTTAGTAATTTTGTGTACCCTTGTTGTGTTTTACCAGAGCAAGTTTCCATAGTAATTTTAACATCCTACAGGAATGACTATTGTTTAATTAAAAGAAAAAGAAACCAACAGCTTTATTTACCCAAGAACATTTGCTTTTTTTGTTTTTTTTTCATTCTTTATTGCACACATGAAGTTATTGACTGTTTTATTCTGCTTTAATGCCTTTTTGCCACCCTTTCTGGATTTAGTTGTGACTTTAAATAACCAATGTAATATTTTTAGTTTGGTTTTCTTTTGCTTTACATAGTGAAATACTCAGAGCAACTTTACATCCTGTTTAGTTTGGCATTTTTTGCTTTGCAGAGTCTTCTTTAAGAGGAGCCCTTTGCTTTAATAGCCATCTGAGAACTGACTGGTCAGGCTAGGGAAGATTCTGCATGAACAAGCGTTTTCCCCCATAGTAGGACTTTATTTATTAGAAATGGATTGCTTTTGGTTGTTTCTGCTAACAGCCTGCCAGATTTGGAGGCTTGAAATGTGCAGTGCAAAGTTTACTTTTTGACAGAAGGCAACACTGAGTCCATACTGTGCCTAACCAAATCACTATGTGCTCTGATGAACTGCAGCTGATAATTTATATATTTATCAGAGTAGATGGTGCGGTTCACCCTAGTTTCTTTTCAGATTTTCCAGGCTAAATCATTTTGTTTTGGTATTTTAGCACAGATCCTGCACAGACGTTTCCTTCCCCAAGTAATGACTTGTAGACTTGATAACAGCTTCCTTCCAACTGCCAAGAGAGCGTCACCTAACCCAGCAGACAATGTTTGTTACCCCAAGACTTGAAAAATCTGAGCGAAGCTTGTGGGAGGACTGACACAAAGTGGAAGAGGGTGCTGAGCGATGGAGTCATCTGTGCCTCTCTGGTTACAATTCTTTATCTTCCTGTTGAAAGAAAATAAAAACAGTCAAGAAGCATTCCCAAATTCAGTAAGAGTGTGCTACTGGGCATGCACTGTCTCATCTGGCTTTATGCATTGGAACTGTACTTATGTGATCTACTAGTTGTGGAATATATTCTTTAGGCTTCATCCTTGAGCCCTTAAAGTCATTACACAGTAGTCCAATGTGTTGTAAATGACCTAAAACTGAAAATGTTGAGGAAAGTCAGCTGTGTCTTGAAGCTATTTGCAAGTTTAGCTCAGATTCCCTTGCGTTCTCTGTTACAGATCTTTTTCTCAATTGAACTCTTGTACTACTTCCTTCCCCTCCCCCTTATCCTGCTCCCCCTGCTCTTTTTTGAACTCCCTTTTTTCTTATCTTACAAAGTATTCCCTCAGGAAAGACAAACATGGGTCACATGAATATTTTATGCGATTTAAAGGATAGTCTCCTTATTTGCATGTTCACATTTGGTCAAATTAAACAGAAATAGTTCACATTAGATGATGGTTGCCTTTCCAGCTGCAAAACATAGTTAGGTTTTTTATTCAACTATTAGATCACAGGCAAGATTTAGATTAGCATTCAGGCTAAGTCTGTTTATAGCTCTGTCTTTTATTTATTTAAATCTGGTCTTTTTATCTCTTTATGTTTGAAGTAGGTTAAATGCAACAAGTGCCTGAGTGCTCTGGAAAGCAACTCTTGCTGGTTTATAATAAATGCACCCTTTTTACAAGTTCAGGTGGTCTTTTTCTTTTTTTCCTGTCAGGGGGCTGCTTGAGCTTTGGCAGAGGCTGTGATCTAATTCGACTCCTCTGATAAAAACAATGGAATCTTTCCCATCTTAAAAGCTTTCCTGATAAAGCAAATGTCAGCACAGCCGTATCTTGATTGTTTGACTGCTTTCAGCGTTCACAGCTATTGCCAACAGAAAGAGCCAGTCACGCAAGGGGCTCAGCTGAAAACAGAACCATCTGTGGGTTGTAGTTAGTAAGCATTAATACAAAAAGAACTTTTTTCAGTCTGTTCTTTTTCGAATTATGCAACCATTATGTTTTGTTTTGTTTTTGTTTGTTTTTTTCTCATTTTTTATGCCTTAAGAGTCTGGAAAGCATAGGGACGTGCCTGTGTCTGTTCTGACTGTGTGCATCTATGTGCCGCTGCTTGGCTGATGTCCAGTCCAAGGTAGTTTGTTTTAATAAAAACACTGAACTAAAACATACAAGATTCAAAGTGTTTTATTGTCATCTGTCAAGTAAGGAAACAAGTGTCCCTAAACAATGAAATTCTCACTTTACCATGTGCTTGAATGCCAAAAAAGACTATAAAATAGAAGAAAAACAACTTAAGAAAGCTGGATAAAAGATAAGATAAAAAAAAAAAACCCTGCATAAATAATATATATACACAAATGTGCAGTGTGCTACATAAGCTGTTGTGCCACAGTCAAGAATGAAGGATACATTGGTGGTTTCCTGTTTGTTGGCTTTTACTGAGAACCATTCGATATTTGCTTTGAGCCTGGATGTATTGGCCCTTCCAATTCAAAAAGGAACATACTCATCTTCTAGATCAGTGGCTCCCAAACCATTTTCCCTGAGGACCCCCTTCATCCAACTACCAAACAGCTATGGACCCCCCACCTGCCTGTTTGGAATCCATGCTTGGTTTTATGCTTTTATTGGCTGCTTCATACCATAAATTATGCATTCTGGCTGACTTATTTTCATTTGGTAAAACCAAACTTAAGGTGCTTACCCACATATAGCCTTTTTTTTAAAAGTAGGAATTATCTGCATTTTTCAGACATGTCTCATTAATAAAATGGTGCAAAGTTTGTGTTTTCAGGCTCCCAAAACACTTGTTCCATGTGAACGAAACACCCAAATAATAACAAATTGAATTTAATCTACCTCAACTCGTTTCTGTGTGGACGTGGCCTTAATTTAAATCACACTGGCTCTAAACAGTCAAAGCCAGTCAAAGGGACCCCCTGTGCTTTTTGGAGGACTCCAGATTGGAAACCACTGTTCTAGATGATATCCAGGCTGTAGCCAGTCACTTTCATCATCTAGATGTCTTTTTCGTTGTTATAAAAAGCCATGGCCAATATAATTACTGTGTAAAAGACACAAAGAATCTGAAATTTAGATTCTTTAGACGACAGGACAGCTTTGCCTTGGTCTATACTGAATTATCTCAGAGGTTTCTGGGTCTTGTTTACAAATGTTTTAGCTTGCATTTGTGAATATAACAAGTTGTGTTCACTTCCATGGATTTTCTGTTTTTTTAACTGAGACTAAATATGGAATCAACGTGTAGTATACCCTGAGTACTATGCAGCCAGTAAGAACAATCTTTTGTTCAGACCCCTTGTTCACTGCCATTTTTATGGATTCTCTGAAGCTTTTAATAAAAATTTGTACTCTAGATGCCTAAATCCCAAAGTCATTCACAATGTGAGAGATGCCATTCTTTCATTATCAAAGTGTTTCCCTATGCAGTCTCTCAGAAAGTGCTGCACACCTTCACCGGGTTACTGACCTGCTGCTAACCAAGTTAAAAAGTAGTGACACATTTAGGTAACATAGCAACGTTTGTTGTAGACTGTATTGACAGTTTTTATAGTTATGGCTACAGCGTGAAGACATCACGGGGGATGCCGGGTACGTAGAGTCAACTGTAGGTTGTGTTTGTTTTTAAAGGCTAATAAAGCTAACAAGGGCTACACCGTGGCTGTCTGCAATCTCCCTCAGGAAAAGTGCAGGTATTAAACCTTCTCACCAGTAAAGTGTGAAACATCTTCATCTCCCACTGGTGTGATGCCTCAAATTCATGCATTCAGCCAACTGACTCCCCTTTTTCTAAATGGCCTCGAGACACCTCCACGTCTTGCCAACATAATGACAAATGCTGCGCATGTGTTAAATACATTAAAATTTTAACACAATTATTTACATAGATTAGTTACCGCCATTAACGCGCCATTTTAACAGCCTTAATTCTATTGTTAAGCTTTAAGAGCAAATTTCAAATTTAAGAAATCAAACTACAAATTCCCTTATATAATTAGCATTTTATGCTAAATACATTATGGAACCTGCTAAGTTTTTGCGTTAAATAAAAAAGAAATATCATCAATTCTAAAATTGGTCATCGTTTTAAGTAGTGACCAAAGATATTTGGGAAAATTGACCCCAATGAAGTTATGCAGAGCAGTGAGATCGGGTCACCGTTATTTTCACTACCTTAGCTGTGGTCTTGACATTTATGTGCTTGTGACATATTTGAAGATGTGCAGATGAATAGGTCTTGGTGTTAAATTTCATGGATGGGCCTAACAATGAGGAGCCAACCAAGTGGAACACACTCATGTTTCAGGGAACAGGTGGCAATGCAGTGTAGACTTTGAGACCTTTGTCAGTTTTTGCCATCTGTAATGTCAGCCCCAGTCCAGGCCGACCTCACCTGCTCCGTGCCTTATTACTGATTGCAGGTCTGAGCAACTGCTCCCCAGCTTTGTAAATGTATTCTCAGCATCACTGTTGACGCCTTCCCCACAATTCATCACTCATGCCAATAATTGCATTTATCATATTTTGTCATTCATTCATGCATGTTTATTTGTCCTAAATGTGACAACAAATGAAATAGGTTGTCACTGTTGGGGTGAGTTGAGATGAGCTGACATTTTGGGGTTGCATACTACATTTTGACCTCAAACATCAACAAACACAGGCTGGAGTGTCTTTGTTCTTTGTAGCGTTTCAAATGTGTTATTGTTTCCAGCCAAAGAAATAGTCAAGTGCTGCTATGTGTTCATTATCCCAAAGCCACACAGAATTATCGATCGTATCCCTATGAAAGGAAATAAAAACACACCAGTACACTAACCACCATGCACTGTGCACACACGAAGACTGAAATACCAGCAGATGAAGTCTTATAGTGTGCACTGCGTGCGTGTCTATGTGTGTGTATGTGCGTCTCCCCAGCTGTGCTACATCCCTCTGGGTTCAAACGCTTGGCACAGCAGCCAAGGAGCGGGGTAGAAAGATGTGATTTTTCTTTTCCAAGTTCTTTCCAACAGAATCTGGTTCTGTGGCATAGTGACTTAATGACGGTACCAGTCCTAATTAGTTTGGGAGTTTTCTCCAGCACCAATCCAGGCCGTCTGCTTCTAGGACACAATGCAGTCATATAGTCTTCTGTGTTGATGCTTTTTACCAGTGATCTGCTCTGTCCTCTTGGTATTAAAAATCCTCTTCTCCCTCACATGATTCTGAGGCTGCTTTCAGTAGTGCATGATTCTGCAGAGCGTTTGCAGTTTTTTCAGCTGCTGCTTAGTCATTATGGCAGAGCTGTTCACCGCTTAGTTCCTGCAGAGAAAAGTTTTAAAGTTCACAGTTTGCACTATTGAACAGAGTAGGTTTATGGTATGTAGGTTGTTGTTTTGATTTTCTAAAACCCCCGAAGCAAGTGAATACATGAGCTCATGTCCCTGCTGTTCACTTTATCTGACTATGTCTGACTGTAGTTAAAAATCAAATGATAATGTATATTGTTTGGTTCCTGTGGAATGTAATTTTGACGTATGTTGCACAAGTAGTAAAAGCATTACATGAGATGTGATCTAAAGCATTGGCAACTATACTTCTGTTAATGTAATGGGGGTGGGATAAATAGGCTTAGGGTTCTGACCACTCCTTTTCAGACATGTATGTGGTGTTTTTTGTTTATTTATTATTACTATTTTCTATGTTTAAGGATATCTAAATAAAGTGTTTTCATCATCATCATGTTTAAAGATTTCTCTAAGCAAGTCTGTGGAAAGGAGTCACTGACTCGTGATGACATCTAACCCTATCAGAGGCAAACTTGTGCAGCTATATGAAACTGTTACAAAGTCTTTTCCATGAATATTTTAAGAATTACTTAAGCTCATGAACCTTTTCTTTGACATATCGGTGTCTGACTGCAATGTAATCAAGGCACTTGAAATTTTATCATGCATGACGTGCTGTTACGCAATATGGAGAGGAAAGTCGTTGGCACTCACATCCAGTTCAAAAAGCATTGCATAACCTTCATTTGCTATTTCATACATTTTGGCCTTCTAATGTCACCCTTGAGGATTTTGATGATGTGTGTAAGAGGTAAAGTTGCTTCCCAATAACTTGAAAATTACGCCATCCATCACATCGTAGATCAGCCGCCATCATTAAACAACTGCTAGGAAAATGCTCTCTCTGGAGGGAACTGGTAAAATCCCAGACAGATGGACTTAGTGTGCATGTCAGCATAATCCCATGGTTTGAAACTGGAAGAGGAAAATTGTCATTACTACAATTTTTGTCTTCCTTGTTTTTAACATGTGAATACCATATTATTGTTTTTTTCTTTTTCATTGTCAACAATTTTTGTTGCCAGTAGTTGGATTTGGACCGGTGATTTACTCTGTTTCTTTATTCGTTCCACAGGGACAGTACATATATATATACAGTACATAAAGATTGCTCTATATCAGGGATCTCAAACTCCAGTTCTTGAGGGCCATTGTCCTGCAGCTTTTAGGTGCTTACCTGCTCCAACTGCTCCATCCAGATTAAATGGATCCAACTGTATGTTGTGAAGTACTACAAAATGGCACATAATTTTGAGCCAGTCTAAAAGTATCCAGAACCTGCAAGATTGGGGCTCTTGAGGAATGGAGGTTGAGATCCCTGCTTCAGAGATAAAAAATAAATAAATAAGTAAATAAAAACAAAGAGCATTTCAAGCTGTTTAGAGGTGACCACACACAAATAAGCTGTTCTGTGTACATTTGTGTTCATGATAACTATTAACAGAAAAAGGGGCTCAACAGAGAGAACAAGAAAACTATCATAAATTTACAGATTTATTAACTGAATCTTAAGACATATGCTATGTTATTTAAGTGTACATATAGGTGTATTTCTGCTCACAGGGTTGGGGATAGCATGTACTAGAAGTAGCCTTCTCCTTTTGGTTTTCTTTTTTCTCATCTGGCACCCAACTGAATCACAATCTTTACTTTCTGCAGATGAATCACTGTTGGACCCTACACACCACCCCATGGGATTTCTGAAAGATATCCCAACAGGACCATCGCCAATAGCCTTACCAGACTCACAATATGCTACCTTTGAAAGCTTAGAGTCACCTAGTGCCCTCTCATCCATTTCTGAACCAACTGATGAACCAAGGACTGCTGACACAATGCTTTTTCAGTGGGGGCATAATGCATATAAAAATTCCAAATCCAAAACGCCAAGCGATGCCCTTGTAGAAGAGCCAGATATTCTAACAAGTCCATTATTAAAGACCTCAGAAACTGTTCTGGGATATATTCCACAATTTGAGGAATCAGCTGAACACTCCACAGACTGGAAGATGGCCAGGACCAATTCAGACTACCAGACATCCTCTGTCCCTCCGATTTCCACATTATCCAGGCAATTACAGCCAAATACATCTGTAACATCCTTAAGCACCCCTCCATTTACAAGATCGGCACCTCATCTGGGTCTTAATTTTGAGGAGAAAGTAACTCTTAGCAAGCAGCAGGATGGGAGATCAGATCAAACACTTCCAGTCATGACTTTAGCAACTGGTCAGCCTCTTAAACCCCCAAAATTGGCTATCTCTGACTCTTTGGCTGATGAAAATTATAGTCAAATAGACGATTCAGATAAACTGAACCCCAGCGTCGTCCCCTTGGTGGACAGCAAGCCTGTATATAATATGTTGCCCAACCCAGATAAGATTAAATCTCCTGGGTACAATGTGCCTTTCATCACACCCCACCCTACGTCACCTTTATCTGAACCTACTGAGGTGTCTCCAGAGGACTTTTATCCCACCAACACCATGGATGTGGACTGGGGGTCTGGAGACTACCTGGAGACAATATCTTTCTACGATTCAGACAGAGATGAGTATTCTCTGGTCACCAAGGTGCCCTCTGACCCGTATGACCTGGAGGACTACACAGAAAGCTATGACACATCCTTTCCTTCCAGAGTGGGAATATCCCCTTCATCCTTAATCCCCGTTTATGTCTCGCCTTCTCTCAGTCTCGCAACAGCATACAGCACCATTGTTCCACATAAATCCATTTATATTTCCCCTTTTTCTACAACCACTCACATTACTCTTGAGCCTACTCCCACACCCAACGCTGACATACCTGAACAATCCTACATAGACTGGGCAGATACGTTCACAATTCAGCCGACAGATGTCCTCTTACCTGATATGAACAGCTTAGAGTTTTACACCACTCAGTTGACCAAGGAGAGCAACAGTTCAGAAAGTGTAGCTGAACACGGAGGGAATGTTACTGTCGTGTTCATCAATTCCACAGAGATCACACCCACCACTGGCTTCAACAGTGATGCTAATCTGACTGAAGATGAGTCTTCCAGTGATCTGTCAGGGTTTGAGCCTCATGATGAATCAACCACAGCAGCAACCACAGAGGAGAGTCCTCGACAGATCAATGACTCTCAGCCTTTTCTCGATCCATCAATAGTCCCAACCCACTTCATTGATCCCGCCTCTTCCACATGGGATGGTCAAGTATCCACCACAGATTTGTCTGCAAATACACACACTGTAGGTGTGGATACTCCACTAACAGAGGATTTACAGCCCAGTGCCACACCTCCGGTGCCAGAAGATCTGACATCTTCATTCTCTCTGACAGATGTTCAATGGTTTGTTACAGATTCTTTTTCAGAAAGTACCATGCACACCACTGCTGTCTTAACTGCAACCATAGCCTTCACACCTGTTCCCACTCAACCTGCTGCCAACGACACTACTGGCATAACAGAACTAACTTCCCAAGATGCAACTGAACAAGCTCTCAATATGACTTCAGTTCCAACCGATTCCTCAACACACAACGTCACCTCTGTCCCCCCAGTTATGTTTGGTGATCAGGGCATGACTGAAGATGGCGCTGACATCCTAACCACAATGACCTCGATCCCAACAAACAGTGATGTTAATACAGCCTCTGCTGCACCGTCAATTACAGTTGACATACCTACTACTTCTCAAGCTGGAACTATTGCCACCACTGAAACCTCAACTACCATCAACATCATCTCCACAACCAGTTATAAGACCACAACAACAATATCAAGGCAGTACCTCTGCAAACATGACAGTCCCGCTTATTTAACACAAATTGGTAAGTTTTTCTTTTGCTTTGCCTCACTTATATGTTTGTAAGTTAAAAGGGTCTTGTAAAGTTAAAATATATATACAAAGGACTAATACATCGAAACTTTGCTTTCTGTGCAAGCTTTTCCTTCCGCCGCCACTGTTGGATATGCCAAATCTCAAATCAGAGACATACTGAAAGCGGAATTCAACAAGTCAGTGGAAGTGCAGGTAAATGTTCATGATTTATCTTATGTTACGTTAGCATGCAGCATAAAAAAATAATAATAAATGGGACAACTATCATATGAAATAATAGTCAGTCAGTCAGTCATTATCTGTACCGCTTTTTCCATGACGGGTCGCGGGTGAGCTAGAGCCCATCCCAGCATTGTTTCAGGTGAGAGGCAGGGTGCACCCTGGACAGGTCACCAGTCCATCGCAGGGCCTATGAAATAATAATGTAGTGTTGTTTTTGTTAATGCATCCTTTGTAACACCAGTTATGTTTCCATCTGCATTAATCTCATCCCACACAGGGAGGGATTTTTGGGTGTAACCAATCCAGACAGACTTACGTGATATCAGTGCATGGCCCCCAGAAATGATGGTGTGCATACTGTAGTTCAAATGCAGATTGAGCTGGGGGAGGGCCAACATCAACCCATTTTCCGACAATGAATTAGTGACAAAGCTAAAGGACAAACAACATCACCGACACAGCTAAGAGCAACCCACACCTCAGGCTGTTCCACATATTTCTGATACTGCCCCCAAGTGGCAAGAAATAGCTATAACATGTAGAATTACATTCGTAAATCACTAAAAGAATTAGGATCATACTTTTTTGTCATCAAATGCAGCTTACATAGATCCGTGTTTAAGTAAGCAATCAACTAGAGAACAAAACAGTAATTCGGAGAGATAAAACACACTTTAATGGCTGCTGCACAGTTCTGAAGCACAAATAATTATGTTTGTGATGCCACGCAGCATTATGGGAAGCTAGGCTAGCTGTTGTGGCTGCTTTTATTATATGAAAGTCCAAGTTCTGCAACTTCAGTGTGAATGTGTGTGACAAGAGTTTGAAACTGGTTGCTGTTTTCAGTCCTCACACTTGCAAATTACTTGTGTCTGTGTTTGTACACGGGAGGAGATGGATGTTCACAGTTAGAAATATCCGCTGCTTATTTAACTTACATAAGCCCTTTTGATACATGAACTCCAGAGAACGTCATGAGTAGCAGGTCCAGACTTTCTCTGCTGTCCCAGATATTTGTCTTGTCAGAAAATGTCTGAGCTGAAAGTGAAATAACTCTGGAAGAAAGACTCTGATAGGGGGCTTGTGATTATTTTTTATCTTGTGTAGGTTGTGGACCCCCCACCATTGTTTATGTTCCGAGTGGTATCTGGTCCGATTGTGTACACGGCCATATCTGTGATCAATGCTCTACGAAGATCTGGACGCCGTTTCTTGTCTGTGTCTCCCAACTGGAGGATGCCAGACCGTAAATATCAAGTCCACACCGGTAAATCAGCTACTTGTCAAATCTTCTTTTGAAGCTTCCAAAAGCAATAAACTGTAAGCATGTTGAATCTGTTAATTTTTAAAAGTTGTTCCCAAGTCTCAAACTCCCCATGCCCCCCTCCTTCGTGCAGTGCTGCAGTTTGTTCCTGATCACATAGATGTGCGGTACTGCAACTTCAGCGAGAGCACTGAAAAAGGTTTGACCGAAGCCTTTGCAGAAGTGCGGCGGCGTTCAAAGGAATCAACCAACTTCACTGTCCATGTGAGTGGAACTACATCCGAGAAGAAAAGCAGGGGCAGTTGCGTATTTGCATTCCAGGGGAGATGTTTTTATTAGGATGCTTTCACTGTGGCTTTGCATCTCTAAGCTTAATTACCCAGTGACAATAATCTAAAGCCTCCTGACCACTAACTGCTCTGTGTCAGAGCTGACTGCCATTTAGTCATAAAGGGGTTTGGTCAGAGACAAGGGTTGAGGCACTCTCAGTCCGTTTCCAACACCCTGTTTTTATCATTTTACCTTTCTCACCATGAACAAGACCCCCCCTCTACTTAATGGGTAATAAACGAGACATAGAGTATTGTACATATTTGGTTTTTCCTTTTTTAAATTATAGAACTATTTTGAGTTTGCAAAGTTACAAAGAAAGCCGTGCCAGGATAGTTATGAGGTTGGAGCTAGATTAAATCAGATGAATTGGGGCTGTACCCTGTTCAGGAACAGCTATGTCAGGAAACCTGCTGCAGGAATCCACAGTCCCACCTGCACAACAGCCCCACACACCAACACACTCCTTCCAGGAGCTGCAGACCCATTACATGTCCTGATTGGTTAATGTGTTTTTATGCAGCTGGTGGCACTGAGTAATCAAATTTGTGCTTCTGCTGAACTGAAATACTTTAATAGTAACAATAAGATAATGATAATAAAAATGGGTTTGACACCCACAGGTGTCTAAAATTAATGTAACTCTATACTGCTTTCAGGTATCAGGCTAAAATGAACAAATTCAGAGAAAGTAAAAAATTCTCCAGCATGACTTGTAGTCTAAGTAGTGACAGCGCTTCTGTGACCATTTGCCTTGTCTGCCTCTTTGTAGATGTCTCTTCGAATGTTTGGTCAGATTCAGTTTAAAGCATATCCCATCACAGCATACAGGTTCTTTGCAGATATAATCTAACAGCGCTTGATACCTCGTTGGTAGTTCCAGCATTTTATTTTCCTATTTAATTTTTTTCTCAGGTATAAACAATATTCAGTAGCCAATTTTTACATTTTTCCTGTCTAACTGTGGCTTGTTTCAGATTGTTAATATCACCATGGCTGCTCCTAAAAATGTGGAGCGGCTAGTGAGGAACCCAGTGGACATTACTTTCACAGTTAGTGGTTCGAGGGGTTATCTGTTGGGGTCAGAAGTCAGCGACACTCTGATGAAACTCACAGTGGTGGAGTTCACCTTTCATATGGGATTTCCTGTACTACAGATAGCTGAGCGTGAGTACAACAGGGTTGCAATTATAATGTATTATGTCTGGGATAACTAGTGGTAACTAGGTGAAATATTATTGTGTTTAATTGTAATTTTGTCCTTTTTCCAACAGCTTTTTATTATCCAGAGTTGAACACCAGTCATTTGCTTCGCTCCTCGTGGGTTAGAACAGGTAAAATGATTGCATCGCTACAGAGCCTATACAGCAAATATAAAACACTTAATGGTATTCATTTTATTTCTCTTTTGTGTGTTCACAGTGCTCCTGGGTGTACTGGACCAGAAAGTGGGTGAGAGGACCTTTCAAGCTAACATGGAGCGCCGGGTGGCCATGTTACTGGGGGAGGCAATGGGACTAGCTAGACGTGTTAAAAGAGCCACCACTATAGGAAACAGCAGTGTTCAGGTAATGTTTTTAAGAATTTATTTAAGACTTTTGACGGGTTGAATTTACAGCTGAAACTTGTAAATAATTAGATTTGAGTATAGGTTTAGAAAAAGTGTCATTATCTTCAGCTGTTTACTGTTGTGATCTGTCCACATTTTTACACATTGTAAGATAAATGAGATTTTGTTAGAGGTTTGATTGTACAGAAGTCACTAGCCTGTCTCTCTTGCTAATTCTATTTATGTCATTTCCTTCTGCGAGCTCTCTCTAACTACCTTGCTGAGAACAGAGGATTCATTATCAGTGTTGCAGTGTTGGTAACCAGTGAAAGCCTTGGTGCTTTACTAATCAAGCACTGGCTTTTGTGGGTCCTCTCTGCACCTGCTCATTTCATCTCTAAGGAGACAGGATGTAGCTCCGTCTCCATGGCAACAGCATCCCATTCACCCTAGGAACACTAGGAACAGGCCACTCAAAGACTGCCACCTAAAGGGGTTCATATTCTATTTCTTCCTCCTTTTTTTACTTAATGGCGCTTTTGAGCCACAGAGCACATCAATTATTTATTTGGTCTTTCTCTGCTTGTGTCTTGCATTTGGGATGATTAAGAGTTTTTTTCTGTAAGTGAAAAAGTGGGATTGGGGGCAGTTGGATTTATAAAAGGAAAAAAAAAGTGAAAGATTTAGAAATCTGAGGATGCTGACACAGTCACTGAGTCGTCCAGTGGGTTTATACACTAAGAAATCATTTTTATTTATTAATTTTTTTCCTAT
>JBAMHW010000010.1:31444733-31458112 GCA_037177495.1 Rhadinocentrus ornatus
CAGTAAATAAATAAATAAAAGAATCAGACTATCAAGAGGAGTCTTATACTTATAAGCCTCCCCTTGGCAAAGCAAATGTGTTTGGCACAATACAGCAACCAGACTACCATTCTGCTGCTGTGATGCTGGACAAGACAGGTTAAAAAAATGCATAAGGTGGACTTTGAACAAAGGTGCTGTCAGAGTGATAAATATCAACCTTGGATGAGTTGCAGCATCACTGATTCTGACCTTTCAGGCTCCCACATCAATGTCTCCATAAAACCCATAGTCATTTTTTTTTTTTTTTTTTTTTGATGGCTCAAGTTAATCCTGACCTTAGGCATCTTTTTACTGCTAAGATTAGATGTTTAATTTTAGTCCTTGGAAATATTTTTACATTTCAATTTGATGATTTTTCTTTTACTTCCCACTGCTTCATGCAAGTTATACACAGATGCATTATCATCCACTTAGGACCTTTGTTGCCTTGGTAGCATACTGAGAAATTTTTCTATTTTATTTATGTATTACTTTTATTTAAAACATTTACCTTTGTCTGTCAGATACGGTAGGTTAGAGGCAGCCCAAAAAAGAATTCTGAACTTTAAAACATCTTATTCACATGGTGCACCTCAGACGGATGATCTGGACTGTCATGACAGAATAACTTTAATGTTGTCACCTATGAGGATTCCTTATGAGGGGGGTGGTGCAGTAACACACACTAATAGTCTTTCCACTCTAATAACCGTGCGTGGACTAGATTTGACCCTGAATGAGGGTGCACACCCAGCCGTTTTTCTGTGTCAGTCCAGACATGACCTGCGCTTTAGTCTTTCCAGTAATACAGACAGCAGACTGCAATGTGCCTCGGGACACCCAGTGGTAGTCTGCACACACACATGCATTCATACATACATGCACCCATGTAACAGTCAACATGGAGGATGTTGAAACCATGACTAATTTAATCAGAGTGAAGAATGTGAGTTGCTAATGTGATGACGCAGTTTCTGTAAATGTATGTGTGTATGCAGAAAACGAACTGCACAGCTAAAGTATTTGAAAGATATTTTATTTTTCTGCAGACATCAAGTGGATGTAAATGTTTTATTTGTAAGGTTTGTAGTTTTACTGTAATATTTTATTGTGTGCTTTTATAATTTGCTGCTATGTATCACAAACTTGCTTAAATTTGTTTCTGATTTCACATAAACTGAAAAAAGATCCAAGTTATAGTGTTCCACAGAAAGTGAGGCACTACATTCTACATTAGAAAGTCATTTTTAGTTCTGACACTGCGACACTTTGCTCATTAGGACTTCGCTCATTAAGACAGACCTTCTAGTCCTAATTTAGAGGCTGATTCACGACTCCTGTCTTCATTTTTGGAAGCAGTTTTTTTCCAGTTGTCTGAGCGTTGTCTGTTAGCCACAAATGTTTCATATTAGAGGCCTCTTCAGTGTACTAAACTAAAGCATCAAAATTAAAACATGGACTTAGAAATGATGTGAGGATGAGAGATATTGGATCTGTGTTTGGAACTTGTCCATTTATAGACTGTTTCTCTTACTTTCTCTGCATTTGAACTGTCACAGAGTAACTCTGCATGAGTAACCTCATGATCTGATACTGAATTTTGCAAAGTGACACGCTGCCTTCCTTGTCTCCTTTCCTAGGTTGTAAGTGTGAGCCGGCTAGTGGATGCGGACCACCCCTTGGAAATCGTGTATTTTGTGGAGGGTCCCAGTGGTGAGAGGATGCCTGCGGTCCAAACAGCCAACCTGCTTAACGGCCTGGACGTTCAGAGGGCTGCCATTGTCTTGGGATATCGTGTGCAGGGCATTTTGGCTCAGCGTGAGTATGCAAATATATTTTATATTATCTACCTGATGTTCAGGGGCAGCTGAGTAACACGGTGACTAAACCATGGAATTTTAAACCAAATAAACTCTGCTGTGGGAAACCATTTATATTGAGTGTCCTACAGCAAGTCTTTGTTCCTGTTTTTTTTATCTTGGGTGCTGCTTAAAGGTTTTAACAATGTGTGTTTTTAGTAAAAGAAGACAATAATGAACCTGTTTGGGGTAAATGATTTTGGTGTTGCTGTGACTCTTGTGTCTGGTTAATGGGGTTGTGCTTTACTTCTCACGTTTGTCAAGGTCCTAATAAGAAATAAAAATAAAATTCCAGCTTGCTATGTGTGCCATGTGTTTAGTTGTATGCTTTTATTAACATTTGAGCCAATCACATCTTTCTCCATACACTGTACCAAACGCCTGACTTCCTCATTAAGAATCTAAACAAGGAATGAAGGCCTAATGAGAGCGCCTCAGGGGAGTTATGTTTCTGTACTTTGTTCTCATATGGTACTTTCCTAGGGGATAAATGAGTTTTAATTATAACTAATGAGAGCTGCATTGAAAGTTACATCGGAAAGACGACACTAAGCCTTGCTTTAAGGTGCTTCTGAATGTACCATATTTATATTTGGAAGTTCAAGCTAAAAACTGATATTCCTTCTATCTGTTTGTTTAAAGCTGTAGAGAAGGTGGCATCCTCCCCCTCTGACACTGAAAACACCAACATGTGGATCATTATTGGAGTGGTGATTCCCCTACTCGTAGTTATTATCATCATTTCCATCCTCTACTGGAAGCTGTGTCGGACAGACAAGCTGGAGTTCCAGCCGGATGCCATGACCGCCATCCAGCAGAGGCAGAAGGTAATAATACTTTACAATCTGACCCATAATTTACTGCATTGGATTTATCATAAATTAGATAAAGAAGAAAAGATGCAGGGCAATGCGTGTGTGTTAAATGTTCACCAGAGATGATATTATAAACAAACCTGGTCCAAAACTAGTTGGTCTTGGCCGTCACATAGGGCACAGATAGGGGCAGCTGTTCTGGTAAGACTGCGAGCAACAGTGCAACCTCTAGCTTCCTCTGCCTCCTAACTAAATCAACCCTTACTCTGTTGCTGTGATACCAACCACGATCACTAAAGAACATTTAGATGAAAGTTCGGGCTCGACACCTGGGAGGCGACCAGCCACAGGCGAAACTCATCGCCACCCTGGTGAAATCGAACACCCGTGACGCGCTCTGAGAAACTTTTCTACGTGTCTTTGCTCAAAGTGCCAGCGACCCGGTCCTGCAGTTTCCAGTTTGACTCATCTTGCTCTGTGAAAGCATTTTCTTCCTTGATGCCCTCACTTAGATGTAATTAATACGGTTTACCTTTAAAATGACTGCTTGTTGCATTTGTACTGCCTCTGATTCTCCACAAGGTTAAATGAGTTGAATTTTGATTACTTCTTTTAGCCAAATGTTTTTTGTAGGTGTCCTGTATTGCCAAAATATGGCCATAGGACAGAAATCAAGTTGCAGGCAGCATTTTTTTTTTTTTCAAAGGGGAAAGTGGGGGTTGTGAGGCAGGGACACCAGTATTTAGATTACATCCCTTGTGTGTCAGATCTGGTTGGGATTTGCTTGAGTTTAGAGACTGGGTTAACACCTTGGGCGCTTTGTCTTTCTGCTACATTTTTACTTGTGGTGGACCCCAATTCCCTGCTTGGGGAGGCATTTTCCTGGGGAGGGTGGGTGTGCTTAGCCTGCAGAGCCATCCAGGTTGAAAGTAATTTCAAATTAATGTCCACATTAAGGCAAGATGCAAGTGGTTTTAATGTAAGGGTTTATTTACGGTTGTTTGTTGGGAAGAAGAAGCAAAGGCAAATTGAAATGTTACAGTTACACTGAATGCACTTTGTGTTTGACACACACATAGTAGAATATAGTGGTTTCCATTCAGTGTGACTCATTAACATGGATATTTAACAACCAAGCTATTTTGTAATGTTTCATCTCTTTTTGTTATGATGTGATGCTGCAAACATTTGCTCCAGGTCTCTAAGTTTATATTATGTGGTGTAGGCTCAAAGTGGGGCTTAGTTTGGATGGTTACTGAGGAGGTAACATGTACCACTAATGCCCCATAATGATGTCTCTTCTGTTTTTCTGGTAAGAGCCAAAGAGCTTTTCATTCTTTAGTCTGAGGCTAGCTGCTTTTCTGTTTCCGTTTTTGACTTGTAAGAAAAGGTGAATGGAAACAGAAAAAATGGAGAAAAAACGTCCACACAGGAGCCAGAGAACTTACTTGGAAAAAGACTTGATATTTTTTAGAGGGCATGGAAGCAGTTTACGAATCACATCTGAGCTGGAACAAACTAAAAATGACAGCAAACAATAAACTCTCTTGACCGACATTTTCCATATTTCCAGAAATGATATAACATCTCAGACATTCTCAGACATTAAAGTCTTTTTTCCATTTTCCTCTTGAGGATGCCCAGCACAGACTTTGTTGTAATTTCTTCCCGGGGGGTGGAGTTTGTTTTCACTCAGCTTAGCTGTGCCAGTGCTGGTCCTGCACCAATGAAGTGAAACCAGGCTAGAGACTGAATGTGCCTGGCTATCGTACCGCTGCAGTGCTCTTTCTCTTCACACTGTCCCAGATACACACAGCACGGAAACACTCCACCAGACCTGCATCAGATCTACATGCTTTTCTTTGTGTTTGCTGAAATGCAACCAACCTGTTTTGAGGAGATCATTCTGTCTTTGTTTAGCTTTTACTCATCTCTGCGTGTATTTTATTTATTTATTTTAATTAAGTTGAGATGTGAACAACTTGAGTAAATACACTGAATCGAATGTACAGACGTAACACACACAGCCTGTCCTCTCTGCTCAACACACTTATCTGTCACTTAACACCACTCCTCTTCTCAGTCCACTACGTCATTCGGTGAATCACGGACCTTTCTTCGCCAACCACTTCCTCAGACTAAAGGAGATATTGAGTTTAGTGAGGATGAAGAAGAGGAGGAAGAAGAGGAAGGGGAGGAGATGGAGGTTAAAAGGGGGAAGGTACAGATCATTGTCTGGTGGTTTGTAGAAAAAGTAGTCAAGCACAGTTTCTTTGTTTAAAGTAGTTTTTCTGTTAATTATTTTTATGCCAGATTTTATTTAGTGGAATCTGTGGTACCGTGAAAAAAAGCCAAATCTAGAGCCATTTATCCTATCCATCATTGCTTCTGCTTAGAAACCAGTATCTCTTCCCAAGAGCAAACACAGTATGAGCGAGGAAGAGGAGGAGGAGGAGGAGGAAGAAGAAGAAGAAGAAGAAGAGGAATGGGATTATGAAGAGGAGGAGGAGAATGAGGATGAAAAGAGGAAACTTAAAATGAAAGAAACTACATCACAAGGACAGATGCGACAAGAGAGCAAAGCTGTGCTAAAGAAGCCAGGGGAGAAGATGAAAGTTTTTTCTAAAGGGAGCAGAGCCAAGGAGGAGGTACATGGTGTTGTAGACATGGAGACTAGTGCGTGTTTGTGTAAACAGACGTTAAGATCCTGTATCGCAGATTTCAGTGTGGACTGTGGTGTGTTTATAGTCTACATTAACCCCGTCGCTGTGTCGTGCAGTAGCAGATGTTGTATATACTTTTGCATGTTGCAAACTGCTTATTTGTGAGTGATTCCCTAATTTACCATTAGTCCGGGCTGAGTAGTAATTAGTGAGAGTAATGCGTGGCAGATAGCATTAGCTGTGTGTTTGTTTCATTCAGTGTCACTTTTAATTAGAATGAGACTGGGTTTACACTTTTCAGCTGCAGCTTTTGCAATGTTCTCCCTCTCAAAGACTGGCCTTGTCCTTGTGCCATGAAGAGCCAAACAAAACACATACACATTTATTCGCTCTCAGGATTAGTACTATCACACTGGATTAGCAGTTTTATACCAACAAGCCTCTTCTAAGCTGCACAGTTTGCTTCAGCAAACTCAGTAAGAATTAACATGGAGATGTCATGTCACTCCTCTCTTCTCCTGTCGCCACATCTCAGTCACAAGAGAGATCTTACATCCTCTGTTTACTTCTTTGCTGTTGGAAAGTCCTGAGGGCTTTGCACAGAAATAGTCTCACTGCTTCCATCTCAAGCCTCCACCCCCAGCACCACCTCAAAGTAAAGCAAGAAGCTCAGTGTTTACCCAAAGCTCTCTCTGTCCCTGCTGCCCATAGACTTTTTCTTTATTCGTTAATGCCTGTCTGTCTGTCTCCTTCCTGGAGACCCATACTTAAGTTATCCAGCTTAATTAAATCTCAAAACTCATACTTCTGTCTGATGGCTCTCAGTTCTGAGCCGGAGTATCTGTGCACCATCTTGACTTGTCACTGTTGTCACAAGCATTGTTTGTATTTGGACATCCGATCTGCCATAGTTTTACACTTTTATTCTTTATACTCTGCAACCGCTATCATTTGTGTCTCTTTCTTTTCTTTCTATTACTTTATTCATTGTTTTCTTTCTCTGCTGCTTCTTTCCTTAGTTACAGGCTCCCAGTGTGAAAGGCTTTGACTTTGCCAAGCTTCATCTTGGCCAGCAGAGTAAAGATGATGTCATGGTAATCCAAGAGCCCGACCCACCAGGGCCTGGCTCTGGGCCCCTCCCTGTGTCTATTAAAGATGGCCTCAGTCCATCTGAAAATGGTGAAATCCTCACACCAAAATCCAAAACCTCTGCCTCATCTACAAAGGCATCACGCAGCGGTCGAAGGCGTGAAAGGTAAGCGTAGCTAGTGGAACAGAGCGGGAGGAGGATCTGAGACATGGGGAGTTCAGATAGATATGCATCAGATTAGGGCTGTTTAGATTACTCACATTAAAGCACAGAATAAGCACTGAGAAGAAGCCCTGAATCTTCTGTTTTACTGATTTTTGGTGACGGCAAAAAGAGAAGATTGGTCTGTGTTTGAAGAGCTGAATCATTACAGTGACATTTACGGTTATCACTCTGTTTTAGTGATATTTAAACTAAATTGCTTCTCTGTGTCTGTAAAAAAAACAGTTTCATTTTTCCTTTCAATAGCTTGTTTAATTCCATTAAGGTTGTTAACACTCACCTTATTAGTGATAGGTAGTCCATCAGTGAGCGAGGGATCTGCTTTTACTTCGGCCAACATATCTGGATCACTTACAATATAATAATAATCTCTTTCATTGTTTTATTTTAACCCACAGCCAGATGAAATACCTCATGTCCTGTTTATATTGAATTTAAAAAGCATATGGATGACACCAAACATCAGTACAGCAGTTATTCCTTTACTACCTGCACTAGTCCCCTACCCGACTTTAGTCTCTTTAAGACAGGGGGATGGAAAAGGTTGTTGCTCCTAACGTTACTGTAAAGGTTTAAACAGTCTGTTGATAGAAATCCTGTAAATATGCAAGATATCAACCATATCATCATTTCTCAGAAGCCTCCTCCCAGCTTTTACCTATTTGGAAGAGCACTGTTTTTTTATAATGCATGATGTTTTGGCCTGCAAATGCATTCTCGTCCTTCTATTATTCATGAAAGAGTGTGTGTTTTTCTGCGTAGGATCTCCCCGTCAGACGGTGACTCTGTGGTGAGTGATCATTCTAGTGAACGGGAATCGAACGAGGGAAACCTGAGAGCCCAGGCCACGCCCAGCGACAGCAAGCAGACCCGTAAGGTCCCCATCAATGTTTTAAATGGCAAGTGGCCTTGGCAACGCTCAACATCACTCCTCCACACACAGAAGGGGGAGGGTGGGGGAACTGAAGGGACTTGGCTGAAATGAAGAAATAAACAAAGAGCGGCTCAAATTGGCAGCATTTGATTGACAAGAAGGCCACACTGAGGGCAGGAAAACAGCAGAAGCATTAAAACAAAACATGAAGAAACTGCAGCAGCCTTAAATGTGAAAAAATTACAATTAAGTTAATCAAACACCTTGTGGGAACTCTGTCTGTGGTCAGAGAAGTCCAGAGAGGGGATTTGGGAGGAAGTGAAAAACAAAAAATAGCTGACGTTACTCTTTCTGACAGCTTGTTGATAGATTCAAGCTTGCAATGCCACTCAGAGTCTGTGTGCAGGAGCCAGACACAGTCACACAGACTACAGGCTGAATCACCCACTCAGGAATGGGCTCTGCTTTGTTACTGGTAAAACGGCCCGAGACTGGATGTGCTCTCCATAAGATGTAGAACTAGATTGTACGAAACAAGCATGTGACATCTTTCCTTTTGTTTATTTAGTCATTTAATCGGTTTTTAAACTCACCAGGACAAGCCTCCTTTCCTTTTCATGACTAATGACCTAAAGATCAAACAAAATGCTTTTTTACCAGCTGTTGAGAATTTCCTTTCCTTCCTCTTTACCTCCGCTTGGCCATGTTTCTTTTTTTTAATGTAGTTTGTTTTTCTGTTGCACATAAACTACATTTGTCTTGTTCTTACTTGATCTCTTTGTAAAGACTCTCGTTCTTTTTTTTATTTCTGGTTTGCAGGCAAGAATAGAATAGGTAAGAGTTTGTCCACTTCTTGTCTGTCCACATAGATCTCAGGCTTGACCTCCAGCAGCTGTCTGTGTGTTGTCTTCTTTGTTTCTGTGGCAGTTTTGAGCCTGGCTTGTTCTCACCATCCATCACTGTCTGCTGAGCCGTCAGTCAGCGTGAAGACAATAAACCTCACAAACAAAGACAAAACACAAGTTTAGCTTTTTTTTAAATAGAAATCTGTTCATTCATGTTACCACCAGAATCCCTTCCCCCACACTTTTGTTAGAGATCATAGAAGTAGAAGATACGTAACTGCTACACGGTAGATGTAGTCTCTGTGATTTGGTTAACGTGAGTCATTTGTATTGCTTGCTCTGTGCAGAGGCCGCTCTGACCCATGTTATCCTGCTTTCCTGTTTTCTTCCTCAGGTCCTCCACCTATGGATGGTGCAGCAAGTGAGCAGCTGTCCTCAGCCTCTATATTTGAGCATGTGGATCGGATGTCTCGTGCCACAGATGCAAGCCGGAGACTACCCAATAAAGTGCAGCTCATTGCTATGCAGCCCATGCCGGTCCCACCGCTGCAGAGCCCACCCATCAATGGCAAACTGTCCGATACAAACCAAATCAGCAAAGAGGTTTGCTTCTCTCGCTGTTTTGCTTCAACAGATTGTTTTGGAGGGCAGTGAGGAAATAAAAGAAAAAATATTTTGCTCAGAAGATTCAAGTGTTTGATGTGGCCTTTTTAATTAATGCCAGATAACTTCATCTGAGCTTTATAGCGATTTAAAGACCCACATGTAACTTTTCGACCTTAAATCTTTGCATTTTTGGACTACCCAGCAGCGTTCTGCGTGACATTGCAGCTGAGTGTTGCTAGCAATTGGATGTAAACAAACCCGCCGTTTTGAGCAAGCACCACGGCTGATTTAGCAAAGAAACCTTAGAAGACATCGGAGGATAAGAGAGAGGATAAAAGAGAAACAGATCAGGAGATAGGAGTCAGCATAAGACTTTTTTTTAGTGTTTGGAGAGATATCACAGTAGAGGTAGGATGCAAGATGGGTGCAGAATTGACCGTCGACAGGGGGCGTGTCACTGAGAAAATAGCAAACGTTAAGTAGTGAATGTATGACCTGCCTCTCGCCTGCTAAGTGCTGGGTTAGGCTCCAGCTTCCCTGCGATCCTTGATACACAAAGCGATATAGATAATGGATGGATGGATAAGTAGTGCATCTTTTATAAAACTAAACCAGTGCAACCACTGCATTACAAGCATTACAAAAAAATAAATCTGTGGATTTTCTCCCAGATGCAGAGATTACAGAGAAAATGAAAGTGCTTCTCTCGAAGATATCAATGTGAACAGATAGATGGGTTCCAACGTCTTTAAACGGAGTTATTTACTGGTTTAAATATAGTTAAAGTCTAATTTAGTTGTTAGTCCTGTTATGTCTAGGCTTGGTATGCTTTGTATGTTTATTGAAAAGGTCCTTTCATTCTCAGATTCAAGTAGCGTTGAGGCACAAGTCAGAAATTGAACACCATCGTAACAAGATTCGTTTGCGTGCCAAGAGGAAGGGCCACTATGACTTCCCTGCAATGGACGACATGGTTGGTGGCCTTGGAGATGCAAAGGACCAGGATCGGATCTACCAAAAAGCACAGATGCAGATCGATAAGATCCAGGACCTAGAAACTCAGATGCCCCCCACCTTCATGGAACCCAAGAAGACGTTAGTGCCTTTGTTTTTTATGTGACATTTTTTGTTGTCCAGCTGAAAAAGAAGAACCAATTAAAATAATTATATTTCTACCTTTATCTCTCAGTGCCCGTGGGAGGCGCTCTCCTAAACAGAGATTGAAGGATCAGCTGAATGGAGGCATGATGGAAGCAGACAAAGACCACCTCATCTCTGAGGACAGCGATGTCGCTTACAGAAAGTGTCCTGGCATCCACAATGTGGCCTACGTGGTGATTAACACAGATGCATCACAACATCCGTTTATTCATTTTATACACTGTCTAAACACTCCCTCTGTAAATGTGTTGTGTTGATTCCAGTCGGACCCTGACCAAGGCCCAGGATCCCCTCACAGGAGCCCTTCCCCCACAGATGATGTCTTCCTCGGCCCTGCTTCCTCTCCTCCAGGCCATGCCCCTCCCCCACCACCCTACATGCCTCCACAGCCCTCCATTGAGGAGGCGCGGCAGCAGATGCACTCCCTGTTAGACGATGCCTTTGCTCTTGTGTCACCCACCTCTCAGGGGAGCACAGCAGGCATTACTCTCCCAGGGGTCAACAACAACAACCACCAGGGCTCTAGCCCTCCAGGCCGTGGCCCTAGAGCTTGGGGTCCCTCATACCAAGCTTTTGGCCCTCTCCCTGGTGTAAGTTGTCATTGATTCGCAGATACTTTTGATGGAATGTTAATTTATTCAGCATCACTTCTTTTTTCTATGTTACATCATCATAGGTTATCCACAGACTTTTTTCTAATGCTGTATAAATATATCACCGCAACATTAGCACACACATAAAGCCCTCTCCCTTTCTCAAGGTGTTTTCCTTTCATTCACAAGATGAAGCCTATAGCTTCAAGTTGCATTGTGTCTTCTTAGCAAACTAATCAGTTAAGCATTCCTCCATCTGTTGCCCCTGCGGATCTGTGACCTTGCAACCCCCAGCAGCTATATACAGTACAGTACTCCTAAGACCCTGCTGCAGTAGCATCTTGTCTGCATAGTAGTCTGGTTTGAAAGAGCCATAGAATAACTTGAACAGTTGTTCATGCAATGCTACCGTTTGTTAACGCAGTGAGATAAGCTTCCAACATGCTGGGTTTGCGTCACATTCTGTTTCATGTTCTGGGTGGAGCTGCAAAGAGACTAAGTAGAAGTTATCAGTAGCATAAGTTCAGCTTTGAAATTCATATCGAGGGTCAGAAACAGTAGCTAAAATTAGATAAAAAGCTCTAGTGCCAGTTAGTGTAATGAAGAGAAGAGTTATGAGCCGTTCAGAGGAGACAGGGCAGTTTGTAAGTGGTTTTACGGAGCTGAAAATATATTTACTCGCTTAATCGCTCATATTAGATTCACAGTCTGCATTACAACTGATGGAAAAAGGACATCAGTGCTTCACGGATGCAGCCGTGTATTCCTCACTTGCTAAAGGCCACGTTTAGTTGAAATACGGCTAGAAACTTTAAACACATTCCTCAGCTGATAGTATTAACCTGAATAAACATTTAGATGTGATCTTTGTTGACTGTGAGTTATATAAGAGTTTATTTATAATAATTTGTTTTGTTTTGGGGGTTTTTGCAGACCAAAACTTCTGCTTGGTGTATAGTTAACACAAAGCCACTTGCTGGTGCTGTTGTTGCAGGTTCACTACTTTCTGGGAAACAGAAATACATCCAGCAAACCCATGCTTAGATAATACATGTTACATAGTAAGGGATGACGTCACTCAACCTTTCCTTTTGTAATAAATGTCACTGTCCATATAAGATATTCTGTAGATTAAGCTATTTTTATTTGCTGCATCCTATTTATCTACAGAAGCTGTTAACATAGTTTTAAACTGTACCTCAGATCTTTGTTTTACTTCATATTGAGTATTTTTTGTCTCTTGTTTTCTCTAGAGATTCTCTGAGCTGGATGTGTCCTCTGCATCAGTCCAAGGCTTGACGCCGAGGTAATCAGAACAGAGTATTTATGTATAAAATAATAACATTCATGTTATATTTTACATCCACTTCTACCTCTGAAAGCCAGAAAGATTTCTTGATCTCCACAGCACTTCACCAGTTTGAATGTTTTCCTCTGCTGCATCCACACTGTTGGAACTCATGAATAATGAAAGACAAGTCATCTTTATTTTATTAGTTTAATGGATTAGGTCTAAGGAAGAGGTCTCTTAACTAAGAAGATGCACTTAAAAAAAACTGTGTTCAAGCCAACTTGATCTGAATAAGAGCTGTTTTATTATATTTGTACGTAGTGCATAGAAACCCCTAAATTCAGGGTGATTGATTGAGAATATAATGAAATGCCTCAACATAAACATGATGCATGCATTAAAGTTCCATGCTAAATTTAAACAAAAAGCTGATTAAACATAGTTTGTTCAGAAAATGCTGGACATGTTTGCCACTAAAAGCCTTTGTTGATTTATCAGATTAAAGACTACACCTGTAGTGAATTCACACGTTTATTGTAAAACAGGTTTCATTATACCATAACTAAAAGAGAGAAAATGACTTTCTTTGTGTTTCAGACAGGGCCTTGGCTCCAGCTACCTGCCACCAGGAGAAACAGCAGGGCACGGCGAGCAGCTCCAGCCAGACAGCCTGTTCCCCAGCAGGGGCCTCTACGCTGATGAGCTGCCGTCGTCTGCCAGGCCACGTCCAGTTGGGGGGACCACAGGTACATGAGGAAATTTGACGCATCACACTCATGCTTGCACACATGCATTAGACCACTTGTAAATTGCATGCAAAACCTAGTATGTGTATATATTTTATATCTAATTTTCACCTGTAATTGTTTTTAAAAAAACCTACATTTTCACATGCAGAGATTAAAAAAAGCAAATCCCTTCAACAATATTAAAAGGAGACTAATTTATTTATGGTATTTTGTCTCGAGGTACAGTTCATGTTAGATGACTTCTGGATGTCAGCCACAGCACGCCTCATTCTTCCATTTTAAAGACATTTAATTTAAAATGTAATTACAAGCAGACAATATCTCCCACTTGGTGAAAGGAGCCACAGGCATGCCAACAAACTGTTGGTGGAATGGCTCCTAATACACAACTGCTGCCATTCTCAGGTTTAAAAAAAAATCCAATAGCAACACTAAAGCTTTATTCACTGCTTGTATCTGGTTTCAATTTTCAGTAGCTGCAAATAGCTAATTTTGGTTATTTGACTGGTCTAACCTCACAGCAAGAAGGTCGCTGGTTCGAGCCTCGGCTGGGGGAGGTTCGAATGTGGGGGTTGGTGGCCTTTCTGTGT
>JBAMHW010000010.1:31483655-31524233 GCA_037177495.1 Rhadinocentrus ornatus
ACCCGCAACGACTCAGCAACCTGCAGCAACTAAGCAGCCCTTAGCAACTAAGCAACCCTCAGTAACTCAGCAACCCTCAGGGACTCAGCAACCCGCAGCGAGGAATGCAGCAGTACGTATCTGTTTGGTAAATACTCTGCTTACTAGCTACAGTCCAATATAACGATGTTTGCCATGGTTCACATTTCTAGGTTTATCTGTCAGTTTAGGCTACTTTGTCAAAGCAGCATACCAATAAATGCAGTTTTGATCGGTGTGTTACCCTGATAGAATACAGTATATAATAGAGGTGTGCTGTTTTGATAATAAACGTCAGTTCGGTAGGTATTTTCTGTTTTAAAACAACAATGTCGTCCAGTATGGTTAAGTGTCTTTATTAGTTTGTGTAAGAAAATGAATAAATAACTCGATTAGCCTCTCATCAACCTTATCCACTGGTTATTGTTTTTAAAAACGGTTGTTACCACACATATTCAGCCACAAAATCCAGATATCTGGCAACACGTGATCCCAAACTGATCAATAATTAGGGGGTACTTCCGCGTCAACCGTCTGCGTAGCAGTGGTACACGTCAGGTCTGGAAGAGGTGCACGTCGAGCCTCTGCAAAGCTACGCAGAGCCTATGGTGGTGATGCGGTCGCAGACGACGTGCAAGCATAAATTTAGTAAACTTTAATCTTATATACAGTTTATAAGTAAATTTTGGCGCATGCGCAGTTTTGCCACGTTCTGTGGTACGCATACGCATTAACCAAAGGTATGCCATTCCGATGAGTATGTCAAACCGTCAGGACACCTGCCTTATTCATCCAGCAGTCTATGGTGAATTTCAGGTCACATTTACAAACATTTCAAATGATGCAACTCTGTGGCCGGCTCCCAAAAACAGACTCCATCCACTGATGTCTAACCATTGTTTCCTCCAGGAATTTTCACAAATGCAGCTTTTCCTCACAGCCGAAGAAGCATTTCTTGTGTAACATGTTTACACTGAAAATGTTGCGTTGTCCCCGCTGTGTCTTCCGCCTTATAAGTTGAAAGTGGGTGTACCTTTCTGCTTATTTATTTATTCATTCAGGAGTCAAGGGGTTAAAATGTTTTACCTCATGCAACAGATTTTTAAACGCATTTTTGTTTTAATGAGCTGTAAATAAAAGGAAACAGCACAGAATAAAAAGAACATTTCAATATACCAGCAGCAGAGATCTATTTCACAGGAAGTTTTCAGTCACTCTAACTCCTCCTCATCGGCTTCTCAGTGTTCAGTGGCCCATAACTGGTTCCTGATGGCAGGCCATGAGCATGATGAGATCACCTATTAGTATCACTGCTCTCATTATGACCTTCAACTGCTTTCAAGCTCACATATGAAGAAGAAGGACAGAGAGTAGCTCAGCACACGAGAGCTGAGGGAAAAGGGTACACCATCAATATGGGACATTTCATATGACAACACTGTTAAAAACTATCTGTAATATGTTTTTATTATTGTTATTAATATTATTATTACTATTATTTCTTCAGCTTTTCCTGTATTTTTAGGTTTGAGGAAATACCAAAAACATTACTGAAATAGCTTAAACAAGAAAAATTAAACGTGAAAAATGTGTACCTGTAAAATACATAAAATTTCAAATTTATTTTTGAAAAAATATTTAATTTAACAAAAAACGTTTGCTATAATAAATTTAAAATGTAATTAAATTTACAAAGTTAGTCTCTTACGTTCAACATAACAGAACCCCAAACCCTCAACTCTTCCCTGAGTTACAGAATGTCCGTATTTATAGGTAATTTAATTGTTGTTAAATGTGCTCACATATTTTACTAAATATTAAAAAGTACAGTAATAAACTGTATTTTTCTACTAAATTTAACAGTCATTTTACAAATTTTTTTCTGGTACCCAAGCTGCCAGAATATTATCATTTATTTATTTATTTATTTGTTTTTACAATGTATGGTAAGCTATAAGTAGAGGAAACTATTGACCCCTTAAAAGTACAGCATTGTTTATTATTCTTTATTGTACGAATACCTTCTACATGTGCAGTGTCTCTGGTGTATAGTCAAGCAGATGGCTTTTGGAGATGGTGGTGCATATTTTATTCATAAATTTCACTCCCCACTTATAGCATTAGAGGTAAAATGGCTGCATACTACATTGCCCTGGCCACCTTCAGAGCATTATGTCTAATATAAGGTACGTGTCCAACACAAATTACGAAATTATCTGTGAGCAAATTGTAGTCTAAGAAATAGTAAAGAATGACTGTTGCCTTTTTAAATATTTTGATTTAAATGTGTCTTACGTCTTATCTCTTTGTTTGTTCTAGACAATAGATTTAGTTATTATTATTGCTTTGCAGTTTGTATAAAAGAGACCTGCTGAAGGACAAGTCAGCTGAATCTGTCCATTTGCTTTTTTCTTTTTTTCCAACTTTTAACCACACTTCTCTAAAAGTGCACGTCAAAAAATAACAAAAAAACAACAACAAATAGAATGAATGAATAAAAAAAATCTGGGTGAACACCAGCATTTAAGGGCTTTGGAAAAAAAGTGAGACATATCTTTTAGTTGTCAGCAACCAAGCCAAGTAATTTCTTCTTTCAGAAAAAAAGTCATAAAAACATTCATAATTCCTCCCGAACAAGAACATCTCTCATCTCTGGCAGAACTGGACTGTTTCCAGGATTGTTGCACAACAGTCTGGACAACAAGCTTGGAACAGGATCACTCATGTCATCACTGGGAGTGAGCATGAAGCTGACAGAGACCTCAAATGGGAAGTTAACACCAAAGGTCTTTTTATTTATTTATATATTTTTCATTGCCTGAATGCACAGAAAGATGTTTTTCTTTCACTCAGCAGCTCGATGAAGCATTAATTCCTACTTCATATTAAATTTTTAAGGATTTTTGGGGGGTTTAGTGGCCTTTATTCAACAATAACTAGACAGGAAAGAGGTCAGAGAGAGAGAGAGGTGGGGGCAACAATCGACCAGATTTGAACCTTAAAAAGTAAATGAGCTACAGTCTTTGTAGTCTCTGCACCAGTTGAGCTAAACACCATCTCTTCACAACACTTTCTGCTACAAGCTTTTGTTCAGCTGTCGAGTGAAATAACCATACAGTATTTGGGTATTTCACAGGCTTAAGCATGCTTGATAATTAGCAATTTTGGCTCCACCATAGAAAACTTCAGTATCAACAGAATGTCTCCATTAAAAAATAACACTTATCAGCATAACTGAGAGCAGCAAGTTGCCTCTGTGGTGTTTGTCTCTCATAGACAAAACTTGAATCCTATAACTGTTTTATTTTTATGCATTATAAATGTTACTATGTTTAAGAATAAACAGCAGCAGCTATTCTTCTCTTTGGCTTCTGCTTTTTCTATAAATAGCCCCCCTGCGGGAGGCTGAAGTGTGATAAACCAGCAGGTCAACCAGCCTGATATGGGTGTTCTCATATGTCTTGTGTTATTTCTGCATTCTGGCCCCTGGCAGTTTGGAGCATATTTTAGGGCAGCAGCAGCATCGCAGATGAGAGGAAACTGGAGACGGAGCTGGCAGTCAACATGCCGCTACGTCAGTCAGTTATAGTTCTACCTCCTATCAGCCCTACCTTAAGAAGACAACCATTGTGTCTGTGTGTGTGCTTGCAGGCAGCCTCACTGAGGATTCCTCCAATCTGTGAACTGGTGGGCGTGTGACATCACCCACTACCCCGCTCTCCCTCCTTACTTCATTGCATCTGGCCAATCAGCAATCAAGGAGATCCGGTCACATGAGATTCCCCCCCTTGTCTTGGTTGCCATGACAATGAGCACTGGTCCAGGCAGCATCTTGCTGTGGTGAGAAGAGGGGGGGTAGAGAAGGCAGGAGGGGACAGTGAGGGGGAACAGGAGGAAGGAAAATAGAAAGAAAACAATCCCAACCAAAGGAATATCTTTTGTGGATCTCCAGCTTGTCTTTCCTCTGTCCAGTAAGTACCTTTTTATCCTCTTTCTGCTCCAGCCAATGCAAATGAAAGAAGATTTTATTCAGCTCATTGTCATCTCAATTTAATACTGTGATATGGCAAATGCCTTTGAAAATTTCCCGGATGACATGACGGGTAAATCCTTTGTGATATTGAGAATCTATGTAGCCTACCTCACCTTAGGTAGACAACCTTTTGTTTTCACATTCATTCAGCTTCCTTTGATCTTTATTGACAAACCTCCACAGTGAGCAGAGGCGTGGTGGGAACCCAGGAACTCAGTAGAATTACAGGCAGTTTCATAATATCGTGAAACTCGAATGTATTATGACGGATGTGACAAGCCATACACTTCGTCTGCTATTCCTAACCTGTTTTGTTTTTCTTTGCTGCTGCTTTAAGTCTGCCTTCCTCCTTTCTTGCACTCATTCTCATGCAAGTAGACCTGCTCGACACTCAGCATCCTCCTGTGGTTTGTTTAATTAGCAAATCTGTGCAAATCCAAGTAGGGCAGCTTGTTCTGATTGGAGGCCTTAAATGCAGAATGTCCTTGTGATCATTCACAGTCACAATGATGAATTATCCATACTGGACAGGTTTAGGCTGCATTCTGTCACTGTTTTTGATTAAGCGTGCAAGAGTTTGATTGTAAACAGTATTTTGGCTGCAAAACTACTTTCTATTTTTAAACTTAAAAATACTTGTTTGTTAATACAAAAAAGTATGGATCCATTATACACTGAAACAGGTACAGAGCTGTATGGTAGATAAATTTTTACAGCATGCTAGAATGTGTGTCTCCCTCTCCTTTTTCCTCACCAGGAACAGAAATTTTGCACTAAATACTTTTTAAAATCAATTGTTTGGAAGTATGCATGGAAAGAAGTTTGACAACAGCACTAAAAAAAAATAAAGTTGTCACTTTAATCTTGTAACAAGTTTGTATAACCTAAGTTTAAACAAGGTCATTGTAAGGGATTATAACTGGCCATGTCTCTATTCTCTTAAAATCCAACCAACCAATATGATAAAAAATAAATAAAATTAAAAAACAACCAAACAAACAAAAAACTAAAACAAACATATCATTCCAAAGACAGGAGGTGACAAAAAATGTCCGCCTGGTTGGATGAAGAAGAGGGAGAGCCCACTGCTGTAAAGTGTGATGTAGTACTAGAGATTGCAGATAAAATATATGATCATATATAATCAAATTCATATCCACTTGTCAAATTTGCCACTGCATTGCTTAGCGGCTTATAAGTCGGTTGAACACTTGAACCGGAGGAGATTTTCATAGTGGGTTTTCCACTAATGGCCTGCAAATACAGACACAGGATAATTCTTACTTCATAATCATTATCTCTAACCATTTGTAGCTGTATTTTTGCATCTATAGTCCAGACTGATTAAAGATAATATATTTTTGATGCATGAAGACAAGTTTTGGATTGTTTTGGATTGACACAGAACAAAAGAGTGCATTAGTGATGCATTTTTCTGTCCGTGGGAAGCAGGCAAAGTCTCACTGAGCCGTTTTTCATATGTTTAACCATTTCAAGGCAATTGCTTGAAAGTTATAATTTTCTAAAGTTGTAGTGTCATGGTCTTCCACAGACGCAAACTTTCAGTCCCACAAAAACCATTACACGATCTGCATCTATATTTGGTTACTTAGAGTTCAGTGGGAATTATAGATTCCATATGTTGGAAAGGACAGTTGCACACTGATACAACTCAGGAAATATAACAATAACATAATTTAAGTTATGCAGTCTGCTGCCTACACCCCTGTCACAGAGGTCATAGGCAACTGCAGACACACATATCTCAGTTCATAAATCAGCAATGACAAACTTATTTTTAATCCCAACATGACAAAAATTAATTGACATACAAATTTGAGTGTACATTTTCCCTAGGATTTGTTTTTATTGGAATCAACAAAACATTTATTATATACCCATTTTTCAGTTGCAATCTTCATTCATTTATTGTTTAAAAAGATTGCTCAGTAGTTGTTCTTCTTATCTTTTGAAAGTTTTCATAGTGACAAGTCTTAATATTTATTTGACGCAAACACGATCGTGGAAATGCACATTATCTGAAAATATTAAATAGTATTAGAGTAATATTAATATATGTGTATTAGCATAATAACGTGTACTACACAGACGTCATTGGTCTTGCTCCGTTCGATATGTAGTTACTGTTTCGACACTACGTGAAGGCAGCAGTGCTTATGCGTCACGTTGGAAGAGACCAATAGGATTAAACTGAGCTAAAACATGCAGGCTAACTTTAAGGAGTGGCGGGGGTCAGTCGTCTTCCATAGTATCAAAAACATAGATACATGTTATTAGGGGGGAGTTTATGCTTGATATACTTACTTTAAGCGAGTGATGCTTTCGCTGTTTGTTCATATAAAGTTACAGTTACCGCTTGTAAGATTTATGTTAGGAGGAGACTTGCAATCCTCCCCCATCGTTTTAGTCATTATGGTCTCGACCTATCCCTCTCTGTCAGTTTCAAGTTGCGCCTTCTCCCTCTGCTGTTTGGCTCTGTGCTGTGGCCACAGCGGGCGTTATAAAATGAAAAATAGATTTATTTAGCTGGATTTTTAAACTTGAAACCTAGATTTACACACGGAAATGGATTTATTTTCACTTAATATGGGTGGATTTTAAACTAAAGGATTCAAAGGTAGGAAGACATTTCTGCTCGCTGGACAAACGCGGCGTGTTTTTGAACGTTACCGTGGGATCCTCCGCGGACTACACCTTTTCACGTTTGGGAATGACACGCGCTGTTGGTTTAATAGAGCAACTAACGATTCAGCTGCGCTGGCAGGGGATAAATCTGACCCGTTTGAGCTGCCTTATAATTGCACGTCGCTCTGCATCTCTGGTTTTAATGGGACAGCCTGTGGAATGTATCTGGATAACAAGGGAATGTGGTCCCATAGTGAAATATCCTCGTCTCTTACTAAATCATGCGGTTCACAAGTGTATAAATATTGGTAAATACACATAACAAGTCCATATACCTTATTTAAAATAGCTCCGTGTTCGAGGTTGTGCAACGTTTTCATGTTTGACAGTGTGAACAGAAGCATGGTTGGTAGATGTAAATCATAGGATCAACATAACTGTTAGGAAATATGTCTACTTGGAAGTATCTAGGTATCTAGCATGAAATTTAGAAAAAAAGATGAATGCTTCCAGAGTTTTAGGAGCTACTAGAAAGTTTTTTACATTGATGTGAACATGATAATGTCATTTCAGTTTATTTATAAGGGGGAAAAAAGCACAACAGGACAATATTGCATCATAAATCATACCTCAAAATTTTGGGAGAAAATGAAGAAGAACATTGAGGAATCAGAAATAGTGAACATTAGTTAGTTGGAGCTTCTCTAGTCTTTCTTGAAGATTGAATTCTTTGATGCATGGGCTTCACTAATGAAAAGTAATAATCTCCGCCAGTCAGGTTCCAGCTTTCTGGTGCAGCAGCTGGAAGATCAGCTTTGCAGGATGGAGCCTTGTTCTTCTCGAGATCTTTTCTATTTCCACTATAGATTTTCAGTAGGATTGAGAGCCATGTCATGATAGTCTGTTTTTTAAAAAGAATGCTCTGTGGTCTGTGGCAACATGCATTATTATTTTGGAAAATAATTGAATCGGTATATATTCAATAGCCAAATGAGAAATGTCGGTAATTTCCTGTTTGTTTACTGTAGAGTTAATTAATGCCACTTTACCTTGTCCTTTAGCCGTCACTCAACCTCTCTGTTTCCTTCAGCCAATCTTCTTTCTGTTTCATTCGACCGGACCAAACTAAAGTACTGCCATCGTCTCCTTGCTCTTCTGTTTAGGATGGCTTTTCTGCATGTAAATCCTGTTCCTTTCAGCTAATGTCTTAGAGCAAAACACCCGTTTCTGCCCACAACGTCTTCCATCTCTTTGTTCACGATATATTGCGTTAAGCTTTCAGTCATCTTTTGTGGCCAACCTTTATGTTTCCCTATGTTTTAAAGCCTTTCCATTTTGTTTGAACTTGTACCACATTTTACACACAGCTGACTGGAAACAGCCAACACCTTTTTCCACACTTTGTGTTAAATTACTTTCTTGAAGGAGTTTTATTATCCTTTCCACTGTTTCATGTGACTGCTCTCTTTGTGAGGCCTTGTTTTCCGTCAATCAGCCAGGCGTAACAGCTAATTCAGGTGTGCACACACTTTGTTTTACCTGCAGAATCATTTGCATATTTACACTTGTGCAGGCATTGATCTTAAAGAACATAGTCTGATTTTTTTTGTTTGTTAACATAAAAAACACAAAGGGTATTGTATTTATATTAGTTAAAGTTAAACAGGAAAAAAGGTTCAAAGCAAGGAAGCAGTCTCTTATGGTGTTGATGGTACAATAACTTTTCATTGCTCTATTGGGGCTCAGCACCATACTGTCCACAGCACAGGACAATATTGTTTTTGGTCGTTTTGACCGACTGCACACACTTAACATTTATAAATTTATTGCTCCTGCTGACTCAACACGGTTCATAGATAAACCTGCAACAGCAAGAGTTGGTCTGTGGTTAAAGAAGGCGAGAAGGTCCTGACCCAACAGGCGTTTCTGACAGACAGACTCTCATTCTGTCTCAGTTGAGTGACATTGCATCTGTTTTATTGATCAGTGATATTGACCTTTAGTTCCATCTTAAATTTCATTAACTTCCTTACAACACTGTAGCGACCACAGTGGATGCTGGACATCTCTGAAGCTACAGGGTGCGCTAGAGGAGGATGCTGAGTGGCGTGGTCTATGTCTGCAAAGATCTTTGTGTTATCCTAACTCAGGTTTGTTTCTGAGAGATCAGGATCTGGAGCTTTGTGGCTGAGTCAGCATAAAAGATGGTAATTTTTTCTTTTTTTTTAGAAAGAAGCCGGTCAAACTTGTATAAATCTGATCTCCTGTGCAGCAGACTCAAACTAGCATGGAGTCAGTAAGTAGACTAATGGCTTCCGGTGTAGGTGTTAAAAATAGTGTGTAGTGAAAAAGGTGAGGCTGGACTGCTTGGACTCTGCCGACTGACTCTTTGAGGGAAAAGTGAATCTGACTCCCGTGAATCTGCAAAAATATAATGGATTCATGAGATACTAGATGACATGGACAGAAGGAATGAAGTCCTCTGACTGTAGCTCTGCTGGATGTTTCTCAACGGTCAGGTTTTACCCACAGGTTTGCTTCTGTCGTAGACTCATCTGCAGAGCATGCATATAACAGCAAGTCTAAACTGCAGAAGACCTTAAAAGGAGAGATGCAGGGAGCTCAATGCTAATGGCATGATGCTAACAATATGACTTTTTTTCCTCAGGGGTCACTTAGTGGAAGTGATTTTAAGTGACACTGGAACTTGATGTGGCAAAAACATCATGTTATTGTTTTCTGTACTGATCAATCTCGATCATGTTAAGTTTGTTAATGATCTTTATTTAAAAAGTACATAACAAGGGCCTTTGTAATCTCTGCTTAATTTTAAATTCTTGTCACATGATGAAATGATGGTCTTCCGTTTGATGCTTTCGCTGGAAGAGCTGGATCATCGAGTGGCATCCTCCTGCATCTTCATTTTTATTGAATTAAACCTTTTGGGGTGGCGTGGCTCAGTGATAGAGTGGTTGTCTTGTAGCCTGAGGGTTGCCGGTTTGATGAGGGAATCTATTGTTGTGGTGGTCGGTGGAGTCTTTCATTGTCATTGGGGTCTATGCAAAAGTGTGTGCAGCGGGGCCAAGTTCAAACACACACTTTCTGAGCTGCCATATTTAATATACACATTTGCTTACCTATTGTTTTTCCGAGTCACCTGCTGACACAGTTTCAAAGCTACAAGAAGCATCTGAATTAATTCAGCTCAGTCTTGTCTTGAAGTGTTTCACTGTCGTTCTGTGCAGCACTTTGTGCGACTGTGGTCCTTGTAAACGTTGAATAGAAATAAACTCGAATCTTAATTCTTTAAAATAAGTTCTTTGAGAGAAGAGAGAACTTAGAGAACTAATCTGTGTGTGTATGTGTGTATGTGTGTGTGAGCAGGAATGATGGGTAGAAAGAGCGCTATGAATAAATGGAACAATTTTGTTAGGATGTAAAATGATTAATATTTAGATTAATCACATTGACAGTAAGGGCCAATGCTTACAATTTATTAATGCTAACTGACCTTCTCCTGGGTAAACGTCAGATGTCCAAGGGTCAGTAAATGCAGCATGTAAAGTACTTCTATTGTTCTGCATCATGTCTTCCATGTTTTTGATCATGATGCAGAATTCATACAGCATCATCTCACCAACCGTCTCCATGGTGATAATTTCTGTCCTAATACCAGCAGATGTGACGTCTGAAGTTAAACAGCCAACATTGTAAAAAGAAACTGATACAACTGATGATCTGCATAAAAACAGCTTTTTCCTTTTATCATTGAAGTGAGTGTTTGTGCAGCAGTGAAAAAAGTCCTACAGCAGCATCACCGAAGTAAAGACCTGCTGATAAAACACGTCATTGGCTGCTTGTTTACAAGTTTTTCTTCAGTATTTTACATCAGATGATTACTTAGTTGTAATGATCAATTCAATATTTAATAAAATCTAGATCTTATGAAAGGTATTGTTTATGCCAACAGGTGTTGAACCCTCTTACAGATAAAAGTGTGGGTGTTAAAACACCATCATCCTCCACGGGTGCGACGTCCTTGTGTTGTTCCGTTTGTCGTCTTTTAATTCTCAAATCCATCTATCTTGTTCTATCTCGCACGACACAAAATGGGTGCAATATGACATAATTTTATAAAATAAATAATAACCATCAGTCAAAAGCTTTCATGAATAAATAGTTTTCAACTGCTTTTCAATGGAGTCGACCACACAGAGGGACGGGGCAAGTCATTCCAGAGTCTGGGGGGTACAGCCTGAAAAGCCAGGTCTCTGCAGGTTTTAAAACGGGTCTTAAGGAGACTCTGGCCTGAAGAGTCTTGCCGTGAAAGTTGGCAATATACTGAGAACCAGAAATTCAAAACTAAAAAACACCCTGAAGAAGGCGAGGATGATTTACTCGGTCTGCATTTATTTAGTTTCCTATGGGCTGGATTACGTTTGACATACAGCTCATTCAGCAACCCAAAACAGAGGAAAAAAATATCCAAGGGCAAAGTTCTGAGAGCAGAGAGAGTGTCTGAGGGAAAGAGACCAAGCTGGAGTGCAGGAGATCTGAACCTGCAAACCGAAACATGAGAAGAGCAGAGTTTTGAAAGGAAGACAAAATATCTGAGAGCAAGAAGGGAGTTTTAGCTTGTGAGAGTTTTGAGAGAAAGCAATATGATATTTGAGCACGAAAACAAGAAATCTTGCTCTCAAATCAAACAATTATGCTCTTGATTAAAGAGGGAAACGCCTCCGTAGACTTGGAGGACCTACATCAAAGCCACAGGTTGTAGTTGTATGTCTGTGTGTGGTTTACTAGATGGCCTCCGTCCCTCAGCTGTGGATTAAAGCCTTGCTACTAGGCTGTTCCTTCTACCTTACGGGTCAGAAGTGGGTCAGCATGACAAATGCATTCCTGAGGCCACGCCAATGAGCTTGCTGACATGTTGGCTGAACTTTTAAGACTTTAGCTGAGCGGCAATCTTACTTTCTGGTCAGTTAAGGATTAATTAAAGCAACATTATCTATATATATTTAAACTGCAGGCATGCAGGAAACACCCACAGCAATGCTGTTTATTGTGTGGTTGATCATTACAGGTAGCCATGCTCAGTGACCTGAACATGAGACTTTTCATGTCTAATATAGCTTCTCTTAAAGTTGTCCAAGACCCAGGACACACCGGGCAGACTACATCTCTCGGCTTGCCTGGGAACGTCTCGGGATCCCCCTGGATGAGCTGGTGAATGTGGCCGGAGAGAGAGAAGTTTGGGTTTTCCATGCTTAGGTGGCTGCCCCCGCGAAGCGGCAGAAAATGGATGGATGGATCTCTGGTTGTCTGTGGAGGAACCCGGGGCCCTTGTTATCTGCCTATATGGACAAGACACAAATTCTTCTCTGGCAGGCCTGATGGAGAAACAAGCCCACTAAAGACTTTTAGGTCTAAGCTACCCTTTCATTGTGGCAACCTGGAAGTCTCATCAAAGCCCATATTTAGCCAGGAGTTCACGTATGAATGGATCTCGCTTTAGTTCCAACACGCAAAGCCATGGCAAGCATGCAGCTTGTATTTCTAATTGTAAATACTTAGAGCTTATTCATGCTTAGAGACATCTTACTTCATGCAGAGTCAGGAAGTTTTGGCTATGCATTCGATGCAGATGGCCTTGCAGGCAGTGCTCCAAATAGGGAGATGATGCTATACATACTGTAGGTTGTATGAATGTAGGGTACAGCAGTTCTTATATTATTATTAACCCTTTAATAGACCTAATTTGGGGGGATTATATGAATTGTATTTTAAAAATTGTGGAAATAAACCTTCCGGAGCCATGTCTGCCACTATTACTATATTATTAACTGTCATCTCAACTATTTGTTAAAAAACATTAATTCCTCTTTTTCTTATTGTCCAAAGTAAAATGAAAAAAAATTCAAAGAAACATTTTTCTCTTGGTTTTTGCTTAGTTTGAACCTTAAAGGGTTAATGCTTAGCCTAACTTCACCACTAAGCAGATCTTTGCCAAACAGGATTATTGTTTGTCATTCTGGGAATGAGCTATTTCATTTAAATTACAAGTAAATACACAAGATTACTTTCATCCCTTCATTAATACTTGTGATTTCCCCTTGTCATTCCTTGGAATGAACTGATATTAAGTCGGTTTCTACCCTCATCCACCCTCCTTCGAGCCCCCATCCATGTCATGTTTATACTGGGTGGTTTGTGCTGCACCTGCCAAGCGTGATTTAACCGGCTTCTTTCTATAGGTGACAGCCAGTTTCATGTTATTTGGAGGAATCAGTTTTCAGGCTATCATGGCTCTGTGTGTGTGTTCTGTTACTGTACTATGCAAGCCTTGCACAGTTCACACAGGGAAGGCCCACAATACTGTTGTGGTTCTGAGCTTGCTGGATTATTCGGAGAGGGAGGAAGATAAGATGAGATGACGGAGGCTTGGAAGAAAGCCACTCTTCCACTCTGCTGTCTGATATGCATACATGTGAAATTGAGAAATATGGGGCACTATCACACACTTTTTGTATAAGTTGGAAAAGTAATCACAATTAATAACACATATGTGACTTTTTGTATTTATTTTTAAAGAACTGTACTTGTGAAACCGAAGACGGCCTTAACCCAGCTGATATTTACATGCCTGTTGTCCACCTTCACCTAGGCTTATTACACTTTGACAGATGTGCTGCAGAACCTTTTCATCACAATTCTCACGATGTGTCCCGCCACTTGTTTACCGTCTGAACTGCCCACAGCCGCGCCCACGCACACGGATTAGAGAAAGTGATGTGTACGGGGTGGGATTATGCTTGTGATGGTTGTGGTTTGCTGCTGAACGTCACATCAAGGCTTTGCAGAGAAGCCTTCCAGTCTGTCCCTCCTGCCAGATGACAGTCGTGAAATGGTTAAAAGTAAGGGACCAAAATTGATGATAAATCTTAAAATATTCTGGTTCATCTGGTGGATTAATGCTTCGTGCATTTTAAAATTTTCTCTTCTGTGATCTATTTGAATGAACCTTTATCATCAATATATCATTTTAAGATGACGCCATCTTTGTCCCAACGTAAAAATCAACAATCATCCTTAAATCAATCCGTTTGCATTATTTTTACCTTTTTTTAAAGTGTCCACCCACTTTCCAGCCGCCCGGTTCATTTAGTGCCAATAGAAACAGTAAAAGGCCAGTAACAGGAAATTTTTCATCCTGTTTTTTCAATATTTTTCACCTTTTGTTAAATTCAATCAGAAATTTTGTTTGTGGAGCGTCTTGGAAGTCAAACATTAGCTTTGTAATGAATATGTGGGCGCGAGGCGAGTTGACAGGGTGGTCAGAGTTATGCTGTAGGCTTCCCATGGCCTGCCAGAATAGAAAACACACCGTGGTTCAGCCTTTGAGTATTAACCGTACAACTGACTTCTGAGGCCTGCACGGTTAGTTTTCATGTCACAGAGCAGCTGTTTTTATTCCTGTCTATCATTCCTTGTGGATTAACATGCAGAGAGATGTTTGCTTTGTCATGAAAAACATTGACTGACGTGTTGGATGCTGTTGGGGGGTAAATCCTTTCCAGATGTTCATTTCTTCTATTTTTCAGTGTTGCATTTTATATCTCCTCCAGCGTGATAATAAAATAAAAGAAATCGGTTACAGTGGTCTTTCACCTTCTCTCCCGTTTGCCTCCATTCCACACCGGTCATGACTAATCCTTGGAGACTTGTCTGTGTTGACTGTGTGTTTCCTACTGATCTCAGATTACACCTCCTAGTTCTCTGTGAAGGATGGATTTAAATGTAAGAGTAATCAGATACAGGCCACCTCTTGCTGCACACTCGTGTGACATATACAAATGGACAACAGAGATAACCAAATGTTAAAAACCCATGCAGATTTTTATGAGTGGTGCAGCTGATAGCACGGATGGAAAACAAGCTGTGCTGCAGAGTCTTTGCATTTTCAACCTTCCTTTTCCTGGTTCTTTCTAGTCACGGCTACCTAACTCCGAAGCCTGCTTTACTCGTGTTAAGAAAGGCACGAAAGTGGGAAAAATGGCATTGGAAGAGTTTCTTTTGCTGGCAGGAAGCCTGAGCCTGTGCCCATACTCCACTGAAAGTGAAATGTATTTATCTTTCTGAAACCTTTGAGTTTGTTCTTTTTATTTATTTAAAAAAAAAAATCTATTTTCTTATCTGCTTTAAATTTCCCTGCCATGGTTCGAAGGGGTTTGATCCAGTCGGTTTAGATTTGGAAGCACTATGGCGCTCGGATTCAGACCTGTTTCTTTTGGGAAGAATCAAGGATTGTCTTGGCAGCAGAAGCGAGTAGACTGGGACCAGTTGAGTTCTGCTTTGCAATTACATTAATCTTTGAGAGGAGATTCAAGGTCAAGCTTGGCTGGATTAGTCTTCTGAACTGGCCTGTTCTATAAACGTTGACTTAGGGCAGGGCGATATGGCCTAAAAATTAAATCTCAGATTTTTACCAAATTCCAATTTTAATCGATCTTTTCTTTTCTTTTCAAAAAACACAATTAAACTTATTAAAAACATGTACTGCAATTCCGGTCCTGCTTTCCAGATCACTGATATTAACTTTCTTTTAGCTGCCATTCATTCATTCATATAAATTATATGAATGAATGCCAGCTAAAAGAAAATTATGTCATAACGTTTCTACCGTATAAATGACTTCATGTCTTGCGTAGAAATATGCAACACAACTGCATCCATGATCTCTTTCTATCCGGATCCTCATCATACAGGATCCACTGCGAAAATAATTCCCAGATGTTGGTCGCGTCTAAACGAGAGTTTGTGGGCTGAAGTTGACGTCTGCATCTCGTAGAGAGCAGCATGTCTCACTGCAGTTATACGTGCAGCTGAATCCCAGGCGTGAGTGACGGCTCACTTCACTGTAAATCTGTCAGACAAACACCGTTCTGGTGTGGAGGGAGGGCTCAGTCCGCTGCTAACTAACTAAGGAAAATTTTGCTCTAGTACTCTCATCAAGTACTTTTTAAATAAGCCATAAAGAGATTCTGTTCAGGGAATCGACACACGGTACCTGTGATGACACACATACAGGATGCTGCATGCACATGTTGGTCACGCTTCGACTCCCAGGATGATGTCCTTCCAATCCCTCTGTATTAATATGCTTTTTATCATTGTTTTAGCATTAAAGATGGATGATAGTTTGTAGCGTTGTGGGCTTAGAGGCTGATTTGTGACTGGAGTTGGTGAAAAGCTGCCTCCGCTCACACGAAGTGCTCAGCTGCGCGTTTCAGGCGGAAGCAGAAGTAATGCAAAGGCCAGATGGTTTGGAGACGAAGTTTCATTTCAGTCCACAAATGCCTGCGTCCCTGAAGAGCTCTGAGGCTTTGTCTGCTTTACAGATGGACACAAGTGTCTCCACTTCTGACACAGCTTTACGGGAGAGTATTGATTAACCGAATATCTAGCTTGGGATTTCATTCATTTTTTATCTAATCCAACGGTACACCGATTGATCGCCTTGTGACCAGAAGCAGAGAGTTTTCTGCTTGAGCTGTTGCCACCATTGATCAGCTAGTTTAGGCACGTTTTGTCTCTAACAAGTGAAATGTTGGAGTTGAGACACTAAAGCTGAAATTTTGACATTCCTGCATATGAATAAACATATGGTCACACATTATTCAGTGATTTAAAAAACAAAAAAAGACACCAAGTGAAATGTCAATCAGCTCCAAGTTTCAGGTTAGTCACATTTACTCTACGCTGACATTAACCAGTCACTCTGTTGACTTTGGCTCTGAGTTTTATTACTCTGTTGACTTACCATGTTTTTCTTTAGAATGATGATCCATCTGAAGGGCTGTAAACCAAAGATGGGAATGTTCCTCTGATAGTGGAATACGTGGCTGAACATAGGCGCGTTGTGTCAGATATGCAGCAACATCCAATTTTTAATAATATGAAACAAACTCACATCTAAAAGATTTCAAACTGAAATATATTTTGCATTTTTGCTCATGCTTAAATGATTAGAAAAATAAAAAGTTCATTCAATACTTGCACTTGTCATTTTATTATATTTTTTTTCTTGTCAAGAATTTTAAAAGATTGTCAGATAAAAAAAAATAGAGTATTGCCAAAGGAATAATAGTCTAGCTTAACACAAAGACTAAACACAGATTAACTGGTGAGCCTGGCTAAATCCGAAGGCATCGATTTGTGCTTTGTTTCTGTTTTTATTTAATTTATTTTATTTCTTGTTAACGTTTCTTTTCATTGCACTTTTTATTGTTTCCCGCTGCAGTGTTTTTCATGCCTAATGTAAAGCACTGAATTGTCTTGTTCATGAACGGTGCTTTACAAATCAACTTGCCTTTTTAAGGAAGTAATTACAAACTTTGTTTTATTTATTTTATTTTGCACAAAAGCTGAAATATAATGTGACAAGTTCAGCAGAAGTTTTATTTGTATTTTGGTCTTTAGACTGATTAAGACAGTGGTGAATGACCTGGACTTACTTCGTTGTTTTCATCTGCGGTATAAAGCAACACTCTTAAAGCTGAGCTTCTGACTGGCACATTGACATTCATGATGCTCATTCCCATAGCTGAGAAACTGTACTCACAACCTTGTGTTTCAGCCTGGGGCATCACGTGACCCCGTCACACGGCCGGCAACTGGACATCAACTCACTGGCTGTTTTGTTCGTTCACCATAAAAAAAAAAAAGTACAAGCTAGTATTATCTGAGGAAGCGAGAAAAAGAAAGAGAGAAAGAGCTAACAGGATAGCAAGAGTCAACCTCAGACTGGCTTTTACTGGCAGGAGAGACCTCAGAGAAGAGACAGGATGCAAGAACGATGCCGAATTAGCCGTCATTAGGGGGCGGCAATGTATGAAAATCTACCACAGTAGTGCTGCTTTAACAAGCACTGTGTTTATAGTTTAATCTTTTAATGTAGCCAGCCGCTGTTTTTACAGTAGATCCCATTCAAAATGACACGTATAAATCCAGTTTGCAGAACTATTCATAAATACTAAATTAGAAATGTTGCAAAGAGCGTTCACAAACACCGACTGTTTAAAACAGTTTGTAAACTAGACTGATAACAAGCTTAAAAACAACAAAAAAAAACACTTATCTGTGATGTTAAAATGTCTCAGGCAAAAACTCAGAATGCACTCGAGACGGTTCAGACATACTGGAAGTGATTTGGCTCCCCGGCTACGCATCAGACCAGGTGTTTATAGAACCAGTGAGCTGCTACCAGGGACTTCTTCAGGTTGCATCGCACCTTTTGCACAGATAATGACTAACAAACAGTGGAAAGGAGTTATCTACTTTATGATGTTTTCACAGCCTACAGGGACTCCACAGATGGACCACACCTGTTGTGACATTGCTCTGTAATTAGTTCTGTAGTGCTACTGTAATGTGGCCATAATCAGCCACGATCATTGTAAGTGCACACGCTACATTAGCATGATCATTAACTATGGAGCACAAATCCAAAAGTTATCCTGACTTGGCAAATAGAAAGAGTTAATAAAGGGTTTTAGGAAATATTGAAATTATTTGTGGGGTTGTGTAAAGCTGCTATGGTGGCAGTTTCACTGCTTGGAGTGGGATCACGTAGTTTCCTGCACTTCATCCCGCTCTCCGCCGAGTCCAATGATTGATGGCTGGAGGCTTGATAGACTGAGATGGAGACGGACTCGGTTAGTACCTAATCTCCTTCCTCTGAACATCAGCCATCTCTGAGCTGGAAGCTGACAGAGGACTCTTGCTCAGATACAAGCTTACTGTCAGTCCAGTCATCCCAGTTACTCAGAGCATCTATGGAGGGCGGAGAATCTACTCCTCAGTAATCTGCTCTTAAATGCTGATGGGAAAATAAATTTTTGCCTTTATTTTACTTCTTTTTATTTATTTATTGTTTTCAGTCTGTGACTTTGATCACTAAATAAAAATGAAATGAGATGCAGACGAACTCTACTGTCACCACAGTAGATAGAAGAAGCTAAACAAAATCAAAACCTGCAGCCAAAACGAGGATTTAGATGCGTACACATACATGATGTGAATATTTATCCGGGCTGATAGTTGTTTTGCTTGTTTTTTAAAAGCATTGCTGTGAAACACGTAGCCTACTGGCCTAATCTCTGGGTCTATTTTTAGAAGAGTGTATGACGCAATGCAACCAGTAAAAAGCAAAGGCATGCTCTGTGTGGATGAGTGTGTGCGTGCGAGGGGAATGCTGGGTATGTGTGTGTTAGTATGTGTGTGAGAGAGTTGGCATGTGTGTGCGAACGCTGTGGATGTGTGAAATCCTGCTGCTCATCCAAATGCCTTGAGAATGTGCTTGTTTATTTTTATTCATCACTTACTAAGTGATTTTTACTTGTTTCGTATTTCTATTTTGATATATTATATTAATATGCATGAATTGCTTTTTTCATGTGTTGCTTTCAGCATGAAAAGTGCTTTATAAATTAAGTTTAATTATTTGATTACTTATTTATTTATTTACCTACCTACCATAAAAGGAGATGGGACATATTTGCTAACCTGAGCTGGACCTAACATGTACGGCTTGGGTTTTCTTTGTCAGCCAGTAAGTGTGCATATCGGTCTCTGTGGGAGGCTGGGTGCTTGGCCCTGGATCTACTTCTGTGAGGCAGAGCTTCTCATCTTTAGCGTACCTGTGTATGCCTCATGTCGGATCATTTGCAATAAAGCTGTTCAGGGTGTGGCTGCGTTACGTGACAGCTGCGTGTCATGGCTGCTACTCGTTGGACTTGCATAGTTCTCCGAGGTTCTCTGTTTGTGCTGATGCCTTTTGAGGTTTGCGAAAACCTTTTTTACGATCAGGTCATGCATGTGCATCCATAGAGGAAATGATAACGCTGTGGAAAGGGTGCTTTCTGTGAGCCTTGGCACTGCAGCCTGCAGTCCTGACTGAGGCCGAGCCAAACCAAAGGCCTGCTGTTTTTACTGCAGAGAAGAGTTGGCAGGGTGTGAAAAGGAGGCCAGCTGACCTCTGTACCTGCCTTCCTTTCTTCAACTGTTGCCACTGGGACCGGGACTACATGAACCAGTTTTCATGAACCAGCTCTGCATTCTGGACATTGCTCTCAATATTGTATTCATATATGTTCTCTATAATCATAGATTTGAGTTGTCTTTACAAAGATTAGGTCCTAAACATAAATATTTAACCTCTCCGCCCATTTTAGATCAGTAACCTTATAAAACTGAAGCCGAGTCTTGACTGAGTCAGCAACTAGAAAGCTATTTAGCCTTTTCAAACATAAATATAGCATCCGTGAGCTCTCAAGCAATCATTCCTTGTGGTTTTATTCAGACTTGCCAGTAAACGTGATGCAGAGCACCTTGGTGCACAGGACCTTTGCGCTTCATGTGAAATTGGACTGTAAATCAAATTAAAAGTAATATCAAACTCCTCAGTCTGCTTTTGCACATCATGTAGCATCACTAAAAAACAAGTGTGATTTTGCTTTTCCTAGTATTCGTTCATTCATTCTTTACTCATGAACAATCATTTTCCTTTTCTTCCTGCATAGTAGCTGGTGGATCAGATGGTTACTGAAGTAAAACTCATTTAAATGATCCTTTTTGCATTCTGCAGAGCTGCTGCTCCTTTTAAAATAAGAAGAAACAAAGCGGCAGAGGGACAACCAAATGTTTTTTCCAGTAATTTCTCCTTTTTTCTCTCCATTCTCCTCTTTGCCATTATCTCCTTACTGGGCTGATTTTATAGGATGAAAATGACATTTAGAGGCTGGTTCTGTCAAACGCTGTCAAAGGTAGACAAGGGACCTCATCGAGACATTTAACTTGTCAGGAAAGCTTTGCAAGCCAGAAAACCTTAATGAACTTGTGCCCCTGAGGGCTGGTAAGCAGAAAAGATATGAAACAATTACTTCATGTCATAGCACGTGCAAGCAACGTGATTGTGTAGAAAAGTGCACATACCTCTGGCCTTGTCTAAATTTGGTGACTAGTTCCAGATGATTCTCTTAAATGTGTGTGATTGTGTATTGTTTCGTGGTGTTTTGGGATTAACTGGCTATTTCCTGTGCCTGGAGTCTGTCTGGAGTCATTTTGACACGGACGTATCCGTACACTTGTGCTTTATGTGTTTCCTGTTTGGCTTTGTGTGGGTTTAATGCCCTTGCAGTGTCCAGCGACTCTTTTCTTAGACTGAGTGTGACAGGTCATTCAGCTGCAGGGGTATTAAATGTGGCTTTGACAGCTGACAGCTTTGTTCTGAGTCATAACTATGATTTATTAGTTTTATCCAGGTTTTGGGGTATATTTAATTAAAATGGCATAAAAAGATAATTTAGCTTAGCTTTTATACCTCATTGTTTCACGCAGTCGTAGATGTTCACACTCTGTTTTACTTCTCTCCCTGTTTGATAGAGTGAAGATGCTTGAAGCTGGGAGTTAAAGCCCTCCACCGCTAAGAGGGTGTTTCAGGGCTGGGGCTGGACCCAGAGTCCCCTGCCTTGGAGGGGGTGAAGGGCCCTCACAGCCCTACGTGAGTCTGGACCATGGGGGATGGAGGAGCCTGTGCAGCCGGAGGAGATGGGGTAACCCAATCCCACGTCCTGTTTGACAACTTTGTCCAGGCGAGCACCTGCAAAGGAACGCTCAAGGCCTTCCAGGAGCTGTGCGAACACCTGGAAGTAAAGCCTAGTGAACACAGGATCTTCTACCACAAGCTCAAGTCCAAACTTAACTACTGGAAGGCGAAGGCTCTCTGGGCAAAGTTGGACAAGAGAGCCAGCCATAAGGAGTATAAGAAGGGACGTGCTTGTGCCAACTCAAAGGTAAACCTGATAATTCAGCTGAAGCTTTAACAGGTGGCTTCATATCCTAGTGAGAAGCGGCAGAATTAAAAATGTGATCCTCAGTGTCTTCAGAGTTGTGTAATTCGATGCTCATGTTTACCAAGCAGACCACAGAGTGAGGAGAGGACAACTCAAGGACACAATATTACTTTAGTTAAGAAAGTTCTTTATTTCAGACTTAAATACGTAAATAACTGACTCAAAAAAGAGGAATAAAGCCAATACATTACCTGTATTAGTAAAGAAATGTAAAAAAAGATGTTCGGTGAGTTGTTTTTCCATGTGCATGGGTAACATCTCTCTTGGAACCTGTCTGTATTCAGTGTCTGATCATCGGTGCGGGGCCATGTGGCTTACGTACAGCCATCGAGTTGGCTTTTTTGGGGGCCAAAGTGGTGATTCTGGAGAAGAGAGACGCCTTCTCCAGAAACAACGTGCTCCACCTCTGGCCCTTCACCATACAAGACCTCAGGGGCCTCGGGGCCAAGAAGTTCTACGGGAAGTTCTGTGCTGGTGCTATCGATCATATCAGTAAGTAGAAATGATTTTCTTCACCGCAGTGTTTACAGTTGCATGTAGGGGGGGATTTGCTGTGCATATTAGAAGGATGTCGTTGAAACACCCTCTTCATCTCTGTATCGTAGGTATTCGTCAGCTTCAGCTAATGCTGCTCAAGATGGCTCTCCTGGTTGGGATTGAAATCCATGTCAACGTCGAGTTTAAGGGTCTTATCGAACCGCCAGAAGACCAAGAGAGTGAGCGTAAGTGAATGAAGCTGATTCACAAGGCCTTGGGAATGAGATGAGACGAGAATATGTTTCATCTGTCTGAGGCTGTAGGCCTGGCTCTGTGGATGCATTTCTCTCTGATTACATATACTGTGTTTTTCTTAGGAATAGGCTGGAGAGCTGAAGTCCACCCCAAGACACACCCTGCAAGCGAGCTGGAGTTCGATGTCATCATTGGAGCAGATGGAAGGAGAAACACGCTACCAGGCAAGTTTGCATGCTAGGCCGGAAGAGCAGTATTAGTGCTGCAGAGTTTCTCTTGACTCACACAGGCAAAGCACAAACGGCGCTGTTTCTTTTTTCTAAGCGCTGTCAGAATGGCTATGATGTCATTTGTGTACAGCTGTGGATTGGTAGCTGACCTCACTCTGTTCCTCATGAATGAAAGAGCATTTGTGCACATCTGTGCATGTGTTTGTTTGCATCTAGCTGCAACATTTAACTTCAGAGGAGCAGTTTCTCTCCTGGCAGAGCAGAATAGGAATTGTTGAATTGGCTGTCTGTTTCCTTTATGAGTGCTGGGGCCTCACATGCTGCCACACCGGCAAAAGGAACCCCTGTGGAGTAGAGTACCATGACCCCTGTCTGTATTACTCGCTGCTGCATCAATGAAAGAAAGCTTTTGGCTCCCCTGAGATAAGCAGTAAACATCAAACACATTCATGCAGCTTTAAAGACCAAAAAGCTGTTTATGGTGTATTGATGCAGAACATCTGGTTTCATTTAAAGGTACAGTATGAACCCTGGCTGCTGACCCTAATGCTAAAACTTCTTCCTCAGGGTTTCGCCGTAAGGAATTTCGGGGCAAGCTCGCCATTGCCATCACTGCAAACTTCATCAACAGGAATACAACTGCAGAGGCCAAGGTTGAGGAGATCAGCGGTGTGGCCTTCATCTTCAATCAGAAGTTCTTTCAAGATCTCAGAGAAGCGACAGGTCAGTCATTAGGCTTTCCTCCAGAGGATGCATTTGAAAGTTGGATATCCCTCATTTAATCTTTGCTGTGCTTCAGTTATGCCCTGAAATGGCTTCCATGCACAAGAGGCTGTCATGTACGCAGAGAAGAAGAGTAACCATGACAACTGTAGAAGTGGCAATGGTTGACACCTTTGGGGACTTTACCTTGCTAATATTAGTTATTTTCACTCAGTTAGTGTGGATTCTTTTAAATAACATTACAAAAAGCCAAATACATTAAAAAAATGTTTTTTTTTTATCTTTGTTTTTTTTTGTGTGTTTCTTTGGTTTTTTGCTGATTTTGTTCATTGTAAGATTTCCAGTTAGTTCGTAGAAGAAGCTGATGCCAAAACATAAAAGTAAATGGGACAAATAGCTGGTCCTTTTGATAATGGTTTTGAATTCGCCAGCACACCCAGTTAAAATGCTCAGATTTGATGCCAAGCCTGCCACATTTCCTCGCTGACACAGCAATGTCCCCGGTCATGTGCTCCGAGTCGCGTAATTGCAGCTCTTGTTCTCAAATGACGACAGGAGAAGGAAAGTGACTGTTTGGTATGTGACAGGATGTCTTTTTACTGGCCGTTTTAGGTATTGACCTGGAAAATATTGTCTACTACAAGGATGACACACATTACTTTGTGATGACTGCCAAAAAACAGAGCCTGCTGGAGAAAGGAGTCATTCTGCATGTGAGTGATCAAAGCCCCAGGGCTCAGTGTGAAGTGTGAAGCATCTCTAAAAAAGTTGTTGAATCTATTGTTATGTCTCTCTGATTTAAACATAAAGGCAAAATATACATGCACAGAGTGAAAGAATATTGCAGTTTTTTCTACTTCTCTGATTATATATTTCTTTCCATAGTCTCTGTGATTTTGTCTAACATTACACTAATGGTGGAACTTAGCCAGCAGCGTTCAGGAACAGGCTGCCAGCTCGAACACTTTACTGAGGGATTGTTGTCCCCACTACAGTAGCCTATGCATGGTAGTTTCCTTTCCCTGGGCACATTCCACAGGAAACAGGAAAGACCTTTTTACATGTCTGTCTTCGTGTGCAGGCACAACTGAAGGTGTGTTGTGGTGCTTAGACGTGTCAGAAAGTACTGTTCTTCAAACAATCCTCATTCATTTAAGCTAAGCTTGAGGATGGAAGGATGTACCTGTCACCGCCCTCTATGAAATCTTAGATAGCAGGCAGTGAATTTATGCTACATGTTAGCGTTGTGAAAGGTAGAGTTCATTCCATACTTTCCCCATAACTATATGGTAATTTCACTGTCTGCGTCAAATTATACCAGCAGGGTGAGAGCCAAGGTGGAGGTATGTGACGCTGTTAAGTCTATTTGTTCTTTTGTCAACAAGAATATCGAAAAACTATCTTTTAATTTTTATAAACCAATTCAGAAGAAAATATGGAATATGATCTGGATAATAAAGGATTTTGCTGTTGGTATCTGCTTGTTGTACAACTGTTTCATGTCATTTGATGACTTTTCCAATCCAATTTCCTCCTTTTGTCCTGCAGGATTACGCAGACACGGAGCTTCTGCTATCCAGAGCTAACGTAGACCAGGCTGCTTTGCTGTCTTATGCACGCGAGGCTGCGGATTTCTCCACCAACCACCAGCTGCCCACACTGGACTTTGCCATCAACCATTATGGTCAGCCTGACGTAGCCATGTTTGACTTCACCTGCATGTACGCCTCAGAAAACGCCGCCTTGGTGCGCCAACGTAATGGCCACAAGCTGCTGGTGGCACTCATAGGCGACAGCCTACTAGAGGTGAGTTTTTTCTGCTTCTCTTACATCATTTTTTACACCTTTGGTCCTCTGTAGTCCTATTTGGTTATTGAATGTGTTTGCTGTTGTCTCCAGCCCTTCTGGCCCATGGGCACTGGCATCGCCCGAGGGTTCCTGGCAGCCATGGACTCAGGCTGGATGGTGAAGAGCTGGGCTCAGGGAAAATCTCCTTTAGAGGTTCTGGCTGAAAGGTGAGGATGTGGAAACATCGATGCACATGTACCAAGATTCTGTCTGTTCTAGCACTCACATTCACACACTCATGTACTAATAGTCACATAGCTTCAGACACACACTTTTATCTCTAAGTGCTTTTCTAGGAAATGTGCCTGTATGGGATTTAAAGCTTCAGTCCCACCTCCTCTAGTACTAATGGGATAAGAGGCTGTCATAAGGCCTGGATGGAATGTGACTTCATGGTTCTGTTGTATCTCTCTGTGCCCTAAGATAACAGCGTTAATGATTTGTTAATGTTGTCCTGTTGTATTTCCCTCAATTAGTCTCTGCTTGTGCAGGATAGAGGAAAGATATTTAAATCTGCTCCTTTGTGCTTTAGGGAGAGCATTTACCGACTTCTGCCTCAGACCACACCGGAAAACGTCAGTAAGAACTTCAGCCAGTATAGTGTGGATCCTACCACACGTTACCCCAACATCAGCCTTAACTTCCTCAAGCCCAGTCAGGTGAATGTGAGCAAGAAATTTTTATTGCTATACACAACTGAAAACGTCTGGAATCTCACACATATGATCAAACTGTTACAGGTGAGGCACCTCTTTGACACGGGGGAGTGCAGGGAAATTCGTATTGAAATTGAGAATGTGATCAACTCGTCAACGCCAAAGTTGGCCAGAAATGGTTTGTACCCTTTAAGCTTTGTTTTCCCAGAATGAAGTAAATCAACTCTTGATCTCAATCTCCACCAAAAGGCTTCGTCATGTCGCTGTCTGCTCTCTTTAACTAAGTTCATGTCAAACACACCCTTCCAACTGTGGGACTCAAACCTCACCCCACTTACCTGCAACCTGAAACAAAGTAACTAGTTACAGTTAGTAGTTACTTCATTCAGAAAGTGACAAGTTACTTTGATTACTTACACAAAAAAGTGTAAAAAAGTAAGTAAAAGTAAAAAAAGTGTTAAAAAATAACTTTTGTAAAAGAACATTCTTAAAAATGTCCTTATTAATACCCTTATAACTTCATTACTTGTACGATATATAAAACCAACACAAAGTAATTTTTCCACACTAATTTATTAAAGTCAGGCCAGCAGATGGTTTGAATAAATAAATAAGATAGAAATAAAAAGTAATATGACAGCTGTTGAAAAATGAAATCCATGCTGCATGTTGAGCCTCCATCTTACTCCTACTCTAAAATATAGATTTTATTTACATATTTCTTAGTTATTCGCAGGGATTGTGTGCGTGTGTGTGGGTAGGGGCGTGCTGGTTGGGATGCCTGCGGTAACCAAGGAAACGGGGCTGTGAACACTAGTTCCTGAAAAAAGGACTGTTGCCTTCACGTTTCCAGTTCCACATCCAGGGGTTACTGCTTTGTGGACAGCCGTGACAGAATCAGGAGGGCTTCACAAAGGGAGCAGAGGAAGCACCTACTCCTAAAGGTGTCATCACCTGGTCTTGTCATGTATCCACTGTCCTCTAAGTGTCTTCAAATCTTTTTTTGAAAACTTATTAAACAAAAAGAAAATCTATCACGTTTACAACTAAATGAAAACACGATGCTCATTTGTACATTGCAGGGGGGCGGGGTTAAACTTTTAGGCTTGTCCCTTAGCATTAGCTGCATCAGCTTAACTCACGGTCGACATCTTCAAACAACTTGTTGTTATAGCGACTGCGGTAGGCTGAGCAGGTAATTTTAGGCGTGGAAGAGGGGCTGGCTTATTCCTGTGATGACGAAATCCCAGGAGCAAATTAAAATCACGTGTTTGCGACAGTGTACCCTTGTTGGCGGTTCTGCTGTAAAAAAAGGGCCCAGACGGAAAAACTCGAAAGGCTTTCGGGGAAGTTAACACTTCGGTCCACCACAATACACATGTTTTAACTTGAAAAAGTGACATTTCCAGGTGGTGACTCCTTTAAAAAAACAAGGCAAGAAGCCTGCGACAGACGATATTTACAGGTGTCTTCACAGAAAAACGAACCCAACAAGCGTGCTGCGTCACTGCTGTAAACAGGAAGAAGCTCACAGCTGCTGGCCGAAATGTATTCACTTAGCCAGTAACGGCTAAGTAACAGTAACTGAGTTACTTTATTGAAAGAGTAATGCGTTAGAGTATTAATTAATGACAAGAGTAGTGGCATAACAGTAACCCGTTACTTACCAAAAATGGCCTACACCTGATGTGGAGTTTGGGATTAGGGTTACATGCTGTTTTAGTGCTGCCAGAAGTAAGTCCTCAGTATGTTGTGTGACCAGTGTAGGATTTGCCAAAATGTAATAATGAATTATTTCCACTCCAGACAATTACCTGCTTGACAAGCAGTTGCAAGGTAAAACGAAGTCCGGATGCATGGTGTTGCTCTTCAGGGTTTCCAGTTTTAAATTTTAACCTGCTACATTTTTATGAATAAACAGAAAGGAGCGGTGGAATGATGGAACTGATTGCATAGCCGATAAAATCTCCTCTGCGTGCACTAACCAAGTCAGTGATGGCCTCATTTGAGCTTCCTGGCTGCATTTAACTTGTAAAGGGACTTTTGGTTGTTGTTAAGTTTCCCTGTAAGTTCTGCATCCTCTCCTAACCTCTCATTTGCATCCTTGCATCAATCAAGCAGTTTACATCTCATGGTTTGTAATATTTCTCCAGTGGCTGGTTGAAGCTGCTACTAACATTGATTATGAGGCCATGGACAACCAAACTTTATGATCTGGTACTCTGCAAGATTGCCCAGCAAGAGAGGCGTGCTCCCCAGAAAAGATCTTTTTCCTTTCCATGTTTAATCCAGATTCTCTTCATCCTGCTGCTTTGATGTCAAGCCTCTTGTCCTCTCTTCTGCACATCAGAATCCATAGCTCGATCCAGTAAACTGCTCAACTGGTGCCAGAGACAAACGGAGGGATACAGGAATGTTAATGTAACAGACCTTACCATGTCTTGGAAGAGCGGCCTGGCGCTGTGTGCCCTCATTCAACGATACAGACCAGATCTTATGTGAGTATGTGAACGGAGAACCCACTGAACACACAGTTGGATGGATCCAGATTGCAGATGTCTTGCAGTTTGTGAACTAGAGCAAACCCTGCAAAGTGTTTTTACCTACAGGAGTGTTAGAGAGATGGGGTTAACTCCGCTACCGTGCCTGGAATGACTGGCCTGCTGTGTTTATGTCCGTGCTGGTTACAAACTATTTTTATAGTCTGGTTTTGGTTTTGGCTGTATATCTCTGTAAATTAGGTGACAGTGACCAGCCATTAGAGCCTCTTGGGCCCCTTTAAAGGAGCCTTCCTCATACCCCCTTCTGATTCTTCTTGCATACACACAGACATGTGTTAACACTCTCTTTATCATCTCACACACTATAAACAATGCAATCTCTGCATCCGTTTAGCCTAATGTACTCTCTAACCCTCTTGGGGCGTTGTGGCAATTAACATTATAAGCTATTAGTGTTTATGTCGTACCTGACCTTTGCAGAGTTGCTGTGCTCTGCTGCCTGTGATTGGCCAGATGATGGGAGGAGGGGACATGGAGCGATGAGTGAAGTTCCTCAGTAAAACTGCACTTGCACGTACAAGAGGATGGTTAGGAGAAACTGAGTGGAGGATTGTCTCTGCTGTTTAAAAGGTTGATGCTTTTAAATGGATGTAATGTGCAGATGAGATGTATTGATGAGGCATGTTAATAGTATTTTCTGCTGGAGTGTAATGATATTTACAGTAATGCCTTCCACAAAGCCTACAGTAGCCTGGCATACAGGGATATTTATCACCTTACGGGAAGTTTAGATTTTAGGTTAAAGTGTAATTGTGGCTGGAATAAAGACGTCCTGATGTCTTTTGCCCCTGAAATTTATCTTATTTGTCAAAACTAAGACAGGCTCATAATAGTGTGTGACACGCTGCTTGGAGAGCTTTGTTTCAAATCGTGCAGCTTGTTTTGGCTTTCCTCGGGCACAGATAACATTTCTCTTGAACCTTTTTGTATCATCTGCATCTCGGTATGGGCCAGTTTTTCCTTTTCTGTTTTGGTGCAGCCTCTTTTTTAGAATGAAAAAATATTTACAACTTGAATCCATGTTTAAAATCTCATCCTCCTCATCTTTGGCTGTGCTTTTGCAACTCCCGCCTCTTTCTTTCTCCCTTCCTTGCTCACCAGTGACTTTGACTCCCTGGATGAGCGAGACCAGGAGAGAAACAACCAGTTGGCTTTTGACCTGGCAGAGAAGGAATTTGGCATCTCGCCATGTATGACCGGCAAGGAGATGTCTTCTGTGGTGGAACCAGACAAACTTTCTATGGTCATGTACCTCAGTCAGTTCTATGAGATGTTTAAGGACACAGTGCCACCTGGAGGTGAGACATGGTGATGCAGTGATGCTGTTTGTTCTGCAATGTTTTTCTTTGGGAGGTATGAGGTTGTTTTCCAACCAGATGCTGTAAAGACCTAAATATTTATAACAATTAGAAGACTTTGAATTGCCATTCTGTGTTGACCATCTAATTTTTTTTCTGGGTATCTGTTCAGACAACCACAACTTAAGTCCAGAGGACAAGGCTGCACTGATAGCGAGCACCAAGTCTCCCATTAGCTTCCTCAGCAAGCTGGGTCAGAGCATAGCCATCTCCAGGAAACGAAACCCCAAGGTCTGTGACAAAAAAAGCCCAATGACATCTCTTTCTCCTTCTTGAAGCAATAAAACAATTCTTCCTCATTCTTTGTTGTTTTTGGGATTAAAAGTACTCTTGCCATGTCATCAACAGGACAAAAAAGAGAAGGATGTAGATGGTTTAGGGAAAAGAAGGAAAACCAGCCAGTCTGAAGATGTGAGTATTTCTGACAGTAAAGCAGCCAGATGTTGAGTTTGTAATTGCTGTTTAAGCATCTGTCCCATTAGAACAAACTAATTAGTCCCACCAGACTGCTAGCAGCTCACACAAATCTATGTTTTTGCTGCTTTCCCCCCAGGAGGAGGTTTCTAGGACCGGTCTCAACGACAGGCCTGCTATCCTGTCGGAGAGAAAAATGGACTCTGCGGCTGTGGGGAACAACAACAAGGTGAAGGTCATGGCCACCCAGCTGCTCGCTAAGTTTGAAGAGAACGCGCCTGCTCAGCCGGCAGGACTGAAAAGACAGGTATGGAGGAAACGTGCATGTGTGGCTTAGCGGCGTCGCAGCTGCAGGAGGTGGAAGTGACGATTTTAAGCAATATGGAAAAGATGCCAGACTTTTTTTTTTTTTTACAGAATCAGTGTGGCGTGTGTTTCCTAGTAATTGAAAGTAACTTGCTGATTTTATGCTGTGTGACAGCGTGGTGCAGAATGCTAATATTGGTGAAGTGGGTTATTGTTCTTGGGTGTTGTAGGTGGCGTCACAGAGCTGATTGGGTGCTTTGCAGAGCTTTGGTTTGCTTCCTGCTGAGAGCTGACGCTGCTGTGGGAGAAAGAAGTGGGCTATTGAATCAGGATTTCTGATGAAAAAAAGCAACTCTTGGTGTTTTAAAACTGCATGTCTGGGAAAACCTGGTTCTGCTTATGAAAATAGCTGATTTAGATACTACTGAATTCTTACATGTAAGAAATGTTTACCCTGTTTTTGTTTTTCACTGCGTATCATTTACAATTGTATCCTTTTTCTGCATGCGGTTATAAATACACATCTTCTGTCTGCGTAAAGCATCTTACCATGTTATTAACTTTCAGCACATTTTTTCCAACCTTTGTGACTCCACATGTGTCATTCACTTCCTTTTTTTGTCCTCTCTCTGGCTTCACCCCCCATCGTGGACCATCTCATGACGCCTTGCATGATTTTTCTGTCCGTCTTACTGGCTCACTGTCACTCATCTTTGCCTGACCACAAAGGGGGACTCTCTGCCCAATCTGGACCTCCTTTTGCCCCTTTCCCCACCACAAACCCATGTGAATGAGCCAGTACGCCTGGCACCTGTCCCGGCATGGAGAAAGGTAAACTTTATCCCCGTAGAGACTAACCACTAGCCTGATGATCTAACCATTTGTACCTAGAGGGTGTGTCAGTGCAGGGAGAGCTGCTTTGCTCTGACCTGCTCTAGTCTGAGCTCCCGTTCCCTGAGGGCTGAGAGTCAGAGGAATTGAAGTCAGTCACTAAAGTTTAAAACCTGTTTGACTACTTATTCAGGTGTGCAGCTTTGTGTGTTTGTGTTTGCATGAGGGTACCTCACAGTCATGGTCTGTCCTTGCTTCTCCTGTCCCGGTTCAGAGACGCACACAGCAGCAAGAGAAGCTGAGCATTCGCTACAAAGAAATGATCAAGTGTCAGACACTGTCGAACAGAGGGGAGCAGGTAATGTTAGTTAGGCTGACCTGATAGTTTCCCAACTCCTGCAACCCTGTAACATCCCATTACATCTAGAGTTACGCCCAGTAGTGATAGAAATCAGCTCAAGTTACAAGCTAGAAGCAAGAGGAAACGCACATTGGAGCAAAAATAAGACAAAGAAAGGTCAAACTGGAGGCCGCTCCCCAGAAAGCAAAAAAATGTTTGACCCAAATTTGGCCTTGACTTACGGCGTTGACTAGATGTAGCAGCAAAAGCTCAGTCACATGACCACCACCTGTGGCCCACAAGGAAAATTGCTATAAGGTAGTATTCCTGTATTAGGGCCACTTCTGGCCCACAAAATACTTGCAATAATCCACGTCCTGGCCAACAGCTGACATCTGGTCCACTTCTGGCCCAGACAAGACTTTCCAGAGCTGTAACGGTGCCAGAAGTGCCAGAAATAGCCCAGATTTGGCCCAAACATGTCTGCTATCTGGGTGGGCAACCCGTCCTGTCTTATTCCATGTAGAGAGGGTTGAAGGTTGTCCTTTAAGTTCTGTGTGTATTGGGAAGCTAAACTAGTCTTTCTGTACTACCAGTGATGGAGAGTTCACATGGTTCCTAGCAGATGTTAGCTGGTCATGAAGAATGGGATCGGGTAAAGGAATTGCCTTTGCTTTAAAAGATCCAAATAAGTTTTTTAACAGCGAAACTTTTAAAATCTAAAATTTAAAATCTAAATCTAAATCTAAATTTGGGACTTTAACAGCAGATACTTCTCAAAAACAATAAATAGTTAAATAAATAAATAAAAACACACTAATAATAAAAAATATAAAATAGAATAAAATAATCATTTAACGGTTTAAAAAGATGCTACTGTGTGTGTGTCGCTCAATTTCTGACATTTTCTGCTCTTAGACTTCACTGTGATCTCACAACTCGAGTTGGAGGTTGTTGCTATGCAGCTACGGTGGCCCTGAGGGATTTAAAATGCCTTGCTCACCAGCTGTAGAGAAACTGAGCTTAAAGTTAATGGAGGTGACAGAAAATAATGTTAATGTTCGTCAGTGTAGCGACCGTTCTGGAAAGAACCACGAGCGTATTTAGGATTATCATCTAGTTTCTCTGTAATCACCAGAAATTTTGCAATATCACAAAATGTTTATGCAACACTGATGATGTGTCCAGGGGCACCGTAAGGTGTATCTAAGAGATGCACAGACTTGATTTGAAAAAAGGTGAACCATTATTTGTGAGGTGTCTTATTTTACACTACACAGTGTGTATGTGTATGGATATTTTTGGTTAGGTGTGATGGAAATATGTTTGCCAGCGTGCTGTGGATTAAACAAACCTCACCTGACCGGTTCTATCTGTCAGTTTAATCAAGTACAAGATGATAGAGTATTAATGCACTTGCAGAGTTAAAATAAGTAGCAGTCTGAGTTGTGTTGACGTTTTGCAGTAGCTCATCCTTTTTTCTTTTTTTATCATCGTCTTCTGCTGAACTGACGTTCCTGTTCCTCATCTTTCAAGGCCAGAGGGGGTGCAGACCAAGTGTCCAACTCGGGCTCTCGGAGCTGCCCAAAGAAAACCATTCTGCTCCCTTCTTCCTCCTCCACTTCCTCGCTCTCTCTTCACTCAGAGGTGACACGCTGTCCTCGTCTCTGTTCGTTTGTCTATCTCTTTTGTCACAAAGACCCATTTAGTATTCCCTTACTCCCGTCTGTTTTCATCCACAGTTCCCAGAATCATGTCTGCTGTTGTAGCTCTGATTCCCTGTAGTTTGTTACTGAAGTAAGAACAAAATGCTGCATTACCCCCGCCCCCAAGTTAACTTCCTAGACAGCTCCAGAGTGTTGATATCCATGTGAGTAGGTAGAGAATGTCATTGTCAGAGGAGCGGTCTGTTTTCTTGTTGCGGGGTACGTTGTCGTGGTGTAGCAGACTCAGGAGACGTCGGGTTGCTTGAACATATTTCCAGGCGCTGACGTTGGTTCTGCAGTAAAAACAGTTGATGGCAAGAAAAGTGCTCATACTCTATGCATGTCTGCCCATTTCTACCCCCAAGAATATTCATCCAGAAGAAGAGGAGCTTGAATACTACGAAAGGCCTCTGCCACACGGGGTACAGTACATGTGTGAATGCATTTATTTATTCACTCTTTCAGTCTCAGAATCGGGTGTTTCCCTAAATAAAATGTTAAACTAGAAGCATGAGACATTAGCTACAATCAAATCATCATTGAGTTTTAACAGAGCTCCCTTGGCAGGAGTGGAGGCCAATGCAGCAAACTGACCAAGGAGCCATTCGCATACCGGGTATACAGGAGAGGGCAGACCGCCTTACCTCCAAGTTTAAGGGCAAATATGACAAGCCGCCGAAGGTGAACACCATGCATGGGCTTTTTTATGGTAGCTTGGTTGCACAAGTAAAATCATGGCGTCTGCGTGATGATTCTTTCATGTCTAACTCTCCCTTGTCCACCATCCCTCCCCCTCCTGAAAGCCTAAGAAAAAGCCCTCCCGTTTCTTTTTAGATCAGTGGTACTTATCCCGAGGTGTGAGTCCCGGTTCACCGCTGTCCTCTCCCGGTGCTTCCAGAAAGGTTAGGTTTGTGTGGGCTGAGACTCGCCCTCTGCCGTGCTGAGAAATAACCTCTGGTGAAAGTTTTACTTCACTTGAAAGCTTCACAGTTATCTCATTTTGTGTTTATCTCCAGTGCAGTCTGTTCTTTTTTTAACGGAACTTGTGCTGCATTGATAAACTAACTCCCGGGCATCGCTTTCATTGTTTATTTAGTCTGCAAGCTGCATGAATTAAAGGCCGTAAGCAGGGACTTTAAAAACAATGCCTCAGTTTGAATCACAGTGACGAGCTGTTTGAAAGTGAGATTGCATTTTTAGTGGTTTCAGAATACCGACATACATGTTCTTCATTGTACAGCCCTTTAGTGAATAAATTGATCATCTCTCTGCAGGAGCCAGCAAGGCCTCTGGACTCTGGCCAAATGCCTTTATATGTACTTAGTATTCAGGAGAGGGCTGAACAACTTGCCTTCCAGTTGGAGGGCAAGCCAGTCAGTCCACAGGTGAATTTTCCACACTGATTAAAAATCACTCTAAATAGATGTATATTTTATTTAAGATGAAGTTCTGGGTCCACTTTGTAGGGATTTTCAATCATCCCTTCATCTGCAATCTGCTAATCACATCAACATGCATCATGAAGTTGACCAGTGCACCTTTAAAAGCTATAGAAAAGTTAAATTTTATCCTTGTGCAAATATTTTAGCAAAACATTGAACAGAAGAAGGCTAAGAACTCTGCTCTCTTCCTCCTTTTGAGGAACCTAAGAAAAAACCATCACGTTTTTTTATGGAGCAATGGCCCCTGGCCCGAGCCCACAGCCCTCCCGATTCTCCCCTCTCCGCCTCTGACTCTTCCAGACAGGTAGAGTTTTGCACCTGAAGGGAATGGAGTGCCGTGATGCTGATGCACATCGCCTGCATGCGCTCTTCCAGGAGGATTCATCCCCTCACTGTTGTTGCAGGTGTTGCTTAACACGACTAAACTTGCCTTCGACATGCAGCTTGTTGAGAAATGAGACCAAAAAAACTCACTTGCATCATGTTTATTGTGGTTGCTTTGATTTATATGACGGTGAGCAATCTGAAAAAGCATTTTCATTTCGAAGGTATTTAGTTAAATATCCATTGTTATTTTTCCCTACAGTAGTTGTTTGCTTTGGAAGAGCAACTTGGCAGCAAAAAATCTCATCTTGTCTTTAAGGGGGCTGAACAAGTTCCCAGCTGATAAGCACAGATCTGAATACTTCTGTGGTGATGGTTTTCATGGCTCATACTCCAACTGACCTCAATTCTTCCCCTATAGAGGATAAAAACTGTATATCTGAGCTTTAAAGGAATGGAGTCTAATCCCACTATAGATTGATTCTGGATTTAAGCTAAAGACGGCCTCATATTCTGACCACTTGCTGATTTTTGAGCAGCAGACCGGTGTGAATGTTGCTCTCCTGCACTTTCCCTTATTGTTCAGAGAAGTAATGCAGTCCCTCTGTATACATGTGGGTGAAAATGCATGACTGCTTTACATGAATGGTGTAAAAACATGGCGGTCTCCATCAGCAGATGAATGGCGCTGCGCCGGTTGCCTCAGGAACTGTCCTTGTGTAAATAGCAGAATAGTTCATCTTCTTTTGTCCTAAATAAAAAAATACACTTCGTTGGCAAGTCGCTGCTCTTTGGAGCTTATTCAGTAAATTGTTTGACTGAGTTCAGAAGTTATGCCACCAGTTTGGGGTGTTTTTATGGGGTGGTTTGGTCGGGTGGGGCAGCCAGCACATCTTAACGCTTCATCACTCAAGCATGGAAATGTTGTTTTGTCATGCCTAAACTCTCTGGCAGACTATTATTTCCCCTCAGTGTTTAATCACTCCTTGCTGTCTGTAAACACACCTCTTCTTTCTGTTCTTGTTCTTCATTTTATCGTCCATTTCTAATTTTTTACTGCTTTTTTTCTGTTCTTTTCCTAATGCGCTATGTAAAGATGTACACGGGGGCAGTTAGCTCATTGGCTGAGCAGATAGCCAGTCAGCTTCAGTCTCAGGAAGAGTCCAAGCACACACACGAACCTGAAAAGAGGGATTTGGTAAGCACACTGTAGGGTAGAAGGCATGCGGCTGCACAAATCACCGCACTGCTTGCCAGAGAGTGTCATGAAATTCTTGATGGTTAATGAAGAGACTCATCTATCACTGTTTAACTCTAGCTGAAGAGTGCGTGTTTGCTAGAGTGTGTGTTTCCTAATCATGTACTTGCAATTTGGAGTGTTTGGACTGATGAATAACCTTTTGACTTTCTGTGCTTTGGCACTGTTGTAAGCTTAGAAATGACCTAGATATTGGGCATACGTCTGTAGTGGCCCCGGTGTAAGCATTTGACTTGGAAAATCCTTTTTCTCAACGCCCCTCCTTAACACTTACTTTATTTTAATCCAGACACTGACTCAGGCCCGTTTCTTCCTGCAGGGCTCTCTAAGAAAAGAGTTCCCCGTCAACATTGGAGGCAGCGACGTCTGCTTCTTCTGTCGAAAGCGCGTGTACGTGATGGAAAGGCTGAGCGCAGAGGGGAAGTTCTTCCATCGCAGCTGCTTCAAGTGTGACTACTGCAGCACAACGCTGCGCCTGTCCTCTTATGCCTTTGATGCAGAGGATGGTTAGTATGCCATTAAGATATGCAATTCATTCATTCATTATCTGTACCGCTTATTCCATTACGGGTCGCGGGGTAAGCTGGAGCCTATCCCAGCATTGTTTCAGGTGAGACGCCATTAAGATAACCTTATTTAATTGTTTAGGCAGTATTAAAATCTTAATGAGACTTCAGATTAAGCCGACCTGTTAAACAATCCAAGTACATATAGAAAATAATGCCTTTTTAAACCATAACCTTCATATTTTTTAGTATGTGTAATTCTGGCGCCCTCTAGTGGCAGTACTCGACAACCTTCTCCGCTCTGACACCAGACCCAAAGCACTTACAGACAAACTGGCTGAAAGCAAGTCCATTTTTGCCAGACTCGTTTCTGAACTTTACAAACAAAATAAAATGCTACCATTTCAAACTCCAGAGGTTTTATGTGTGTAGTGCGTGGCTGTAAGACAGTCCCTTTCTCCGACCCTTCTGATTAAGTGTTTGTCCTGACTGGGAGGTGTCCATTGTGCTCCAGGACAGACAGCAGATTGTTTGGTGAGACAGAGTGGCTGTTTCTCAGAGTTTGCCGTGGGACTGAAACCCACAGATGGTGTGAAATGAAGAACAAAGGAGTTCTTTTAATTTAATAAGTTTTTCTCTGCCCTACAGATGCAGCCTTTTGAGTGTTCTCAGTGAATTTGTGCAGAAAGTTGCACAAAACATTACATTTGTTTGTGCACTTAGTTTTATTTGCATATGTTCTGTGTATGTTTTTGCTCCTGCAGGGAAGTTTTACTGCAAGCCTCACTTCTGTTATCGTCTGTCTGGCTATGCTCAGAGGAAGAGGCCTGCTCCCTCTCCTGCTCCAGTCTCAGCTAAGGTACTCGCCTCATCCAGTTGTTGCATCTTCCTAAAAAATCAGTTTATGCTAACATCAGCTGAGGTTGGCTTATTTTTGTGTGTGTGTGTCCTGAATTTTCAGGAGAACCAGATGCCCCAAACTCCCACGGCAACCGTAGATGCCCCTAGAAGGGCGATGGCAGCAGCAGCTCCATTGGCCGAGCTCCAACCCTCAGGTATCCAATTTTCCTCTGTAGATGTGGTGGCTGTGCCCTGCCGTCTGGCCATGAGTGTGGGAGTCCCGCTACGTACCCTCCGCCGCACACTGTCCTGGACTTGCCACCAGGTGGCATACAACCCCCTAGAATCACCCTTCCTGTGCACCTACTGCATCTACCTCTTCTGCTGTTTCACCATCAATGTCCTGCTCAACCTCCTCTAGCATGACTCTCGTCCCTCTTTTTTTTCTTCTTTATTTAGACTTAAATCACTCTCTTTTAACTAATGTCAGTGGGATTGTGTAGATTTAGATTGTGCTGACTCACTGAGCCTGAAGTTTTCCTGTAAATCTTGTGATTGTGTCACAGTGATTAATTTATTTCTGAAAGATCCATCGTCCATTTTCTGACTTGTGATTGGCAGTTAAGCTGTGCTCCAGCAGCTTGATTTTACAAGTGGATGGTGCATCTTAAATCTCTTTATTTTTCTTGGCTTGGGAATTAAAGAGAGCTCATCAGAATTCCTTCTGATCAGTTCTTTCAGGCAGCATTATTGCTATTTTCCATGAATCAGCTTTTTCAGCATGTGGCAGAAATAATAATAAAAGCTATTACTTGAAGTTTGCCATACATATTTAGACCTTGAGCTGGCTGTGTACATAGAGATTTTTGCTTGCCTGTTTTAATGAAAAGCCAAGCTTTACTCTTGTGATTGTAACCTTTAGTGGCCTGTGACTGCTCATTCAGCTCTACCTCTTCCTGTGTGACGTGTCGTGTTGAAGCCTGCTCTGTGATGTTTCTTTTTCCTCTAAGCTGTTTTGCACCTTTTCCTCTGATAGCAAACCAGACTGTGTTAAAGTGCCAGTATCAGTGCTTTTGTGAGCTTTACCTTTCTCCCCTCCTATCAGAGCATCTTAAAACTTAGAGCTGTACTAGCGCTTGGATTACCGCCTGTGATTGGCTCTTTTTTCTGAACCACTTGTTTGCTCAAAGTGCCGCAGCTTTTCTGCATTATTTGCTCTGTAAAACCAAATAGAAGAACAGGGAAGAGTGGAAATGGATAAGTTTAGCTAAAAATTGCTAACTGAATTGTAAGTAAAGTGTAGACCTGCTGCTCTATGTAGCAAGTGTAGAATAAAAACTAATAAAGTACTTTATTAAGAATCTTAATGTACATAATAATAATTATACATAATAAAATATTTGTTTTTAAGGTTTAGGAATAAAGAAATCACATTTGACAGATGAAGGTAGTTTATACTAAGTAGTAAGAAGAAATAAATCTTTTTATCATTAGGTGAAGTTATTCAGATGTAGTTTAATTTAGATAAAAATATATTTTAATCACTTTTCTTTTATATTTCCATGTAATTAAAGGTGCAGCTCGTTTGAAATCCTTTGAAAGACAAATATTTATATATTGGAAAAGCAAAAACTGTGCAAATTGCATTGGTCAGGCCATGCGTTGCTTTAGCGCCTTTATTTCACGAATGGTTTTAATAAAAAAGGAACCAAAATTAAAACCGGCGGGGAATTTTTTTTGCCTTTTATGCAAACAGGAAGCTGTATTATCGCATCTTTTCTTCTTTGTCCCTCACAGTTAAAAAAACACAATAGTATAAAAATTCCCACATTCTTTCCCACGTTTGGGGGGTTACAGTTTAGTGCTATCGTAGTTTTTCCTAATTGGAATTCATGTTGGCTTAATTCCATGCATTCTATTTATGGATAACACATCCAGGTAAATTTAGAAAACAGAGTTTTAAGGTTTGCTTGTCGGGATGGGCTTAAGGCAAGGCACCAGCCTTATGTACTGAATTGTAGAGAAGTAGAATCATTTTAGTGTGTTTAAACTTACCTTTGTTTGTTTTTATTATTTGCTGTAGGAATATAATCTAATGCAATAAATTCAATAGCAGATCTTGAATTGGTGTCCTTGTCAGTTTGTCCTTGAATAAGTGGGAATAAGTTGAATGGTCTGAATGCAAATATGGGGAAAAAACATCGTATTTGGATTTGAAGCCGCTAGGCTCACACATGGATGCTGTTAGAATTATTTTGAATGATGAAGTAGTTTGCACATATAGCAGCACAGCAGATCAGATTTTTATTTCTGAGACATAAAACCGTTTGAAGATCAAACACGCTCTATCTCCTGCATTGCACCTACTCTGGAGAGGGGCTTTCCTCTGTCCTGCCCCCCTTCTCATCGCTCTTGTGCATAGTCGATTCTCAGTTGTATTTTTGTGCTCTGTCTCTTTCTCGGCCTGCTTGCCTACAACTTTGCTGCGCCACCTGTGTCTTCATTACGGTATGCTCGGCCACAGAGCCGGAGGTCAACGGCCTGCAGGAGCCCAGTTTAGCGAAGCGACTGCGGGGAACTCCAGAGCGCATTGAGCTGGAGAACTACCGTCTGTCCCTGCAGAGGGAGGAGGAGCTGGAGGAGGTGCCTGAGGAGACGCTGGCGGAACACAACCTCAGCAGCGTGCTGGACAAGGCCACAGACGCCGACCTGGGCTCCAGGTAGGATTATAACTGCATCTGGATTTGAGGCCTTGCGGTGGGATCAACTATGACAGAGGTCCCCAACCCTGGTCCTCAAGGCCCGTTATCCTGCAGTCAGGTGTGTTGCAGCAGGGAGACATCTAAGACCTGCAGGATAGTGGGCCTTGAGGACCAGGGTTGGGGACCTCT
>JBAMHW010000010.1:31524333-31559350 GCA_037177495.1 Rhadinocentrus ornatus
CAGGTGTGTTGCAGCAGGGAGACATCTAAGACCTGCAGGATAGTGGGCCTTGAGGACCAGGGTTGGGGACCTCTGAACTATGACATGACTATTTTTAAGGAAAAAACCAAATGAGATCATGATTTCAGTCTTATCCATCTTTTCATAGACTTCATGATCTCAGAAAATATCTGTCCATACATAAAAAAACACATTTCTATATAATAAATGTACTAAATGGAATTTTTAATTTACTGTGAACCAGTTTAGCTAAAAGCTGGTCTGCCCATGTCCCCACCCATCAACCTCACCTGTTTTCCAACAGCAGCTCAGAGTCAGACATGGAGGAAGAGGATGAGCAGGAGGATCAGGAGGAGGTGGAGGTGGAAGAGCAGCTTCCAAACCCTTCGGACCTCGGCGGCGTTCCTTGGAAGGAGGCTGTAGAGCTCCACGCCAAACTGAGGGGTGACCAAGACGAGGAGGCAGAGAACAAGGCTGTGGCCGACGCAGTCAGCAGGGATGGAGATCTAGATGAAGAGGAGGAGGATGATGAAGAGGGAGAGGAAGACGATGATGAAGAATCTAGTGACGGTAAGTTTGTTGCAGTTATGTCCTGGTTGCCGTTAACTTTTTATGTCTTTTGTTTTTCCTTTTTTAAAATGTGTGTCCATCCAGGGTCCATTTGTCCGCCTGTTATTCATCAGAATAAGTTGTCTTACACATTGTTCTCCTCATCATCTGTCTCTTCCCTCTTTTTCTCCCCCCTCCTCTTCACTATCCCCTCCTTTATTTACCTGTTGTTTCCACATACACTGCGTGTGAATGTATGCTGTGGTTTTTTTTGTGTTTTGGGCGTTTGTCTCCCCCTGCTGGCAGAGGGAGATTACTGCCCCTGGGATAGAGAGCTCCAGTCAGGCCTTTGGCTGGAGAAGTACCTTACCGACGAAGAGGATGTTGGTACATTTAAAGGTAGCAACAGAACTGCCTGCGGATGTTTTTGCCGTACCTTTGAGTGTGATATAACCTTGGCTGATTTCAGTTTCTATTTAAATGATTTCCACAATGCGAGTGTGGTTTATGCCTTTTTGTTTTTGTTTGGTTTGTTGGTTGTGGTTTTTACGTGTGAGCCATTTAACCTGCTGTTTAAAACTTCAGTTTGGTATTAAGTTGAAATACTAACCTAATAAATCCAGAGATTGTTTTGTGCTTTCCCTTCAGGCGCTGCAGTTATAATTTGATACTGAGTGGCAGAATTGTTTTATTCAACAACTGGTTATTTCTTTCTTTAACCTTTAATCTTTGACGCTCATTTTTATGGTTTGACATTTTGCAGTGTATTATTGCATGCGGCCTTCTTTTACCTCACCTTTTACTACTTTTCATGACCACTGTGTAACTGTGTCTCCGCCTTCTCTCTTTTATCTTTGCCCTGTCTTTTTCCCTTCTTCCTCTTCTAACTTTATTTGCCTTCATCTTTTTTATTTTTCTTTCTTGATTTACACCACTTCATTGCACAAAAATTCCCACATCGCATCGTGTGTATATATAGTCAGGAACCTACAGATCCAACAAGCTCTGCAACCCGTGGATCCACATGCCATTCCAGGTTTGGCTAGAAAACACCGGGACTCAGAGGGAGACAAGCTGGTCTCGGCCCTCCAACTCTCCCAGCCCTCTGAGCTCACGCAGCCCTCCTCCACAGGTAACCCACCCGGAGGTGCTGCACACCGGGGAAGGCTGTGGGCCTCGCTGTGTTGAGGATCAGGGTGTCTCATATCATCAGTGTGATTGCTGCTGTTCTGTTTGTACGTCTGTCTGTGACAGGAGGATCCATCTCCCCTGACTAACCCACCTGCTGTTTTTAATTGTCTTTGATTTTATACATTTGTGTAACCTTGCAATCTCTTTTTTTTTTCTTTCTTTTTTTGTTGGAATGTCTAATTTTGTGTTGAGCCTTTTTAATTAGTCATTCAAAGTCTGTGTGATTCCTCTGGGGTGAATGTATCCCAGTGCACCATATAACCCTCTCGTCAGTTCCTTTGATTTTTGTTCTGCTTTTGTTCTTTGTGTTCTGCTGAGTTCTTTCCCATGTGTCTAATTGCTTTACTGTTATTTCCCTGCCATCTATCTGTCATTGTTCTGTATCTTCTGGTTTGAGAGTAGCTCCTGCCCACACATCCACCCGACACGAGGCAGTGAGAGTCTGGTTGGAGTCCTTGTCTGGAGGTAGCACAGACTTAATGGGATCCCGATGTCCCATCTTAGACTCATATTCTATCTATGTGCTGACCTTTTCCTGGAGCATGCAAAGAGCAGTGAACTCACAAACATAAGCGTGCATGTTGTCCGGCTTGTCACTCTTGAGAGTTCCTCTCTCTCCTGGGATCAGATCAACACCTCTAATTTCACCTTCCATTCCACCTTCCAGAAAAATGTATTTTCTATATACTTGCACCGCACATCTCACCTTACTGTATGATATTCCACAGAAACAGCCATCAAGGCTAGAAAATTCTGGCCCTGATCCATTTCTCTTGGAATCGGTTGTTGCGGTTACTGTATTTGCAGACTAACTCTTCAGTGACACTTTTACTTGCACAAAGCTATTAAAATGCTTTATCAAGTGTTTAAAAGCTTGGATGAATGAAATGATGGTCCTTCTGAAATGCGCAGGCCTTGACTTCTGGCTTTAAAAGCTTTTGCAAAGATCTCCAGCAGAGATTAGACCCACTCTAACCAGTTCTAGTGTCTTTGCATCCACATCAGCATTAGTCTTTTAGCAGAGAAGATGACTAAAGTTGCTAATTTATTTAAAAAGTGCATGAATTAATTGTAATTTCCCTAATTTTTCTTTTTGTAAGTTTAGGTGAGTTATTTATTTTGCTGTCTGGGAGTTTTTTAAACAAATTTTACCAGCATTTTGGTTGTGTTTATGCTATCATCCATTTGCTGCTTTTAAAAATGGAAATCTGCATGGATCTTTTGACTAATGCTACTCTGTGCCCATCATAATGCTAACAAACTGTTAAATTTGTGTGCAAAAGTTTTTCTTTTTTTGCCACATCACTTTCCTTTTGCTGTTTAAAGTAAAATTGGTTTTGTTTTTGTTTTCTCCACTTTTTTAATTTCTGCTTTTCAATCTTTAAAATTGCTGCTGATAACTTTTGAGCCTACAGCAAACTTTCAGAGAAAAGTTCATTCAAACTTAGGCTGTGAGGAAATTGGAAAAAGTTCTCACACTCTTATTGACTTAAGATAAAATGTCAGGTTAGTTACTTCTTTCCATTTTTATCTTACGCCAGAACCCTGTGGAGATGAAGAACTGGAAGCTGAAGCAGATGGTCCAGATATGGAGCCGGGTACAGAGTTTGATCAGGGTAAGTAATCAAAACAACCCAAGCTGTTTTTTTCTTCTGTTACAGAATTAAATTATTGGCGTAGCAAAGCTTCATACAGCTAGCGTGCTTTAAAACAGAAATAACCAACAATGTTCTCATCTCTAATCATCACTTCCCCATTATTATAAATGGGAAGTGCATAAACAACCAGTAGAGTTACATGAGACCTGGTTTTACCGATGTGGAGATACATGAGAGAGACTCATTTTGGAAGCAAGATCCTGTCATGACTTTTTAATTGATGCTGGATTCTTTACTAAAAAGAGCAGAATATTTTTCCTAGCAGCAAGTCAGTGGGTTAAATAGCCTTTTGTGTGTAGAATTTATAATCTGGGCGTCTTGAAGACCAAAGAAGCGGATCTGTTTCTATTGAGACACCAAAAAAGGGCATTCAGTGTGTCCTAAATGCCACACCAGCAGGGTTCACACATAACCCAGCAGAGCAAAGATGGGTCCAATTACCTGCTTAAGAGCTTCCGGAGCAATCGGGCGGGGCGGAGCAGGGAAAAAATACCGATTATGTGCTGCATGTGTATTATTGAATTATTTATAGGTGCTTGTATATATGTAAATATTTATTCTTCATGTCCTCATTTTATGTTGTTGATTTTGTGTAAATATGTTGTGCTTTATGTGGTATTTCCTGGTCTTAGTTTTTCAAGCTAATTACCTTATGAATAAGGTTATTATTAGTTGTTAGTTACTCTTAGTGGTGGTTTGTGTTACTGTAACTACAAGTAAATGCTGCCATTTGGGCTTGAAAATGCAAACAAATCTGATACATCCTCATGACCATTTTCATGGCACTTGCTGCTAGACCATGTGGTCAAAAAATAAGCTGAAATCACTCTCCCAGGCTTGCTTAGTTGCTCTGCGTCAGAGACGAGTCGAGTTCAGTGCTCCGTAAAGTATTCTGGGGATTTCTGGGATGTTTTTAAAAAGCAGACTTCCAGATGGAAGTGTTGCTTATTTATGTGGTCTTTGCAATCACCAGACACGAATAAATAAGTCTGTTCTCCTGGACTCAGCCAAAAGATGATGTTCAAGCTAATACATTCCAGTTTTATCAGCCTGTTCCCCCCTCTCTGCCATCATGTGACCCCATGCTTAAATGTTTAATTCCAGATGACATCCCTTCTGATGCAGAAGCTGAGGCTCGTTTGCACCAGTTAGAGCACAAAGAAGCTTCTCCTGAGGAGGACAAGGAAGGAGAAAGTCTGGGGATGGCCTCCAGTATTGGTACAAGCCACAAACTAATCATTTTAACGGATTTTTAAGGGATATTTTACAGAAGTAATGATCAACTTCATTTTGTTGTACTGTATGTGAATTAAGAACAATCCAGTATCATCCAGGATATGGTTTTCCCTCCACTTAAACCATCACCAGAGCCTGAAACGGAGGTGAAATAATTTCACACTTATCACACTGAAAGTTTCTGACTTGTTTTGAACGAATCCTAAACTTCTCTATTTCTTTTCAGGTGACTCCAGTGAAGGCTCCCAGCACGCGTTTCTTCGCAGATCCGTTCCTACCTGAAGAAGCGAAGCCTGAGAAGCCAACTATGTCTCCTGCTGTCAGAAGCCCAGTGAACCCGTCTTCTGCTTCCTCTGCTCCATTTCCCACTGCTGCTGCTTCCCCCATCAAGCTCCCTGCCGCTTCTCCTCCTGCCCCAGCCACCACATCATCTATCCCCTCTCCGGTGAAGCCAGCCAGCGAGTCACCTGTCAGATCGCCGGTCAAGTCTCCGCTTAACTCGCCAATCCGTACCCAGCCCACCTCCCTACCGGAGTCTCGCAAACCTACATCCCCAGTCTACCCTCACCGATCCATTTGCCCTCTCACAGGAAACCCTCTCTCCCCGATCTGTGCCCAGCCTCTGCCCTGCCATGAGCCCTCGTCACCGCTCGCCTCCGATTCCCCTGTCAGAACTCAGCCCGTCCCCGCGGTCACATCCACGCCCATGACCACAACTGAAAGGGTCACATCTGAGCTTTCAAAGTCTTCAGACTCCTTAACCGAGGATAGTCAATCTAAAAAGGCCGACATCATTGAGGAATTTTGGTTGAAGAGCGCTGAGATAAGGAAGAGCCTCGGCTTGTCTCCTTTGGACCGCAGCAGCAAAATCATGGAAAAGAGTGAGATAAAGGCACAGACACAGGACACCACCCCGGCTAAGATACAGTCGCCAGATGTGTCTGAGGAGCAGAAGCCCGCCTTTATCGGCCGCACTGTCATTCGAAGACTAAACATCACTCTTGAGGGTCAAGTCATTACTCCTATAGCTCCTGCAGAGGCCAAGAGTGATGGCTCTGATAAGAAGGACATCAGCAGCAGCTCGGGTTTGGGCTTGAACGGAAGCATGGCTATGAGCCAAACGGTAAACAGCGACAGCTATAACACATCTGACTCTACAATGCTCACCCCACCCTCCAGTCCACCACCGCCTGTGCCTGCTAATCAGTCTCCAGCTGTGCTCCGGCAGCAGCGACACCAGGTGCCCTGGAACAACGGTGCAGAAAAACCTCCATCTGAACAAGCCAAAACCAAGAGTCCTGTTCCTGCACCCAGGACTCAGCTGAGTCCCGTGTCTGCACCCAAACCTGCGCCCAGGAAACTCTCCTCACCTCAGGCAGCTCCAGAAACTACTCCAGTGGTTGTAATGAGGGAAAAGAAGAAGCCTCGGCCGGCGGAGGTGAGGAAATCATTTGTAGAGACGGTTGAGGAGATTCCCTTTGCTGATGACGTGGAGGAGACTTACGATGAGCGGACGCCTGAAACGAGCATGAATAAGTATTACACTTCCCCCACTAGCAAGCCCAACAAACCTCCCCTGCATCTGGCACTAGCAATGGAAAACGGTAAACCAAACATCCCAGTTAACCCACTTCATAAGACCCAGAGGGCAACTCGGTTTTCTCCTGAGGCAAAAGAGATCGCAGAAGAGAGAATCAGGGCCAGAGAAAAGTCCATCAAGAGCCAGGCTCTGAAAGACGCCATGGCCAAGCAGCTAAACAAAATGAAAGAATCTGACATAGACAAGGGTGCCTCACATAAAGTAGCCTGGAGTGTAACCCCTGATTCATCTGTAAAAACTAAAAAGTCAGCTGGCTCTCCAAATGCATCAGCTGTTAAAGCTTTGGAGTCAAAGAGGGCAGAGGCCGTGCCCGAGCGTTTCTTCAGCAGCAACAAAAGTCTGGACAGCTCAGTGGCTTCCTCAGACGGCTCCTCCGCAAGCAAAAGTAAGAAGCGGAGCTCCCTCTTCTCGCCTCGCAAGAACAAGAAGGAGAAGAAAGCCAAGAATGACAGCAGCAGGAACTCAGGCGCTGAAGAGACGCCACCCAAACACAAGTCGTTGTGGAAGGCTGTCTTCTCAGGGTACAAGAAGGACAAGAAGAAGAAAGATAAGTCATGTCCGAGCACGCCGTCATCCAGCTCCACCACTCAGGACTCTGAAGAGAAGAAGAAGAAGAGAATGTCACCTATTGGGAAATCTTCCGGTACAAGAAACATTGAAAAGCTTGTCTAAATATTTGTAACTGAGAGAAATAATAATCTACCGTCTCCTGATTGTGTGCAGCAGACTTAAAACTGCAGAGAAACCTGAGCCTCTCCGAGGACTCTGACCTGTCCTGTGATGATGTCCTGGAGAGATCATCCCAGAAATCAAAGGCAGATGTGAGTTAAAAATAGACTTGTTTATACATATCACACCTTTTTGATTGGATAGTTGAAGAGTTATAGCTCCGCAAAGCCAACTAGAGTTGACTGAGCTCATTTTTGATGCTTTAGTTGCAAAGCATTCTCTTAATATCAAAACATGAGCAGCCAGCAAACGTCAGCGACTGGTTTCCATGAGAACCCCCCGTCTCACATCACCTTTCGAAAACACTTTGAACATCCACAGCTTTTGATCGTGGTGCTGTTGATGATTTTGAATTTTCACATTAGTTTAATACAGATGTGAATTTGTGGGATGCCTAGGGCATAACAAACCAAAGATCCTCCTTTCCTGTGGCTGTCATGCAGGTGGGGTGTTCATCAGTTTACATGTAAATCACTGACTGAATGAAACATTTGCAGACAGGCTTTTGGGAGGGCAGACTGTGTCATCGCCATCGCACTCATTGCTCCCGTTTCTTTCCTTTTATATAATTTCTTCCACTCCTAGCTGCATATGGACATCTTTGACCTAGTGTCAGGCATGCAGAAGGAAGCAATAAAGGAGGAGAAACTGGAAAAGGAGAGAAGGAGGGAGTTAAAGGAAAAAAGGAGGGTGAAAGAGAGACGTAAAGAAAGGGAGCGGGAGAAGGAGGTTGACCGGGAAAAGGAGAAAGACAATGAGGAGGTATTGTGCAGCAGGGGGTTAAAAGATTTTGAATTTCAAGTAAACATGTTTCTGAGCTGTAAAATTAAGTAGAACCAATCTTCTAATAGTCAGTTAACATTATTTGCCTCTGGCTTTTGCAGCCAACCTTAGATAAATCTTTAGTTCATGTTTATTTTTAAAGAAGCATTGAAATGAGAAATGTTTGCATTTTACCTCCTCGGGAAATCTAAAAGGTTTATCATGCAGCTAAATCAGGGGGGGAAACTCCCCTATCTCTAAGCTCTGGAGCAACATAATATGACATGTTAAATGTGCATCTTGATGTTATTTGTTTGAAAAAATGATTAAATAGTGAATCCTTCTAAAGGCTGGATTCATTCCATATGCTGTGCACATAGATCAAATCAGGACTTTGCAGACATTTAGCCCCAAAACCCTCCTGTTTTAAAATGCAAGTTCCTCTATTTGAATCCATTTGCATTCATTATGTTCTGAAATTCAAAATTATCCTCTCTGCTGCTCACTCTGTGTGTGTCTTTGTGTTTCTGGTGGTTTAGATAGAAACAGTTGAGTTCAGGACCAGAGGCATGAATTTGTTAAGCGTTGCAGAGCTCAGACGAGCTCTCCGTTTAGTTTTTCCTCATTGTGACATGTATAAAGACTAAATCGATGTTCTCATGCTTCGTGAATATCGATCTGAATGCTGACTTCATGCTGACGCTGTAACAGGAGGTTAACGCTGTCATGCCTCAGAGGCCTTGCGTAATTTAATGAGAACTCATGGGAATCGTATCTGGTCTGTAGTGACTTTCATGCTTGTAGTTTTTTATTTGTGTTATTGTGAGTAGACGAGTGTGCACATAGATGTTTTAGCTTTAGTTTCACATGGACCGTATCACAGCACCCCGTCAGATTATTTTGTTGTTATTGTGAGATATTAACATTGCTTGTTTTAATCAGTTTTGCTTCTCTTGTTTTTATTTGAACTTGATCATTAACCCATTTAATCATATCATCTGTATTATGTTTGTTTCCTCCCTTTTTATGTTCTGTCTTCCCCAAGTCTGTTTATGTCCCTCACGCACTGGCGTTCAAGAGATCGTACGCCACAAAGGTAGTATTACATACGTTCCCATTGGTAGCCCTCACCTCTCCTCCCGCACTTCATCTTCTTGCACATGTGCCCGTTTTATTGTCATAACACCTTGCATTCGGCTGGACTAAGACTAATAAGTGCCCTCCACCCCCCGTTTCTGGATGCATGCAATGGTCGGACTCACTGCTGGATATTTGCTCTGTAAAAACGTGACTTTTCTGAAAGCGCTGACTCCTTCTGGTCACTATGATAGCTCTGCATCCCTCTGTACCATGGGCTGTTCCTTTCTGACTGGTGGGACGTTAATGTGGCACTGTGGCACGGATTTACTCCGGTCTCACCGCTGGAGGAGCTTGTTTTCCCTCAGCGCTGTCCTTCTTTTTCCCTATTTACACCAGCTTTTCATGTCCTGGGAAACACATCTGTTTATTCAGTCTTTAGCTAACTATGTGATGTTTTATAATATTAAGGAAGATTATAACAGTGAAGCTGTGAATTTCCATTTATAAACCCTGTAGAAAAAATCCTGTAGATGTGTGTTATAGGATCAAATATTTCTGTTTAGACAATAATGCTGGCTGGTTGTCCAGTTTTCCCTCCTCTCCCATAGAGACTTCCTGAGCGATCAGGATCCCATGGAGCCAGCCTGCCATATTAGCAGCTTCTGGACGAGGCGTCTGACTCATGTTTTTGTTGTTCTACCAGAAAACCTACACGGAGGAGGAGCTAAATGCCAAGCTCACGCGCAGAGTCCAGAAAGCTGCACGACGACAAGCCAAGCAGGAGGAGCTCAAGAGACTACACAGAGCCCAGGTAAAACACCTGGAAGCAGGATTTCGGCATTCTTTGTGTCATGCTATGTCAAGTGTATTATTACTGCTGTCACTGTGAGCTGTCTTGTAGATTTAAAACCATATGGCTTCTCTAATGTGACTCAACTCTGCTTGGATTTAGGCCAAATGCATCCCTTGGTTAGGTTCACAGTGATTGATGGTGTAACTCTGCAGTCAGGCTCCCAGGCCACTGACTCAGCACTAAGCTGTCCCTTTTCCTGGAGCGGTTGTTTTGCTTCCCTCTTCTGTGTGGCACAGATAAACTTCAGCTGGAAAGTTACAGCAGACTCTGATCAGGGCTCAAAACTTTTCTAAAGAAGCTTCTGCTCATGTTTTCCGTGCAAACCTTTCATCTGTACATGCACATTCAGTAGTTACCAATGCTTACATTGATCATGTGGTCCTCACATGTCATTCAGTACTTAATAAGACCACGCTCTGTTTATTGATTTCCAATAAATACAGTAAACCACACGATCTAGTTTCAATATTAAAGAATTTTTTATATGCTCAAGAAAAGAAAGGATCTGTTTAAAAAGACAGCTGTTTATAAATGATTCACCCTGATTTGTTCATTTTTTCTGCATCAGTGTTTGGATTTTAGCTCCTTGTACCTGCCACTAAATTTGACTCATTTCACACATGTTGAAAGTTGGGATATTTGGACAGTGTGAAGAGACTCTGCAAACTAACCTCGAGGTGCATGTTTTTATGCACATCATGTCAAATTAATTTTTCTTTTCTTAACATAAGTTTGAACAAATTTCAAAATAAAAGACAGTATATATATTTGCAAAGCAACTAATAAAACCAACAGCCCACAATTAACATCATCATATTACTGATTCCTTTCCTTTCGGAGGTCTTATAGACAGTAAACGGGACAGAAAGGGTTGGATTCTGCAGTGGATCAGGTTTTATCAGGGCTCCAGCCTGTGAGCAGATCTTTTAATTTAGCTGGTATAAGACCGTCTATGAGCCTACATGGATTTTTAGACTCAAGCAAAGTCATAAAACTGTAGCTTAACTGTGTGTGGGAATCTAAGCGAAGGGCCTCCGTCAAGGTCACTAATTCGGGATATATCCTATTCAGTTTCTCCCACCCTCGCCACATCTTTCCCTCTCTTCACCATCTTTTAAACATTCTTACTGAAGATAGTCCAACATCCAACCTGTGTACCTTTTCATTTTCTGTAGCGAAGTCAGGCTGGTAGAGGTGATGAAGTGCAGACGCAGCGAAGCGCCCATCAGACTTATTTCCATCAATATGGCTGTAATTATCAGCGTTAATGACATTTAGAGCAAATCGGCTGCAAATCATGGTTGCTTTTGCTTAGTGCAGCTCCAGCGTGAAGGATAGTTTCATGACAAGCGTCTTGTCACTGATGCGACTGCTTGTCTGTCCAGATCATCCAGAGACAGTTGGAGCAGGTGGAGGAGAAGCAGCGGCAGCTGGAAGAGCGAGGCGTCGCTGTGGAGAAAGCACTGAGAGGAGAAGCAGGTAACAGCCTGTCACTCATCTCATCATGCATTCATTTTTCTTTTTCAAATAAATGTGGTCACCCCATGCAGCACGCCGTATCTGAAACATTACTGCAAATGACAGGCACAACTCGCTCAGCGATATCTAAAAGTTAATTGTATATATGACTGTTAAATCTTGCTTTCATGTCTCTGAAACCTCATTTTATCTTTTTCTGAGTTGAGGCTTTTCTAAAGCTCCAAAGGAAACAGTAATAATATTCATAATTGGGGTTATGTAATCCAGCAAACACGTCCCTTTGCAGTGATTCAAACTGTGCTGAAATCCCCGTCTACAGTTTTACCAAAGTACATTTAGCTAATAAATATGCTTGCAGAAAAACACAGTTGTTTCTCCAAGGGAATGGATCTAAATAGTTTGTTGACAGGGGACTATCACAGAGAATATATTTCCAAAAATAAATAATTTGTTTGAAAGCAGCCTGGTTCTTCATCTGGATGCATGCAAGAGTAATAAGACACGCATGTCATGGAGTAAGAAGGGCTTCTTTACGATGGTTATAGTTTCTTCCATCCTAATTTAACTTCAATCAGAATTAAATAAACTCATGCAAACACATGCTTATAGATGCCTTTAACTTTAATTTGAGTTCTCCATTTTTTTCCACCAACTAAATTATATTTTTCCATCCACTGTGTATATAATCAAATGCTTGAGTATGTTTTAACTTGTTTGCCACTCTACTCTCTTAAAGGATTGTATAAAGGTACTTATACATTACCCAAACAGCACAAAAGAAGATCAGGTATTAGATTTACTGCAGTTGCCTTTTTTTATTATTATTTTGATTAAATATTGTCATGTAGGCTCCATCTGTGGTGACACAATGCAACAATTCTCCATCTCTGAACTTGCTGCTCATCACACGTCCGCCATCGTCAGTTCCAAGCTGCATGCCTTCAGGAGAATGTGTGTCCCGGCATAGATTTGTGTTTGCTCATTCTGGATGTGTTTTGTCTCCTTCGCTGCCTCTCAATGAGGAGAGTTTCTGCACTCTGATCTAAACTCAGATCATACAGTCATTTAAAATGAATTAAAAATGTCAGAAATCAGATTTAAATTGATTTACAGGCAGAGACTTATTGGAAGAATTTAATGCAACCATCTGTTGAGACCACTTATCTATTTTATTTTTTTTTTGTGCTGGAAATGCACAACATAGCTGCTTCCCAAAAAAATTTCTGGAGAATTAGTTCTTGCCTTTGTCAAATTAGAGACACAATACCACTGATGGAGCCCTTCCTTCTGCACACAACAAGCTGCTCCCATAAACAGCCAAACAGCAAATCTATGTAACCGTCTTATTTTTTGATGAAGCATTGAACAGGCTGAGTGTGTTACAGTACACACTGTGGTGAGTACTGACAGACTCTCTTTGTTCTGAGTGTTGCTACAGTGTCTCTGTATGTTTGAAGGATCATGCATGACTTGTTTTGGAGAATTTAGTATGTGCGTGTGTTTGTGTTCCCAGTTTGGGGCCGTGTTGAATAACTTCTATCTCTAATATATCCCTGTCATTGTAGACTATTGGGGAGATTCTAATTACAGTGAAATCCTGGACTTGCATCTGAGCGGTATGTATTTCAAACCTGTCGCTTTGAAACTAATCTAATGGCTAACCCAGTCTGTCCTCCACTCCACCCCCACTTGTTTTACTACGTGAGCTTTGTACCCCTCATATCTACCTTTATTGGCTGGCTGGCTTTTAGCCCCTGCAATACTGTGTGCTCCTTAACCTCCCTCCTTCGTCCCCCTCACACCTCCCTCGCTCTTTACATCAGAGATCAGACACTTGGCCTTCTGCTGTCCTGCAAAGACAATCTTTGATCCCAGTGAAGTTGTGATAAATGATGATTCGATGAGTAACATGTGTTTGTTACTTCTCAGCAGGCCAACACAAGCCGCTGTAGGAGAGATAAACACGTCACACGTTTACTGTAAAACAAAAACAATTCCATGCAACATTTGGTGGATTTTTTTTCTGAAATATGTTTGAACATGATCAGTTTATTAAAGTAGCAAGAAAATTTGAAAAAGTACTCTAGACTTAAACTGACTTTTCAAAGGTAAAGGCAAAACCATTTAGACCTGCACCACGTCAGCTTATTCATCCGTTCCAGGGTTCCATGATCCTGATACTTTTAGATTTAGACCTGAGGGCCATGCAGTTGCACAGGGTCAACACCGGGCTCTATCCTGCAAAGTCCAGCTTGCTATAAACCAGAGGTTCCCAACCCTGGTTCTCAAGGCCCACTATCCTGCAGGTCTTAGATGTCTCCCTGCTGCAACACGCCTGATTCAAATAAATGGATCATTAGCAGACTTGTTCAGAGCCTGTCACAGATCCATCAGGTGTGTTGCAGCAGGGAGACCTGCTGGATTGTGGGCCTTGAGGACCAGGGTTGGGGACCTCTGTTATAGACTACTGCAAACAAATATTTTTTCTTTGGCTGAAAATAGTCTCCATTAAATGCACTTTTTTCCAAGCTGGTGTACTTTTTTCTAGGTCAGTAATTGTACAGACAAGATTAAGATGGCCTAAAAAATAGAAAAAACAGCTTTATCTTTTAAAGAAAATTCTGAATATATAAAATATAAGTCCATCTTTTATTTATTTATGTTTTTTACTTTAATCACATGTTCAGTTCTGAATTTGCACATTTTCATCTTGTCCATGCTCTCACCCCATCCCTCCTCTACCTGTGCTGAAGTATTATGTAACCCACCCTGGACTGACTCGTAATAACTGGCCTGGCTCTTGGCTTTCCTTCACAACTTTGTGCTGCTCTAGTTCTGCATTGTAGTCCCAACAATGGCGTTCTCATACCTGCTCAGTTGCATAACACCCAGAGTGTGTACATGTGTGTCTAATGTGTGTTTGTATGATCTAATGGGCAATGATGAAACCTTTAAACTGTAGCTGTTGTGTCTAAACTGTGGTGGGTGAAGGATTACGGGGTGTGTTGTGTCTGCGTGAGATGTCATGTGGTGTCTGTTTTCTTGTAGAGGAATGCATCTTTTCTCCTCATGACTGCTTTGAGTCCAGCAGGATTTTGCTCGAAAGTAGTGTTTGCCCTCCTCGCTCAGCAGGAGGGGGAAAGAAGGTTGCATATCCTCATGTTTGGAAGGGTCTGTGCTTGTTGTTACTCATCAAACAGGTGGAGGTGTAGAGCTTTTATCTCCACCAGCTGTACAGGGGGCAGGATGCTTCATGAGCTCAAATGCAACCTGGTAATTAAAATTCTGAGTTGATTCAGCGTTTCAGATTTGATCTTTTCCTACCGGTTCTAGCTGTGTCACACTGCTTGATACAGTGATGAACATCTTTTACAGCTGTGTATCAGTGCAGCTGTATTTGAGCTGGAAAAACAGAAAAAGCTGTTATTTTTTCATTTAGACTGCTTCTTTGATTTAATTTTCCACGGAATTTAAATCCCGTAAGGTAATTATGCCTGAACAGTTTAGGATTTATTAAAGATTGAGGACATGCGACACATTGCACAGCGATATTTGCATGATTGTGGAACCAATCAAAAAAGACTTTGATCTCCCCAAAACAGATGCTCAGTGATGTCATTTTTCCTTTTTCTCTGTGGTAGTCCCGTGTTGTAATTCTCCTGCAGAATCTTCATCCTCCAAACTGAAAACACTTATTTTCCTCTTTATGCCACACCTAAACCCTAATAGATGTGTGTTTCTGTGGTATGTCTAATCACCATAATTCTTCCTTTCTAAGTTATCTGTGCTACACACATTTTACATTCATACTTTTGGGTTTATTAAGAAAGTCTTTGCTATTTATAATCTTCCATTGCTTTAGAAAATGTTTTAGGTGGATGCAAATTATTATATATATATATAAAAAAAATCTCTAATTTGCACTTCAAAAGTTGTGAAACTTCAAAAGTCAAATTAAGCCGGGTGGTCTTAACATGTTCAAGTAGTGTTTACACACTTAAAGCACACAGGCAATTATCTGAGTGCGTATCAGTGAGATGGATCTCTTGTTGACCAGTAAATAGCTTCTATAATGGAATTTAATAACTTGATGTGCTTTTATAAACGTTGGTTATATGTTTAGGCTGTTCCGATCTCATAGCAGGCAAAAATAGCTGCTACCAAATTGAAAGATTATCTGCAGAACTACAGATGCAAGATCAAACGAGACAATTATTTCCTGCTTTGTGCTCTGGGTTTGTTGTTTTCACTTGTTTTTCATTTCTCACACCACGCAGCTGAACTCTCCCAGCTCCTGTCTTTGGGGGACTGGTCCCCCTGTCATGGTGCTTCTTTTTGTTGACTTTTATCCTTGATATTTTCTTCTGTACCACACCCTTCTTTCCCCTCCTTTCCCCTTCTTTGTGCCTATGTGGTGTCTCTGCTCTTTCTTCTGCATTATCTCCTCCTCTTCTTCTCACTACGTCTACCTGCGCCACTCCCTCACATTACCCCCCCCCCTCTGTCTTGTGGAAGTTGAGCCTCTTGTGGGGATGCCTCGCCGAAGACCGTTCTCCCTGTGCCCCTGCTGTTCCCCTGAAGGTAACACAACCTCGCCGCATCTGCTGAGCGTTGTGGCAGGTTACCATGGCAATCGTAAGGATCTCCAGAACTGGGCTACCTCCTTTCGCCTGTTACCCGTCTACCTAACGCTCTGTCTTACCCTATTTAATATATTGGGCTCAGTAGATTTCCCCAGAATATTCCGAGAAACTATGAATCAAATAAACAATGGAAGTTAGTTGAAAAGCTTTTTACTCTAAACTATTTCTGCTGCTCTTCAGCTGAGGAGGATTTTTTTTTTTTATGGTTATGCAACCTGAAACTACAAATTTCGGTACTCAACAATCTCTGTAAGAGGCAAGTTATCTGGCAGGTTATGCTAATGTTGCAGGTTATATTATGCATGTATGGCAGATATGGCTAAACATTCCTGGTTGGTTCATATATTTTTAGACAGCATCTGTTATTAACGTCATTTCAGAGTAAGAAGAAATCCAAAACTTGGCAAGTCTGATTTGCTGATGTGCAGTTGCCATGCTACAATTAACACATCACTGCTAGGTTTTATACAATGAGGTTGTCAGTGGTAGCCCAGCAACACAATTTAAAAATGCATATTTTAGACTAGAGGTTAGGAAAATGTCCCGCCTGTTATTCTACGTAGCTGCTGACACATGAAGGGGAAACTACTCGGCCATGTCTTTAATCAACAGCATGTGTTTTGTTTTCTGTTTGGCTAAAATCTGCTATAAAACGTTCGGTTTTTAGGTTGTTTATTTTTCCCTTTACCTCTCTGAAGAAATGTTAGTGTCATGCAATCATATGTTGATGATAAAACTGAGCCATCAAAGACTGAGAACTCGCTATCTTAGGGCCAACTTTGTATTTCAGGAATGAGAAAGTTGCATGGTGTGACACAATGGCTCATCTGAGATGTTTCTGTTTCTAACACCTGTCTGTGGAAAGTGCCAGATTTTTACAGCCCTGTTAAGAAACACACACCTTGGTTTTTGGTGTGCGATCTGTTTTTTCTGTCTTTATTGCTGTTTTTTGTGCTCTCGGTTTCTTTTGTGCTCAGAGCCTTGGGCTGAGAGTTGGTGGAGGTGGAATAGGCTGAAGCAAGAGAAAGAAAAATGCCCCTTACAGAATAGACTTGGAATATCAGCCTCGCTTGTTTTTAATCGTTTTCTTGTTTCTATATCTTCAGTGTGAGCAGCTCTTCTCCAGCTCTGTCTCTGTCCCTTTTCTGTCAATTAGCAAAAGCCATTCCTGGAGACCACAGCCATGCAATTTATGTGTGTACAATGTTTTTCCTTTTCATTGTGCAAGAGCCTCCTCTTCCCCAGCTAAGTACGTCACGCTGCATCAAGGTTTGCCTTCTGGTGTTTCATTGAAACCGCTTGGCTCCACCTGCTGCAGTCAGATAAATGGAAGGGCTTCTGGTGTCGGTATTGGGATGCATCACACCGGAGTAACCCCTCTCTAAGCATGCTGCATAGCCTGGGCTTCTCTGCAGGGCAAAGTGGGACTGCAGGAGAAGTGTGTAGCCATTCAGACTGCAATGCATGACACCGGTAGACCATATTTTCCCAGAGGCAGACTTAATAGAGGAGTTTGAACTTCACTATTGGTCTCTGTGAGAAGTCATCCCATGATCATTTGAACTTGTAATGGAATATGTATAGAGAGCAGCATAATTTATGCTTTTTTTTTCTCCCTGCACACCGCTCAGCATTAATGGGATCTAAAAGGACTTGAGTGATGTTGGCGGGTCAATGTGTGAGAGGGGAATGAGGAATTTCCACTTTTCCTTGAATTTATTTCTCTAAAATCTCTTAGTTATTGATTAGCCTGCTCGTTTTGTGCTAGTGCCCTATTTGATAACAAAGAAATAATAAATGATAGGAGGTAGTTGCTCCCAGTGAGTAGCAACGTCAGGCCAAGCTGGGTAACAAACTCCTGACTTTTCAACAGGTATTGTTTGTTTGTGGGTGATGTGTGTTTGTACGTGTGCACTCGTAGCGTCACGCCACCTTCTGCGTGTCATCTTTAAGTATGGCACGAGTGAACCATGTCGGTGTCGAGTCCATTCTTCCACCCCACCATCCCTCAGCAAGGACATCCTGGCTTGGCTGTCATTGTGCCCGTGTCAGTCCTCACCGTCGTCCGACAGCAGTCTGGGTTCTCACTCACGCTCCGGGTCCCCTCCCCCCTCTCTCCTCCAGGTATGGGCAAGAAGGACGATCCCAAATTGATGCAAGAGTGGTTCAAGCTGGTCCAGGAGAAGAACGCCCTGGTCCGCTACGAGTCAGAACTTATGATATTGTAAGTATTTACTTGACTACAGATGATAAACGATAAACGCATTTCATTCTTAGGAGACTTAGATAAGCAATGGTTGCTATGGCAACTACTCTAAGAGCCATTCACCCTTGTTGGAAATATTTTTTATTTTTATTTTAATTATTTTGATTTAAAAAACTTTCAGAATGTGCTTAAATCAATTTAAAATGGTAAATAAGACGTTGATAGTCTTACTGAGCCATGCTTTCTGGTGTTTAACACTCATTACATGCACAGTTTTATTGCTTTATGTGGTCAGAACTAGTTTGAGCCTGACAGCCCACCATACCTGCTGTATTAGTGAGACAATGGGAGCAGCTTACTACTGTTCAGTGCCTCCTACTCCACAATGTCTGGAGAGTTGGGATGAAAGTTTGAATTTGATAATAGATCTGATATATTTTATTTATAAATGTCTAAAGCTGAGAATAAAAAGTTTGCTTACTAATGACTGGAGAGTTCCAAATGATGCAAGTTGGTGCCAGTAAAAGTATTTATTTCAGTCCACTTGACAGATAAATCAGAATACTTATTTTAGTTGTTTGTTCTCCAGATACCCAAAGCTTTTTTTTATCACTCTGCATTTCATTTCATTGCTGAAAATCTTTCACAAGTGATGCACAAAGTGCTTTGAGGGCAGAACTGAGCTGAGGCATCAGTAGAAATCTGATTGGGATGTCGTGTAACCTGCAGAGTGTTCACTCGTTCAGCTTTCTACTTTTATGTCTGGTGAAGCTTGGGTGTTGCATCAATATCTTCAAGAAGCACAATTATTAAGAAGATTTTCATAAACAGCGTCTGGCTTAACGATTTTGTTTAATGTATTTTTATTCAGCTGCTGAGAAATGAAAAAATTCTAAAAGACTACTTTTTCTTAGTCTTAGGCTGTAACCGGTTCAGGGGTCCAGCAGCTGTCAAGGGGATTCCTGGATTTCTTGAATCATGATTGTCTGATATAGCTGTTAGGGACATTTAATGATCCCATGAACCCTGCAGAGCAAAGAGATGATAAAATAGGACAGATTTGTCGTTAATCTTTTTTCTTTTTTTTGTAACAGAGTCAAAATTGATTGCCCTTGTGAGGTCATACTCATTTCTCAGCTTAACATGAAATTCGTTCACATCTGCGGTCCATTTACCAAAGCAGCTTTATGAAAAATGGTTAAATGATCCAATTTTCTCGCCATTAGTTGCTGAGAGCTTTGGGAACTACCAATAATGTTTATTTAATTTTGCTTGGATAAATGAAACATGGAAACATTTATATGGAAAGTTGTAGCTGAGCGGTAGAACATTCATCTCTTACAGTGCCAGAGAGCTGGAGCTGGAGGACCGCCAGAGTCGCCTGCAGCAGGAGCTCCGGGAGCGCATGGCTGTGGAAGGTGAACGCGACGCTAATCAGCTAAAAGTCCTCGGTTTGATTCTAAATCTTCATTTCTCGCTGAAATTCTTTCGCTTTTTATTTTTTGGCAGACCATTTAAAAACTGAGGAGCAGCTTGCTCAGGAGAAGCAGATCCTGAATGAGATGTTGGAGGTGGTGGAGCAGCGCGATGCCCTCGTAGCCCTCCTAGAGGAGCAGAGACTTCGGGAGAAGGAGGAGGACAAGGACCTGGAGGCTGTCATGCTCTCAAAAGGATTCAACCTTAACTGGATCTAATATGAGTCGCATAACTGCTCATCAGCTTTTTGGGAAAAAAGGGTTTGCATTGTCAAAGGCAGCCTCAGCCTTTCATGCTTGCCTTCTGAACACCAACAGTTAACAGGTCTAAAGGTCGAAAACTGTCACACCTACAGCAGCGAATGTGTAAAAAGAAAAAGTTTCTCCAACACAGCACACGCAGAACAGTCTGCAGCGTTTACATTTCCTCTGCCTGAAGGCAGGCCCAGTTAATCACCCTGTGTGGGAGGAGAGCATATTCACAACTTTATCATCCCAGCCTTGAAGTGGATCCTTTCAAGCAGGAAGACAAACATGTATAAAGACTTCATTCCGGATTTTGTAAAGGGAAGAATGCAGTTAAGTCCTGCTGATGTAAAGCAATTGTATAAAAAGAGAAGAAAAATATGTTTTGTGTACAGTTGTGTTGAACAAAGTTGCGTCTTCACCTCTGTTTTCCACAGAAAAAGGAGGTGCGTTGGAATGTCGGTGCACGATGTTTCCAGGCTCTTCGCTCTGGATGTCGGGCCGACACCTTCGGCTCAACAACCTTTCCACTCAGATTTTAGCATTTCAACGAACAGCAGAAATGCCACGAAAGGCTATTTTTCTTTAGCAAGTCAACACTAAGCATCCAGCAACTTCAGCCATGTTTTTTTTTATGCATTTGTCTTGGTTACTTTAACAGATTAATTCATTAATTTTTTTTTCTTTTGCGTTCACATGAGTGTCACTTGTGTGTAACCTCGTGCACTCCCAGGCCGTTGCATGTCAGGAATGAAGGCTGCAGGCACACGAAGAGAACTTTAACCTTTCCGTTAGCATTTCACATGGCTTGATAATGATGGACCTCTCTGTGAGTCATCATTCACTTCGTGTCACACTGACGGTTAAGGTTTACAATTACTTGCCCACTATTGGACTGTGCTGGTTGTACTGGTTCCTGCTGTGGGAGACGGGGACCCGTTGAAAGGAATGAACTGTATTAACAGTGTGATTGCATTATTTCTGTTAATGGCAGGATGTCCCTCACTTCCGTGCCACAGGACTTTGTCCGTTGGTGGATATGCTGTGATGTCGTCCACACCGCTCTACACTATACTTGCACAATAACATGTAGCAGTGTTACAGTTCTATTCTGAAACAAGAGGCCTTTTTCATTTTCATTCTCCCAACTTTATTTATAATTAGGTTTAGTTGTTTTTGAGTTTGTCACGTCAGCAAATCCCACTTCAGATTTTTTACTCCTTGTATAGCATGTCCTGAATGTGGCGGGAATGGGGAGACTTGCATCAGACATTTTGGGTTACCTGGTGGGCAGACAAATCTAAAAGCCTCTCCAGTGGCTGTTTTACTGTACAGAGGCTTAATTTATGACTTCATGAGAGCTGTGGATAAAAAGTTACGTAATTATAAGGCTTGTTTTAGACGGTGTGTGATAAGTTTGACTTGATTGTATTAATATTTATTAACGTGTGCAAATGTATTATATGTAAAGAAAATGAATCCTAATTTTTAAACTGTTCTGTTGACACGACTCGTAATGTAAATGCTTCATGTAGCTACAGTACATAGGGGTGTTGGATGTATGCTGAAAATGGCAATAAAACAATGCAGTGGTTCTTTTACATGTTTGTCTACTACAATCTAACTTTTTAATCATATGGATTGTGGTTGTGAGCTAGGTTTAGCCCAGAGTTAAAGCTAACATTGACTCATATCAGTGTTTGCCCGAGCACGTGGAAGTTATCTGTTCTCTACAGTCTCATTATGAGCTCCAATCGTGTAACTTATTTGGCTAAAATCTATTTCTGCAAGCACTGTAGCGAAGAAATTTACTTTATACCCAAATAGATGAATGGCTGGGTGATGTAATGCACAGATTTGGTGTAGTTGCCACCCAAGTCTGCATGACATCTTTGACAATATTAAACAAAACACTATATAACTAAATAAGTATTTTACCAAATGTTTGTGGGGACTGATAGAAATAGTCCGTCAGTTTGGTGTTGCACAAAGATTGACAACCCTCAGGAGGCGGGATGAAGACAGGATGGTTAGTGTCTAAACAGCAGATGCACAGAATATTCTAGCATAACAAGAAAAACACAGAATTGTACATTACTTGTTATGCAGTGAACTTTGTTGGACCTTTTTTCCTGGCGACCGTCAACATGTCCTGTTAATAATTGAAGATCCCAGTTTGTGAGCTCTGTTCAGCTGTATATTCACTTATGATGTAAAAGATCTTTTTTCTCCCACAAAGCAGAAGAAAGCAGTCTGTTTCTCAGAATCAGACATGTGAGCGGCGCAGTGTGATGGTTTGCACTGTTGCCTCACAGCAAGAAGGTTCCTAATGCGAGTCTGACGCCTGTGTGTAAATTTTGCATGTACTTCCTGTGTGTGCTTTCCGTGGTGTTCCAGAAACATGGATGTTAGGTTAACAGATGTGAGTGTATTTGTCTTTCTGTCATGGATTTCTAACCCAGGGTTTACCTTGCCCTCCCTGCAACCCTTGGTGTGGATATAAATTGGATTAAGACTATAAATCTGTTTTATTTTTTTTAAGGTTCCTAAGTAAGATGCAGCAGCCATGATTGGAGAGACATGAGGGAAGAAGCTGCAGTGCTTCCTGTAGCATCTTTAGCATAGAAACACTGGAGCATCCTAGTTAAAATCAACTGGAGATGAGATTTATGGCTGTTTGAACGGAGCTGGATCTTGAGGAGCCGTTCAAAAGACTGGCTCGTTCTTACAATAGCTTACAAAATTTTACAATATATAAGAATGACAAACAATCAAAATATGTACCTATATAAAATCTACTTTGCGAGATTAAAAAAATTGTAGAAAAAAAAAGATAAACCTGAGCAGTCAGTGCGAATTCTAGTAAATGTTTTGGCTAGAACTCAGTATTTGTTTCCGAACAATACTCTGCCCATAGATGCTTCACATGAATGGAGCGTGTTGGACTTTAGACTTCTATGATGTCACAAATGTGGGAAATTTGTATTTAAAAAGAATGGCTCACAAATGAACGGCTCACAGTTGTGACTCGGTTCCCATCGTTAATTTAAAAGCCGTTCAAAAGAATCTGTTCGTTCATGAACGTCACATCTCTAATAACCCACAGTTTCTCATGGCAGCATCTTTCAAGCTGAAACTTGACTTTTTATCCACTTGCACAAGATAAAGTTGAGGAAAGCTGGATATTTTTCACTTCTGTGCCCTTTGATGGGAAAGTAATATTTAATACCATATCATTATATGAATATATTCATATAATTGTGTATGAGAGTGTGATAAAGTGTTAAAAGCACTTTTTCTGGAGCGTGTATTGAACATTTTAGTTTCAGTGTTACAGACCCAAAAAAGGAAGAAAAAGCTTTGGAAAAATCACAGGAGGATCTTTGTTTTAGCTGCAAGACAAATGATCAGGAAGAAAAAGAAAGAATTATATGTTCTCATCCCAACGTGATGTTGCTGAAATACTGCTTTGTGCATGCACTTATTGCGAAAGGACATCAACACAAGTAATTTCCGCTTTCTAATCTGATAAGTTTGAGGTTAAAAGTTGGACAAACTGCAGCAGCTGGACCTTCGCGATGATCCAGGCCAGTTTCAGAGACTGTCAGGTCAGTAATGAAGCTACAAGCAACGCAGATTGTAGAATTAAGAAGAATTAAAGTTTTTGTAGAGAAACGAAGTTGCGCTTCTGTGATGTTGGGAGTAATTGTGTTAGCAGAAGTGAAACTGTGGCGTGTAAAGGAAATACAGACACAGTCCGTGTGGAAGAGGAGAAGGAAAAGTTAAATTCACAAAGTGACGTTTGGATAATGCCTGACTTTAAAAGCAAGAAGGTGTCATGTGCGTAAATATGCAGAATTCCCTGTTATTTCCCTTCCAGGCGTGGAAAGCCGAGGGTCTTCCTCTGTCCACCAGCAGCAACGAGGCTTGCAAACTGTATGATGCCATACTCACACAGGTAGCCCACTGAAAAGCAAAAAAACTCGCTGGCATGGAGGCTGTTTTCATAAAAATGGACCGCTTTGCTTTCTAGTATGTGAAATGGAGAAATGATGAAACCTTGGGTGGAATTGAAGGATGCATCTCCTCCATGCAGACAGCTGACCCTGACTTTGGTAAACAGATTTAATCAGGTTTTGTTTTTACATTTTATCATAGTGAAGTATTTTCAGTAGTTAGTTGCACGTTAACGTGCAAATGAATGAAGTTTCTTTTTTCCCCTTTTCACCACTAACTGATGAATTTTAGTCACCTCCTAATTTCATTTTTAATAATTATCTAAAAATGAGTTATTATGACTGTCAGAATTTCCTACCACATAAAGAAATCCAGCCAGTTACTAACATGATTTCTATCCATCCAGTCTGCACACACACATGTCCTGGTTTAACCCTTGTAGGTCATTTTCCTACCATTGTGGATGTGCTACCCCATATAGGATAATTTATTTACTTATTTATTTATGTAAAAATGTGTTTCTCTTGAAGGAATTAGAAATTCCAAGTCAACACTGGGACAAATTTACCTAAAAACAGAATTACAATTTTTTTTCCCCTCAAATCTTTCAGTCAATTTTAATCTTTTATAAAACTGCCAAATATGTAATTCTACAAATTATTTAACTTTTAAAATGTTTTTTTTTTTTTTTGGGGGGGGGTGTTTATTTTTGAATATCTGTCCAAACTACAGTAAAGATTTAATCTGAGATGTTGTTATAGCAGGACTTTTTTCCTCTAAAGAACAAAAAGGGTGGTACATTTTACGTCTGGCTTTGCAAAAAAACAAAACACAAACATTGCATCAAAATTAATGTTGTTACTAAATAAAACTGTATTTTAAGACTGATCTTTAAAAAAAGCAGCCAGACATGTATTATGTGAAAAAAATCTCATTTTATGTGTATATTTTTTAATAAAAGTCATCAAATTGGCATTCAAAGGGTAAAAATAATTTAAACATTCATTCATTTGGTAGTTTTAATTAGGATTGAAGCTAAAAAAATTAAGTGAAAAAAATATTAATCTGTAATGTTTTTACAGCAGTTTTTAGGAGTAGACTTTTTATCCTCTGATGGCCCTAACAGGAAATAGATTGAATGTACAAGGTTGGACCTAAAGAAAGGATTGATTTAACACCTTTATTAGCTTTTATGTCCACAAGAGTTAATTTACTTGCTGCAGACTTGGTTATGTGTTGGTCCAGTGTCTTCAGAGATGTTATATAAAGTTCAGATTAGTTTACTTTATAAGTACACCACCTCTCATTATCACAAGGTCTCATAGATTTGAGCTGAAAAGCACATTAATCTTGTGAAAATGGTGTAAATGAAGGGATTTTCTTTTTAATAGCTCTTAGATGCTGAAGTCACTTGCATCATTATGTGCGCATTGTCTATTAAAACTGCCTCAGGGTAGTTAGACGGCATTAGACCCTGCTACAGGATAGAGAACTTAGCTTTCTACACAGGGAACAGACCTCGAGGAGGGGGTAAATTATGTCTAAAATTGTAAGTAAAGTGGTTTAAAGACAGCAGGAATACAATAGTCCTCCTTTCACATACCGTGCTTTTCATGTTATCTCTTGTGAAACATTAGCACCAAAAAGAGGAGTGAAGTAGTAAAAATTGTGCCTTATTTAATATCTGGCTTCTGTCCCAGAACAAAACCTTTGCAACTTGCATGTGATTCTTTTTATGTGAATTGCTTTGTTGAAGCAGGAAAGTTCAAACAGAAAAGCTTTACTTGTTTTTGCCACAGTTATGGGTCATGTGATCAGTACGGGGTTGGAGCTGGTAGCGACAACGAGCAGCACCCGGCTGAATGAACGTCTGGCCAGCGCCGTGAGGCGAACAGTGGAGCTCGCCAGCAGCCAAGACATCTCACCCCGAGAGAAGCTCCATGTCAGAGCAATGCACCTCTTCTCACGTGGGTAAGACCCAGAGGCCGGTCTGAGGCCAGCGCTTCCCACACAGGGGTCTCAGAAGCACCAGTTGAGTTAGTTAAGTTGTTTTTGAGAAATAAAAAGAAGAAATCCCTTATTATTATGCATGTAGCCACTTTTTCTAGATACAATGAACAATAGTTCCTTCTCGTTCTTTTATGAAGTAGGTGGAAAACAATGTCACTGCAAATGTAACAGGTACTTGAATTTAAATTCTTTGTTTGAAATGGTTCATAACACCTTCACAGACAAAGAAATTTCCATTAATCAGGTCTCAGTAGAGAAGGCGCTTGTGAGAGAATACTCTATTTTTACATAAAACAAGACTTCGTGAATGCTGGTCATGTATTTCATTCTTGTTCTATTTTATTCTATTCTACAGTCATCTGGCAGACGCTTTTATCCAAAGCGACTTACATCCGAGAGTAAGAACACAAGCAAGAATTCAAACGGGATGGGTTAAAGTTGGTCTTTGTTCCCTGAAATGATTCAGTCACATGCCTCAGATTTAACCCAATTCAGCTTTTATATTGCACTGAAGTCTCTTTTAAATCTGACTCGGTGTGGAAAATAATGTTTATATTTTATCTTCCCATGGTACTGTGAGAAAGCCTGTGACATTGCAGAGCCATTTTGAACAGGATTCGGCCTTTCCGAGGCTTCTAATGTGCGTGGCTGTGCAGTAGCATCTGTGATTCCTCCGGAACGCTCACTTTGGCGTCCTATCGCTCAGAATTGTGCTTGTCTGTGACAATTACCCACATTTTCTTGTAGAAATTATCCAAAAGCCTGTGAAGTGTGGGAAGATATTCTGGTTGACCATCCCAAGGATATGTTGGCTCTCAAATTTTCCCATGATGCCTACTTCTACATGGGAGCCCAAATCCCGATGAGGGACTCTGTGGCCAGGGTGCTTCCCCACTGGAAACCTCACATGCCTCTGTCTAGGTACGAAATGCAGCATTCAACACATTCGTGGGGCAATTCATGACCAGACAGAACAACGCTATATTATTCATCAGTTGGAACTCTGCACATTACGAGGAAGAAACAGAGAAAAAATCCTTTATTAGAATATTTATTGTCAACAGATACATGAAATATAGTGTTTTTATTAATTTATTTATTTATTTGCTTATTTATAGCAAATCAATGTGCATACACTTCCTGGCCAAAAAGAAAGTCACCGTCAAAACTAAAGGTCACACTCTAATATTTGGTAGGACCTCCTGTAGCTTTGACTCCAGCAGCTTCTCTGTGGCATCGTCTCTAGAAGCTTCTGCAAGATTTATTTCCCTCCAGTGTTTCTCCAAGATCTTTTATTCCGACCACTGCGCAAAGCCTTCTCCAGCACATCTCGAAGATTCCCCATGGGGTTCTGGTCTTGACTTTGTTGTGGCCAATCCACGTGTGAATGGCTCCTGTTCCCTGAACCAGTCTTTCACAATCCGAGCCCCATGACTCCTGGTATTGTCATCTTGGAATATGGTTGTGTATATTCAGGTATCAGCTGACCTCATTCTTTGGACACGTAATGTTGTTGAACCTAGACCTGAGCAACTGCAGCAACCCCAGTTAATAACCTTCCCCCCGCAGGCTTGTACTGTAGCACGAGGCATGATGGCTGCATCCCTTCATCTGCCTCTGTTCTTACCCTGATGCTCCATCACTCTGGAACAGGGTAAATCTGCACTCATCAGACCACATGACCTTTTCCCATGGCTCCAGAGTCTTGTCTTTATACTCCCTAGCAAACTGAAGCCTTTTTCTCCAGTAAGCCTCACTGATTAGTGGTTTCGTATGGCTACACAACTGTTCAGTCCCTTGAGTTCCTTCACGTTGTTCACATGGAAATATTCCAACTTTCACTATTAAACAGAGTTCTACTGCTGTTTTTCTTCCATCTGATTGCTCCAACCGTTTCGGTGATCACCCATCATCATTCAGGATGGTTTTCTAACATTTCTTCCTGGAAGACGATGGTTCCCCACCATCCTTCCAGGTTTTAATAATGCGTTGGACAGTTCTTATGCCAGTTTTAGTAGTTTCTGCTTCTCCTTGGATGTTTTCTCCACTTGATGCCAATAATTTGAACCTTCTTAAACAGACTAACATCTCCTCCACGACCACAGAATGTGTCTTTCCACATGGTTGTTTAAAAAATGAGAAGCTGCTCATTGCATCACTTGGGGTTAAATAAGTCGTTGCAGCTGAAAGGTGATCACCCTGCAGGAATTGTCCAATAGGAGGCTCCGACCTGTTAGCTTACTTAAATCCATGTGGGGACTTTTTCTTTTGGCCAGGCTGTGAATTTATTTGTGTATACCTGGTTTTTATCTTCCTATTTAAAATGCATTGATGAGCAAGCACTTTCCTCTTCCTGAATATGCATTGAAAGGTTGTGTGTGTGTTTGCTCTCAGCTATCTGAAGGGGCTGTATTCCTTTGGCCTGCTTGAGACTCGCTTCTATGATCAGGCTCTGAAAGTGGCAATGGAGGTGAGATTCTTGTAATCGATTTCTTTAGATGTTGTTATTGTAGCTGCGTCCTCCAGACTACCTGCTCCTGCACTGTTGTGTCAGTTCACCTCTGCAGCTCTGACGGCTTAAAGAGTAGCCGTTCCATGATAGTCTCTCTAATAAGATTGGGAGGTATTTAAAATGAAAGACGGCTGTTTAAAGTTCAGAATGAAATCTTTTTTTTTTAATCGTCTGTGTTACTTTTTCTTGTGCAGGGCCTCAGTCTGACCCCAGATGACGCCTGGTCTGTCCACTCTGTAGCCCATGTCCATGAGATGAGGGCGGAGGTGGACAAAGGCTTGATGTTTATGGAGAGCAGAGAAAAGGACTGGCAGGTACTACTTTAGATTGTGTCCTAGCAGTGCTTTTTTTCCCCTCCGTGTCACATCTAAGTAGTGCTGTATAGATCAGAGTTACACAGTTTAGTTACAAAAGGAGAAAAATAACTTTAATTTTTTATTTTAAATTCCAGGTATCTGATGTTCTGGCCAGTCACAACTACTGGCATTGGGCTCTTTACTTCATTGAGAAGGTACGGATACTAAAGTAATGGATTTGTTAGCAGAAGTGCTTGTGGAACTTGTATTCATCATTTACCCTCTGGCAATCTGAGGCTTGGACTTAATTATATTGTAAGATTAATTTGAGTTTGATGCAACATAATTTATCAAATTGGCTTATCTCTTAATTCAGAAGCCTTTCTGAACCAAATTATTCATTCTCACCTTCTCCTCTTCCTCCTCCACAGGGGCAATATGAAGCTGCTCTGCAAATATATGACACTCAGGTTGGTTCATATCGAGGCTTTGCATCACAACTTCACCTGCATGTAAATTGCTTTAAGAATCACTCGTGCTCTAAAAGCAGACGAAAAAGCAAAGTGTTGTGCTTGTGGGTCTTGAGGGTTAAGTGTGAACAAACAGAGGTTGAATTGCTATAAAGATGAGAGCCAAGGATCCACCCACACCCATTTCAGTGTAAGATGAAGTTTTTTTTTCCCCCTTTAAAGACACTCTGTAAATGGAGCTATTTTTATGCCCGAACATTCGCAAGAATATTTCTAGGGCCACTTACCACCACAGTGTCTGAAATTGTTACATCACATTAGCTGAAATGTATAAAAGTTTAAACACTCACATCTAAGAATCCGCAAATTAAAAGTTAAACGCTTAAAAAATATATAATTATATGTTGTTAATGTGTTGCTCGCTTTAGTATTTACATGCGTGGCTGTGTTTCCATAAGGTATTCAAACGTTTGAAAGCCTCTGGATCCATGCTGGACACTGTGGATGCCTGTTCCATGCTCTGCAGATTAGAAATGGAAGGTAGGACTTGGATTATTTAGAAGGGGTACACCAAAATTTAAGATTCAGGATGCGTGCATGCCCATCTGTAGTAAGATATATTTAAAGGTCCCATATTATACTTTTTTTTTTTAACAATTTCATATGGGTGTCAGAGGTCTAACAACATTGTTTTAAAGTGTTCAGACTTGGTCTTCAATTTCAAGCGTTCCAGTTGTGGCTCTAGTGAGCTCTACTGAGTTCTGTGTCTCAACCTTTTAGTGTTCATAAGTGGTGCCTGTCCATGCCCCTGTCTGGGAGAAGATTCGGCTTTTGCTGGCGCTCAGAGGTCGCCAGCAAAAGGTCACAAAGGGAAAGATATCACTCACCCATTTGAGCACACATTTCCTTAAAAAGTGGAGCAAGCAAGTGAGAGGAGACAGAATTTTCTCCTTTTTGGGCCTCATACACAGATTATGAGGACGCATAAGACTATTAGAAAACCGTTAGAAAGTTAATTTTGCATAATATCGGACCTTTAAAATGATGCTTGATGAAAGTGATGCAGCATTGTTTATATGTTGCTAATAAGCTGACGGGGAAACCATAACATCTCATTCAAGACTATTTAAGACTTTGGTCTCAAAGCAAAACTGCTAATGAGGGGAGATAATCTCAGTTTTTACGCCTCATTAATCTGACTGTCAAGTGCTGTGTCATCATTTGGGATAATTAGCAGAACTTTTCACCACATTGGATATTTTTTTTAAGAGGAATTGGCATCATGACAATCTTTGTTGCAACATGCTACAGGTGTGTGTGTAAAGGACCGCTGGCGTGAACTGCTCCAGATTACCCAGCCTCACACTGATGATCACGTGACTTTGTTTAATGATCTCCACTTTCTGATGGCTTCTCTGGGAGCTAAAGAGACCAAGACTACTCTGTGTCTGCTTCAGGGCCTCCAGGATTTAGCTAAGTAAGTCTCTTCACTGCACACCTCAGTCTGTTTTCAGACTTATGTAAGAGCAGCAGAATCCTGATGTAAAAATTAAAGGTGACTGAGCGTGGGAAGTGTGACAGAGAGAGGACTTAAAGCTGCTTTCTCTGTTGGGTAAAGAAGTGTTCCTTCTGCAGCAGATGTTGTACCAGTTGCTGCTGCTGATGTGGTTTCCACATTAAGGCTTTTTTCCCCTCCACAAACAGCCTTTCCCTGTCCTGTTTTATTTAACTTTTCAACCACAGAAAACCTCCCAATAAGCATAAGTTCTTAAAGTTGCCATGTTTTTTTTCTCTCTTGGATTAAATGTTGCGTAACCTTTTTAAACGTTAATTCTGGGATGTTTTCTCCCTCGCATGGCTTTACTTTCAAACGAGCTACAGACTTTTTTTTTTAAAGCCCGTCACTGAAATTCACCATGCAGCTTTACTTACCTTGGTTTGGTAGAGCATGATAAAATGTACTTTTCTAGTCAAAAGCAGACACTCAGAGTGGGAATCCAAGCTTCTCTCATAACATTATGGGATGTTTAGCTTTACAATGACATGAATCCCTTATAGATGACTGCAGCTTTTATAGCTGGGCAGAAAAATGCCTTAATATTCACGTGTCCTTTTGTTTCTATCATTTTCACTGACTTTTTTAATTTTTTTTTCAACCTCACCTCAGAGATCCTGGTGACAATCAGCAGCATCAGCTGGCTGAGAGTGTCGGCATAGCGATGTGTAAGGCTATGACGGAGTACGACCAGGGCAACTACCAGCAAACGGTGGAGCTACTGTACCCCTTACGCTACCGCATGGTAGACATAGGTGGTAGTGATGCACAGGTAAGTTTAGCAGAACGGGTCACTGTGTTAAACTAAAAGCAAACACATAAAAAGTCTAACAAAATGAAAATGAAGCTAACAGCAGCCTTCTTGTTGTACCAATGAAAAGCTTTCAGCCTTCAGGCTTTTCTTTTTGGGATATTATTGATCATACTGTATGGTTTTCCTGAGCAAGCAGAAGTCCCTGTTGTAAAAATCAGACCAGAAGTAAAGCAAACTGCTTCAGAGCTGCAGCCTTTAGGTCTGTGAACACACCAGAATGCGGAGCTCAGTGCACCGAAGTATGAATAATACATCTTTGTGATAGATGCTGATGGACTTCGTGAATTTTATGTTCTGTGTTTGAGAAGCAGTTCCCAGAGACTCTACACTATACATACAGCGTAACTTTGTAAAGGTCTGTTTACTAATGGCTTTGTTGTTTCTACAGAGGGATCTGTTCAGTCAACTGCTTATTCATGCAGCCATGAAATCGGAGAGTAAGCATCACCAGAAACTGGGAAGGTAATGCACAACTGGGATTTCAGACCAAACATAGAATGCTTCTGTCGTTTCCACTTAGTGCTGTGCAACTTTGCTGTCTTTGCTTTAACTGCTCAGAGGAACTTTTTTCTTTAGACCCTTTTATGCACTTTCCATGTTAGACTTATTGTACTGAGCAAAGTTTAATTTCTTCATATTTTGTTTCCAAGGAATCAGACTTTTTTTTAAAAATCTTTTAAAGTGGTCTTAAAACAATAAACAAAAGTTTAGGTTTGAAGCTCTTTTAAAGGTTTTCCTCTCATTTTCTGTCCAGTCCGTGTAGCTCCTAACATTAACTTATGAATCATTCAATCGTGGAAAATCCTTCAATCGAAGGAAAGACCAGTGTTGTGTCTACACATAACAGAAAACTTGGCAAACAACCAATTTAAAATGAAATCTTCAGGCTTTTTCTTACTAACAGACTGTTGCAAATGGAGTCTGTTCTGGTTTTATTTTTTTGTTTTTTTCATACAGAAGAAAATGCCTGAGAGAATGCTTTGTGACAGGCATAAAATAGTGTTTTTGCACCAACAAGGTGATTCCCATAGAGCTATTAAGTGAAGATCTGGCATATCACAGCATGGTGTGCGGCACGTAACTAAAAAACTTGGAAACTGGACAGTTGGAAGACAAACAGGGTTGTAAAGGAAAAATGAGAAAATCCAGCACACAGTAGCTGAGAGATGCATCTGGTCCTTCAGTTGATCCATCTACTGTTGGCCTCATCGGAAATGGCCTCCATGGAAGGGTAGCTGTCAAGAAGCCATTCTTTAAGGAAGAGAAACTGGGAGGAAAAAATTAAAACAAGAACTGGACTGAAACCAACATCCTGTGGATTGATGAAGCCTCCCCAGAGCTTGGTCTTCAGCATTACTGAAGCTGTGTGAGATCATTTGAAGAATAGCAGCAAACTGCAAAAGAAGAGCTTCTAAATGTCTTTCTTTTATGTTTTTTGGCAGCACATAAAGACTCCGGGAGGGGGCTGTATAATAGTCTTTTTGTATTCCCTGCACTGGTCTGCATCATAATCTCCCCTTTAGACCATTATTGCAACTAAATATATCTGGGTGATCACTGCTGCATGTTAGCTTGGAGGAAGTTTCTCCAGTCTCCTGTGCAGAGCATCTTAGACTTACTGAGACAAGTTTCCTCACAGGATTTCCTCATTTCAGGTCTTTCCACAATTTTTCCATCAGATTAAGGTCATGACTTTGACTTATTCTTGCAACTGTGCTTTTACAACTTGTGTGTTTATCTCAGAAAGATTTCTTCATATATTCACTTAGATCATCTGGTATAATTCAGATTATTCTGTTGCTGATGACCAGATGTCCCGGTTTAGTTGCTGCAGAGTTGGACCAGACCACGGTACTACCATGTTTCACAGATGCCATAAGGTCCCTACTCCTAACAAAGGACTTATTTAACCCAAAAAGCTAGATTTTGGACTGAACCACTAAACATTTCCAGGAGTTTACCGGCTTATCCATGCGATCTTAGCAAGCTGTAGAGCAGTGGTTTCAGACGTGGAACCCTGCCATGCACATCATTACTGGAGCGAGTTCTCCTGGTGGTAGATCCATGCACATTGTCATCAGCTGATGTGAGTTATCTTTTTTGTTACTTAGAAGTTAGATCATGTCTGTTTGTGACCTTGGGCTATCCACAACTTACTCTAGGGGAGATTTAAATGTCAAACTCCTAAATGCCATGATACACTTCAGATGTGAGGATTAAGTTTTGGCAGATCTTTGCACACACCTGCCTTTTATTTAACTCTTAACTCCTAGACCCTTAGGTTTAAATGCTTCTACTACACACATATTTTATATGGCATTTTCAGTTGTCTGCTTTTTATGACTTTTTAAAGACGTAAAGAAATGTGGAAATGCTTCTAGAGTACCAAGATCTGGCATTATTTAAGGGCTGGATTTCATCATGAAATTGTGCAGTTGCTGTTAGGACGGCTGTCCACTGCTTTTTTCTCTATTTGTCTTTCTTTGTAGCTACAAAGGAAAAGCTGTTTGTTTTTTTTCTCCCACTATAAAGCCGACATCCTCCATCTGTACACCATGTTATACTTTCAGTATTGATCGGTTTAGCCCCTCAGCTTGTTGTCTCTTTGAGTCTGTACTCATCTCTGTGCACTGTCCTCTGTGTTGTGCTGAATTTCCCCAGATGTCTTCTTGTGGAGCGCGATGCCGTGAGACCCAACTCTCCTCTGACCCAGCGCCTGATGCACAAAGCTCTGGCTCTTAATGACTAGAGTGATAGCAAGGTGTGCGAGCAGTTCCTATGTGGAAACATTAAAGCATCATTGGGATCTAATGTTCCACTGTTGTGCTTTAGGAGTCTTCCAGCCAACTGTGAGGACCTTGTCTCTGTTGTCCAGACAATCTAAACCAACTATACAGCTTCTCTTATCATGGCTTTATGGCCTTTTGAATATGAAACCCTAAAATGTGCAATTGTGCCTTAATAAATAATCTTGTAAAAAAATATGAAAATTTTTATACTGTAAGATTCTCATTTTAAATGTTTTTAAATGCTTCAATAATGTCATGTTATCGTTGCCTTTTCAATGTTTTGTAAATCATGTAACCAATGTCCATGAAGCTTGCATTAACTCTAAAAATGTTGGGAAATAAATCAGTTAAAAAGCCCCATTAACTGGTGTAACAGGCTGCGAAGTAGCTTCAGAAAGAGGTTGTGTTGTTCTGTATGGCTGTAATAAGAAATAGTTCAGTGTAGTCGCTGTTGGGAAGTCAAACTAGCTGCCTGAACCATGTTGTTTTTCCAAGTAAGCACAAAATTGTCAGGAAGTACTAACTTTATTCACTAACTAGAAGTACAAAGATTTGATCAGTAAGGTGAATTACATGTTAGCTGGCTTTTTGTTTCAAGTCCTTCATGACTTTTAAGAGAGCAGATTTTCTGGCTGTGTTCAATGTCTCAATTATATTTTCTATGTGCAAAATAAAGAATGTGGATTGGATGATTTTTTTGACTGGTGATATATATATATGCATGCATGCATATGCAATTAGCAAGACACCCCCGATAAAGGAGTGGTTCTGCAGGTGGTGACCACAGACCACTTCTCGATCAAAATCAAAGTTGGATCAGCCTGACCGTGTGAGCAGACACATGCACATTTGTGGCCTGCTGGAGGTCATTCTGCAGGGCTCTGGCAGTGCTCCTCCTGTTCCTCCT
>JBAMHW010000010.1:31559450-31576229 GCA_037177495.1 Rhadinocentrus ornatus
TTATTGTCCATCAGTGTTGCTTCCTAAGTGGACGGTTTGATTCCACAGAAGTGTGATTGACTTGGAGTTACATTGTGATGTTTAAGTGTTCCCTTTATTTTTTTGGCCAGTGTATGTGTGGGCTGCACGATGGGGTGGTGGTTAGCACCTCGGGCTCACAGCAAGAAGGTTGCTGGCTTGACCCTCAGCTGGAGGGAGGTTCAAACAGTGGCCTCTCTGTCTGGGGTTTGTATGTTCTCCCCGTGAATGCCTGGGTTCTCTCCCCGTACTCTGGCTTCCTCCTACCGTCCAAAGACATGCATATTAGGTTCATTGTTCACAGCCTAGAAGTGAGTGTGAGTGGTTGTTTGTCTCTCTTAAGTTTATTCAATTTGAATCACTTTCAGGATCTTTTTTTAGTGGTGACTTTTTCTTCCCTTAATTTTGCACTTATCTTAATGTTCTGATTATTAAATGGTTCCAATATAAAACACAGATTGCCTATTTACATTTTATACAGCCTAAATAATGCTTATTTTTCTAGCTTTCAAAAACGGCCTCACTTAAAACTCTATCAGTAACTTTTACTACATACAGAAACAGTGTTTTAACTAAACTTTATTTTAAAAAAAAGCATGTGTAAATAATAAATTTTCATACAAAAACCACATTAAGTATTAAATATACATTCTGCTGTTTGTGTGTGATTACTTGAATGAAAACAATAGAGAGCATTGCAGTAGTTTGCCTGAAGGGAAAAACATGTTAAGATTAAGATATATTTTCTAACAGTAATACAGCAGTGTCAAACAAAAAAGAAAGAAAAGAGAAGTCCTTGCACTTGTAGGAAGATTTGAGCGAAGTTCTGCACGGTCCTTCTTCCCGTCTTGTCCTTCTGCTTTCAAAGCACTGAGGTAATCTCATCTTGGATCTGAGAGATGAGGATCTGGGAAAGCACAATGCCTGCAATCTAGAGGACAGCAGCAGCCATTTAGGATTACAGAAAAGACTTTTGGTAACAGCAGCCTGCGTTAAGCACTTAGAAGTCCCTCAGAGGGAAGTTGTAATGCTCATTTGACATTCAGAGGAAATATTTTTTAATTATGTTAGATAGTTTAGAATTAGTCACTACAGGATCTCATCACATAATGCACATTTCGGACAGCAAATTTTTAATGATTAACAATTTAACATGGATTGTCATTCTAAGTTAGTAAGGGTTTACTGGGGGTATGTTGGATGAAAAAGAAAACATCACCATTAAATTGGTCATACATCAAAGTGAGCTGAATATTAATGCAAGCGTTTCGACAGGACTCATGGGCAGATCACATGCTTCCCTTATCGCATTGGGGACCCAGTCAGGCTGAAGATCCGGTGGCATGTTGTGTGATAATACTTCAGTCATTATGATAAGTGAGTAAGTAATTGTTTAGAGGCTGATTCTGACAAGCACTAATGAGATTTCATGGTTGATCTAACATTCTGACTTGAGATAGAAAAGCAGTTCTTTGCCAGAATCCTCACATTCATTGATTATCTTAAAAGGTGATCCTTATTTTTTGTTTATCTCTACAGAGAAGAGGCTATTTTACATAGCTCTGCACAAGTCTGCTAATGATCTATTAATTTGAATCAGGTGTGTTGCAGCAGGTGGACATCTAAGACCTGCAGGAAAGTGGGCCTTGAGGACCAGGGTTGGGGACCTCTGGTCTACAGGTCTAGATCAGTGCAGACTCTTGACTGATGACTTGCTTGTACTACTGTAGCATCCAATTGCACCATGTGAGTCCATCTTAAATAGCGCAGGTCCAGTCAACATGTTGATTGCGGTGCTATTCCATCCAGCGAGCCACCTTTGATGCCTACATTGATGTGTGATCTTATTTAAGACAAAACTAGTCTTTTTGGCTCTGAATTGCCTGTTAGCTCATTAGAGCACAGTGTGCATTAATGATGTGAATGTGTGGAGTTACCTGAGGCAAAGCCAGACCCAGGGTGAGAGCTCCCACCAGCAACAGATGAGACTCAAGCCACATCACTGCTTTATCTGCACAGCCTACTGGGTAGATTAACTTGTTTGCCTCCAAGTATTTTTGCGTTTGAACCCCAAAGCCACACATAGTGTTGATCACAGCCTGCGTGACAGATGGGCAGAGGCAAAGACAAGGAGCACATGAGTTTTCAAGATAACCTTGAATGCCACATAAAGCTCATTCACTATAAAATTCATCTCAGGGAGGTACTTTCACTCCGCCATTTTGACACAGCTTCTAATATTTTACATTGACAAAATATTACGCTTGTGACACTGATGGGAGAGTTGCAAAAGGCTAATGACTTGGAATAGAAAGGAGGAAAGGAAACAGCAAGGGAGCAGTTCAGCCTTGTATATCTGATGTGACAAGGAAGACCATTTGGCTCCTGATGCAGCCGTGCAGATGCAGCATGAAGTTACAGGCTGGTACCAGCAGGTTGCAGCACTGCATCAGCTCCTGTGTCATTTAATTAATTGATTTTTCTCACATGTTGGAAAAGGTTGCTGTGATCTGTTTTCCATGTAGCATGATGTTTAATCAATACTAGTGTGATGGCTCAAGATGAACTCTTTAGTGTCTTTTTTTTTTTCAGTAGTGGCTTTTAAGTCTGCAGAGGGATTAGACACAAAGCTCAAAAGCATGTATTCATATCGCATAAGTACAACATTTATAGCAGCTTTGGCTTTAAACAAGAGAACATAAAGTATCAAAAATGGCTGCTAATGTTACAATGTCCTGCATATAAGACAGTGTTTCACCACTCAGCATCACATATTGTTGCAGCATCACCTGATTCACATCAACACAAACACAAGCACAGCTTTGCTCTGGGTTGATGGACTTTTTCTGGCACCCCTGGGTGTTTCTAAAGAGAAATACGATGAACTGCTTTGCACAACAGCAACAGGATACAGTGTGTTTTAAATAATTTACTGTCTATATTTCATTGAACATATTACAAACAAATAAATAAAGTGTTTTTTGAAAACAATAACAAATAGTATGCAAATTTACTTTTGCTTTTGGGAACAATGAGTTTTCAACACCCTAAAATAACATGCAAGGGATCAGGCTGATTGGGCTATTCTGTCGAGTGGCACTGCATAACACACAGACCACAGCTGTGCAGTGGAAATCACTGCAAGAGCTCATTAACACTTCTGAAGATCACGGAGTTCATCACTGGACATGCAAGTCAGAACTCTTCCATCTCCAAATAACCGATTCTTCTTTTTTTCTTGCTGCCGCCAAGGAGGACCATCTGGCCTGTTATCAGCTCGAAAGCCAACATCTGTTATGGTATAGATGGTCTGGAGATGGCTGACTTGCATATCTGTGAGGGATATATATGTTTGTTTGTTTTTCCCGGATGGATGACCTTGCCTAGTTTAGAGAGACACTGCTGAACCACATTCTGAATGCACAACCTCATGGCGCTGTAGCTGGAGTCCAGGTGCTCAGCTGACCGAAAAGTCCAGACTTTTTACCCGTGATAAAAATAAGAAATAGCACTCTTAGCTTTTGAGCAGTTGAAAGTCTGTATCAAGCAAAAAATGAAAATTATTTGGCTTTCAGATCAACAGTTGCTTAAAATTTCCATCATGATGAAAGGATGCTGCACAGTGTGGAATAGGCCTGTCTCCACTTTTTGTTTTTTAGCTGATATCAAATTTAGTGAGAATTTAATAATAATAATAAAAACACACACATTAACATGTCAGTTTTAACATTTGATATGTTGTGTTTGTTTTATCATTTCAATACAGGTTCTGAATTATTTGCAACTCTGTTCATAGCCACATTTTATGCAGCATTTCCAGATATTTCAGCCATAAGATCTATAGATCACCTTAACTATTGATTCTCTCTACAGCACATTAAAGGGCAAACTGGTTGGCTGTCATCAGGATAGTTCTGGGAGTGCAAGTATGCCATCCTCATCTGTCACTAGTTTTTTAGATCATGAAGAATAAAATAAATGTACAAGCATCAAACATGTACAAACCTCAGATGCTGATACAAAACATGAAGTGGTTTGGGACCAGGCTAATCTTTTTTCTGTGTCTACATGACTGGAAAGCCTTCACATATACATCTTATCCACATCTTATCTGCTTCTGTGTTAAAGTAAAGCAAAACATCCTTTTTTTTTATATCATTGCAAGAACCTTGATTAGTCTGCTTCACATGCCTGCGGGTCAAAGCCTGTTTTCAATTTGTGGATGATTTATTGACTGATACATTTGATGGTTATTGCAGAAAATTCAATAATTTCTCAACCAGTTATTTCACATTACTCAGAAATCTTTTAGTTATAGGCATTAGGTGTTGCCACCACAACATGTAACATCAGTCTGATAAGAACTGCTCACTTTCAGGCGAATGTGTTGTCACCAGATTATCCACACTGTTTGTTATGAGGCTACTTAGAAAAGAACACACCTCTCCAGGAACAGGAGTGCAGCAGGAGTAAGGCACGGCACAGCGTTCGGAGCTGGGGTTTTCATGCGTACAGTTAAAGTAGAGGTTCCAAGACCAGTCTGTGTAGTTGTTCCACCCGCAACACTTAAACTGAAAAGAAAGAGGAGAACAGAACAGCACAGGTGTATATTTAGGAATATGGATTTGGTCTGTACTGTACATCCTGCCAGTCTCGGCTTCTCCGTTGGGAAAGCCCAAGCTCACATTTGTGCCAGTAGGTGCAGATGGAAGAGGAATATCACATGAAGAGACCCACAGAGTTGCAGGAAGTTTATGTTTACGTGAAGCGCTCATGTGGAAAATGCTCACAAAGGGCGAAAATAAATAAACATGAGGTATATAGCTCTGTGCTCGCTGACTGTAGTTACTTTGTTTAGAGCCGAGACACATTGAATAAGCCAGTTACTGTGAGCAATCCAAATACTTTTGTGATTTGGATTGCTGTGGACACAAACACAACCACTCGATCAAACTGAAATTGGCCAGAGCACCTCTTTCTGGATGTAATCCATCAGGTTCTGCAGATCCAGGTCATCCCTGTAGTGCACAATGGCCTTCTTCACAAACTTTCCTAAAGCGTCCCGTGCCTATAAGAAGGGAAATGGGGTAATTTATAGACAAGGTAAAAGTTTTACTGTCAACATTTCCAACTTTGTGTTAAAACGTAAAAGCTTAATTAAAATGGACAGAGGTGAGCAATCTACAGATGTCTGTGCCTCGGCTGAGAATTAATTATCTGTTAATTACTCCGAGTGCATTAATGGTAAAGTGCTTTTATGTGTAACCTTTCAGCTAATGCTGTGGAAATCCTATAAGAGCATAGCTGGGGTCATTTCAATTCTTCTTAACATGGTTTTTGAATAGTCAACTAGGTTATCTTCCTTTATATTTCTGCTACTTTAAGTTGTGTCTCGACAGTGCAGTCATTATGTGAAAGGTGCACCTTTGCATTATATCATAGAATATCATATCATGTATATTTAAGGTCTTTTTGGAGCATAAGCTGCATAACTGTTTTAGGCTGTAGTGAAATTTCATGCAGCATTGGTATGCTCAGCATATGAAAATAAATGGGATAACCATTTTGTTGGCATTCTAAAAGCATCCTGTTGGGTGTATGTTAAGATGGCATCAGAGCAGGAGCTGCGGAAGTTAAAGTGCAGTAAAATAATAATAATATTAATAATAAAACCATTTATGCCGTTATTAATGAATGCATGCAACATGTTTCATATACAAACCAGGTTTCATTTGAGAACATGATTAAAACATAGCAAATTTATGGATAATGTGATTCTTATCAACTTCACGCAAGCTGAATAAACAAAACCTCAATGGCCTATAAATTACATTTATTTAAATAAATATCCTGTAATGAGCTTTTAAATGCATTAGAAGCTGGTTCTTGCTTTGAATTTATATTCTAGTTTGTCACCTTTTTATCCTCAATAATGTTATTTCCCATTTTATTTTCATTTTCACAGATTTCCTGAGGACGGTCATCATTAACATTCTATAAAATCCCCCCCTAACCAAAAAAAAAACCCTAACAAGTGGGCCATAGTTATACTCTGAGCTCTCATATATAATAAATGCTAATATGCTGTATGCTAATAAGCCGCCGAACTTTAAAATTTCATTAAGCTCGAAATGAACCTCTGTGAGCTGTTTGCTGAGGGCTTGTGAGCTATTCAAACTGAAGACTGCATTGGAACAGGTTATGTTGATAAATACTGTAATCCTGGAGTAGTTTAGCTAAATAGTGTGTGTATTTTTTACAGCCTTCCCCATACTTTCAGCCTGTGCCTCTCTCTTGGCTCGTAGGTTTTGGAGCCCATCGTCACACTAGCTGAAAGCTGTTGAAATTGAACATTTTGTTTCACTTTGACGTGCCGACGCATTTGAATCATTTAGCGAGGAAGGATGCTTGGAGGGTTGTTAAACTGCTCTGTTTAGCAGCAGGAAGTCCGAGCACGAGGGAGAGGAGGGATATCACCAGGCATCAGGCCACCGTACACTGATGGGAGGGAATGTTACCACTGCTGCCTCTTGTGTTTTTATTCTCACTGGGGCCTAATGTGATGCTGCTGAAGCGGATGTTTTCCCTGCCGGGTTAGAAAGGTAGTATTAGGATCCCAAAACCTCAAAATATAAAAGTGAATCTCTTGTTGCTTACCCAATTTAGTCTTTTTAAAAAGAGAAATACAACTAATGTCATGTTATGGAGCCAGAAATTCATTTGGTAAAGTTAACAGCTTTACAACAATGGTCACAATAAAACGTGGGGAAAAACAGCCTTGGTTTATTATAGCTTGCCTTAATCTTTATGTACACGCGCACCACTTGTGGAATGTAAATAAGAAGTGGTCTTCCTCACCCAGAAACCCAATCTACTGTAGCTTCATTGTCTTATTTTAAATTAAGCCACCAAAGGGATCTCAGCCTCATTATCACATCCTGCAGGAGTTTTCTGTAAAATATTAATGACTGTAAAGTACAATGATGTCTGCAATCCAATCTTCAGCAAGTGCAATAAACAACAAACATGAAAATGGATAAAACTTTAGTTTCAAGAGTCTATAATAAAAAAAACAAGTTTGCTTGTACTGCTTTATTACTTATAATTTTTTAGTTTTAGTCATGTGGCTGTGTCCTCAGATCACCAACTAACTGCTGACTACAGATTTGTTCTAACAATTCAGATACTTTTATTAGTTTTCAAAGCTCTTAAAGGTTTTAGTCCTAAGTATTTGTCTAACTTGCTTTTAGTGTATGAGCCTCCCAGAGCCCTCAGGTCATCGGGGGCCGGTCTTTTGTTTACTCCTCACGAGGGACTAAAACATTTGAAGACGCGTTTTTTTGGTCCTCGTCTGTGGAACAACCTTCCTGACGGCAGCTGGGAGTGTGGATATTTACTTTCTTAGTAAAGCTTTTTTGTAGATTATAATTTTTTTATTTTTTTTTTTACTTTGTTTTAGTTTTATTATTTTATTTCAACTGAACTTTTTTTGTAACCCTTTGGCATTCCAGTGTTCAGGACAGGATGCTTTAGGTGTTCCTGCAAGATTGACAGGAATTTCAGGGGGTCAAACTTCCAGTGTCTTAGTATCCCTGATGTGGTTGGAGGATGTTAGGACCACACTTTTGAGACCCAATTTTATGTACATGTGTGTGTGCGTGGGGTTTAGTTTATGTGTGTGTGTGTGTGTGAATATGTTGTGTAAATGTGTGACTCATGACTTTCTGGTCTGGGGTAGTGGTTCCCAACCTATTTTCCTTAAAGACCCCTTCATGCAAATACTTAAAAGCCATGGACCCCCTGCCCCATCCCGGCCTGAAACCGTGCTGGTTTTATGCTTTCTCTCCATAAATAACATATTCTGGCCGAGTCCTGTTAAATTAACAACATATAATTTACTTTTTTTTTCTTAAAATAGACACAATGGTTCTGAATGTTTACAGCTTCAGGGGCCTCCTGTGCCCTTTGGGGGTCCTGAACCCCAGGTTGGGAACCACTGGTGCAATTAGTGCATCTGTCATGTCTTAATGTTGCGCTGTCTTTTCTTTCAGTCTACAAAACACGGCATAGACTGGTATTTTGAGGATTTATACTCTCATTTCTACAAACTAGTTTATGTATCTTTCTCTTCTTTTCCCGCTTGCTTTGTTGCAAACATTGACAAGACATTTCTCTTGTGGGGTGAGACTGAGCCAGTCTACACAACATTTGCCTTATTAAGTTGTGTAGTTTACGAATGTACAAAGCATCTAAAGACTGGGTAGGACTGTACTGAATCATTGTGGCTCACAGCTGATGGTGGTGTTGTTGCTGTGAGGGATAACTTGAGAGCAAATGTGACCTGACAGTGGCCTCATATTACGGAATTACTTAGCCAGAACTCAGAATCATATCTGAAATGCAGATACCTGATCAGAGTAAAAGAAGCCCAGAATTGCTATAGCCAGCTGTGTGAGGAAGACCAATGTCAGGCTGAAGGAGAACTGGAGAAAGAAAAAGACCAAACATATTAAAATGATTATAAATGACGGAATTATTGTCACATATAAAATATCAAACTTGGTTTTGGGAATCAGTGTAATTTTAGCCACATGAAAATAGCACAAAGCAAGAGGAAATGTGTGTTTGGTTAACTATGATTCTGTCTCTCCTTTAATAATACCAGTTGGTCTTCATACATAACTGGAAAGCCTGATTAGTCATCGAGGTATAACTTGTTAGGATCGTGTTTGTTAGACCACACAGCTAAATGTGTTGGTAGTCCATTTCCCCTGCCCCTGTTTGCCAAAGTCTCCTGCAATATTCTCCTGAAAGAATTCATTCCTGAGATTTGAGCACTGTCTCAGTCACAGATGTATGACTGGTAGATGAATGTATGATCACAGGGGCCAGAATTTGTGAGTGGAGAGGATGGCGTGGCCTATCCAGACCTCAACCCACCTGAACATTTGTGGGATCAACTTGCCGTTGCTGGTTGTGCTAGAATGACCAACACAGCTCCACTGGCTGACCTTCAACAACTCCTGGTTGAGCACTGGGAAATGTCCAGTATGAGGAGGAGTTGTGGCTGTGCACTGAACGTTCACACGCGTCTGAGCTGGCTGATGGTGTCAGATTGATTCAGTGTCAATATGTGTTGTTTCTTCCCTTATTACGGTGGGAGAGCGCAATCATCCAGTCCCCCAAGCAGTTTTTAACATCCAACAAGACAATGCTGTGGGGAATTTGGCACATTTTTGGGGACACTACCTACATGTGTTGCTCATTCCACAGAAGCAGGATCCTTTCACGTTATCTTAGATATAATACAAGACCAACTAGTATTATTAAAGGAGAAAATAACTGGTCGTTACTTGTTTACATTTATCAGGAACAAACTGCCAGCATTAATATTATTAATGTAGCTTTTTGGACTATTACTGTTTTGAGGAGTTGAATGTTCTCTCTTAGGGCTCCGATACAGCCACAGAAAGTGATGAAGAACATGACCACCCCCACCACAATCAGGATGATAGCTGGGTCGATCAGGAATGTGTCCCGCACCGTGTCTAGCAGCAAAACAGGAAAACAGTTTCTGTTTAAATAGCTGCTGACCTAGCTGCTTTCCACCTGTACTTCCTGTTCCATTTTCCTACCCTGCTTCTAATCTTTATTTAAATTAATTGCATTGCATACACTGTTTCCTATTTTTGCCTTGTCCCTCCCTACACTAGCTGCCCTCATGGTTTAAAACCATCAATTATCTGTCAGGGGATTATAAACGATTCCAGGCATGATCACTAGGATTAGTACAGGTTAATCTTTTTGCTGTCCATCAACTTTATACCACAAATTAAATGTGAAAATAAAGACACCAGGTAGACTAAAGAAAGAGCTTAAATCTAACCCACAAAACATTTGATAGAATTGATGTTTGTCTGGATAAATCAAGGGTTTTCAACTGAAATAGGCTACTACCAGTCTGCAGAATAGTGGGCTAAAAACCTAAATAAATGAATCAAATGATCAATATCTGCTGTGGTTTTTTTGTGTTTTCTGAGATGTTTGTGGGGAAGCATGTCTCTGTGCATACCTGTGGCTTTCTGCACTTTAGCATACACCCCGATTGCAACAATCAACAAGGAGAAAACCTGCAAAAAGAGAAGAGGTTAGTCTTCATACAGATTTAGCCAAAGAAAAGCTGGCAAACTGAGCCCACTAATTGCTCTTATGGTTGCTATGGCTGTTCTTCAGTCTGCTGGAAAATTTCAACACCAGCTATGAACGTTTGCAATTAGTCAAGCTGAGCAAAACAAAAAAGAGGCACAAGATTTGCAGTTTGTCCAAGTTTTCATGTTAAAAATGGTTGCCAGGGAAATCTTTCCCTTTTTCTGTTATTAATGATTTCCCTTTTTAATGTTGCCTCACAGAGAGAAGGTTTGAACCTCAGCTGTGGCTTTTCTGTGTGAAGTCTTGTGTGGGTTTTCTATGGCTGCTCTAATTTCCTCCCACTAATGTCTGATAACATTCAGGTTGGTACATTTGGAGATTGTGAATTAGTTATGAATATGTTACTGGTTGTATGTGAATTCTCTTTAGCCATGTGATGGACATGTTGACTCTCATAGGTGTTGGGAAAAGCTCTAGCCACCCTGTGATCCTGAGTATGATGAAGCAGGGATACTAGAGGATGTATGGATGGTGGTCTCTGTTTAATCATCCAAATTAGAAGTGTGTATGCACAGCTACAAACTAATAAAATCAGATTTGGTCCACAAGTGGTTTTATGTTAGAAAATCATTCTTTTCTTCAGTTTTTACCATAATTGAAATAATTTCCACAGAGCTCGACCTTGGTTTGGGATTTGTGGTTATTATTGGCAGCTCTTGCTTTAACTGTGTGGGTGCTGATGATTGTTTTGAGAATGTGCTGTAAGGCAGCAGAAGGTGTAAGATTTGCTTTAACAACATGCTCACATTAAAAAATACAAAGCGGGTGGAAAGCAGGTGCTGCTGGTGCTTTCCGTTGATAGCATTGTCAAAATTAATTTCCCTCATTTTTTGATTCTTTGTCTTACCTTGGAAACAAGCTGAATAACTTTGCTTTCAAGTCCAGCCTCCAAATCCACACATTCTCCTGATTAATAATTGTGTGTGTAAAGAAAGCTTTTGTTCAACCTTAATAATCATGGATTTGTTTCTGTTTGAAAAGACTTCATCGGATTTCTGGAGGTCAGAAGGTACCATGGTCAGAGGTATAATGAGCTGTGGAAGAGGTGTACATTTTGTTTGGCTGGCCTCCATGTCCAATCCATACTGTAAGAGCTTTGGAGAAGTAAATTAATGCTTTAACCATTTTTTAATCAGTAATCTACCTTGACAAGACAATAATTGCCCAAACATATAAAAACAGGATGCACATTTTCTTTTGAACGAGTGTTTTGAAGGTTTAGAAAACATTCTTTATAAGGGTTGTTGTCTGTTGGAGAGGAGTGTGTGCACGCTCCATTTAAGTTCCTAGTATCTTGTTTCCACTGCGTGTGTTTATGAGTATATGGGTGGCAGCGTGCATTTGCTAAAAGAGAACATACTTAGAGAGGCAATGTGGGCTCCCGCTCTGTTTTCAGGCTTTTCAAAGAGATGAATCAAGCTTCTCCCAGTGGATTGTGTGCTGACGTCAAAGCCAGCTGAACTGAGCCATGGGGACGAGGGGACAAAGGCCTGATGGATTAGGTGCAGTGTGCACTTCTGAGCTCATGTCTGATAAACAAAGTCAACATAGGCTTGGCTGTGTTGTTGCTAGTGCTGCTGTTAGTGCGAATTGCTAATTATTGCTAATTGGCTCAGAACACAGTAAGTTGCTTTTTTTGTGTAGCATTGAACGAACTGGGATAAAATGGAGGTGCAAAAGCTTGTAGCTACAGATGTGATCTGTACGTTCATAGAGGAGGAAAGTGATTAAACGATTGAGCCTTAAAGAGGTGTTTGGATCTATGTGGCCCTGATGGATGGATTACTGGTTAGAGTATCTCCTCCACCTTTGTGTCCGATTCTTTAACTGTCTTATTCAAACCTTGTCTCACCAGAAAAGTTCTAAAAGGTAAAAGTCTCACAATTCACCGTTATACATTTTGAGATGGGATGATGATGATGATGTGCTGGGCTCTGAACCCATGTATATTTTTATAAGTATTTTAACTCCAACCCTAGTTATGCATTTTTCACTCGTAAAATTTAACCATTTATGATTAGCAGCCACGTTGAAAAGTGAGCAATCGTCACTCAAAGGTAGGTACAAAAATGAAATTTCTATGAAAATCGCTTCAGGACGGGCTTCAAACTCATAGCGTGTTGCATGGACGTACAAGTGCCAGATTAACAGTGTTGAATGTGTGAAGAGATTAACGTAATGACATGCGTAGTGAGACACGGGTTGGGTTGCCATCGCATAACAGAGATCGGGTTGCCCAGTGTCCTGGTCACATTCACCACTACTGTACTGGGATTTTCCTGATTTAAAACATTAAACTCTTAATTAAACAAATACAATTAATAATGTCACAATAACACATTTAAAGGCCTGTAACGTGAACTGTCAGGAGTTGTATTTAGACAGAAATTAAAGAGCAAAGTGACTTTCACAAGAAGCAGTTTGTCATGTTTAGATGTTGCGATGGACTTTTCCTTGTAGGTTTGTTGTCAGACCAACAAACTGTGGGTTACAAAACAAATGAAAAAACAACAAAAATAAAAATGAAAATACAGGGAGGTAAGTGATCATCTTAAGAGGATAAAAAAACCAAGATATTTATAAATTAAATAGGTAAATATAAAAAAAAAATACAACAACAACTTTTAACCTAGAATCACCATAAACCTCAGGTTTGTAAAGAGGTATATTGGCATTAACAGGGACTGTTTAGAAGAAAACATTTGGTTGAGAGTAATAATGTTACCTATCGCTGCACTTCCATGCAAATGAGTCTGAATGCCTCTCTTTGGTAGCATCATTTGTGGAAAGGAGATGACCTAACCCTTGCAAATGCATAACTTTAGAAGCTAAAATAATAATCAAATTTATTCGCTAGATGTCAGGTTTTCTTTTTCCTCATAAATTTACAAATTCAGTATCAGAGAAAACCCAACATTTCCATGTAACTTCACCAATTTAAACACTTTTTCACTCAATATTATCCCCTCGCTTTGGCTGCTTTTGTTTTGTTCTAACTTACGCTGGAACATACTCCGGTAAAACGTATTATAGACCTTTATGATGTGTATAAATCCCTGTAACAAGCCACATAAAAAGCATCTATGTGATACTTAGATGAGCAAATTAACAACTCACTTGTCTTTTTTTTGCACAAAATTTATTCTGTATGTAGATCTTTTTCCTAGATACTGTTTATGCAGTTTCTTTAACCATTTACATGTTTTTTTAAAGCACATAATTCTTCTTCTCCAGCGTTTCAGCTCAGTGTATCATTGCTTTTTATAAAAACAGACCCAAAATTAATTCAGACACAGATTCCAGCGGCCATGCACAGTTTGCAGGTGTTTTATGTCTCTTGATGAGTCATTGTTCAGCTGATTTGAAAAGACTGTACCTCCTCATATTTGCCACAGACAGTTGGAGTGCCCATGTGTCAACGTTGTAAAGTTAAAATAGGCAGCAGTAGAAAGGCTGGGCTATTTGCAGCTGAGTACTAGCCGTGTTATACTGTCTCATTCATTATTTATTAGGTTTTTCTTTTTGACTTTTCTATTTCGAAAGCTACAACTCTGATAGCTGGTGATTTGTATGCTCAAAAATAGTAAGAATGTATAGCGTGCTGAGACAGAAGATCAGTTTTGGTGCAATAAACTCACCCAGAATAAGAAGCTAAAGAAGAAGAGAAAATATCTGATCCAGGGGTTGACAAAGGAGAAAGTCTCAGCACGGTTCAGGTTCAGTTCCCTCTCCATTGCTTGTTGACGCTTTTTTTCTTCTCAATCTGGAACGTAGATCTACAGTGATTTTTATTTTAAAACAGCCCCCAGTTGCAGCCCACGCTGCACATACTCAACCGCCATGGGAATCTGTGATGGGAGGGACTGTTTGCTGGCTGTAGGGTGGGGGCCAAGCTGGCTAAAAAAAGGGGGTATGGGTCTGTGACGCTGCCCTGCCATGCTGGCAGAACCTAGAACTGTCCATGTGGGCTGACAGGTCAGATTACACAAAAAATATCTCTGGCTGACTGCAGCTGAATGCCTACGAGTTTTGGACTATTGTCAAATTTCTGTTACTTAGTGTAAATCATCTTTCCATTTTCATGCTCTCTCAATTTTTGTTACATCAAAGTTCTTAGATCCTGTATTATATTCCTACAACTCGCCCATGTATTTCAGCACTAATGCTTATTGCTTCTGAAAGGCTTGTGTACAAATTGCTGCTTCAAAAACGGATGTAATCTTGTAAAGAATAGAGCGGAAGGCTGGACAATGACAAATCTTTGAGAAAAGGAACATCTAATGTTGTTAAATGACATCAGATATTTAGTTGTAATGCTTCTGCTGTGCTATTTCCATTTTTGCTTGAGGGTAAATCTGATGGATTTCTGCTAAATAATAACTAAAAGAATTAAAAAAAAGTCAGCAAAGATATTAAAATGTGAGACTCAACTGAACATTGATCACCTGTCATAGGGATTATCAGAAGACACAACATAGAAACTTGAGTATATGTATGAAAGATTGACTGCTGGCTGATTAAATTCAAAATGTGGCATGAACTGTCCTTGGCAGTGGGAATACTGTAAGTGAATACATAATCATAAGGTTGTTGTTTTTATCTTTCTCCTGTGGAGTGGTAAAAGGACATAAGGTCCCTCAGGTATCTTTGTGCCTTGTCAGAGAAACATGAAGACTTAATGAGATTGATCTTTGTTTTTTCATAGGTTACAACCCCATGCTGAATCCCACGGATCCTTACCGAGGGGAAGGGGCCCTTCTTAAGCATGCAAAATTCTGTAATATCTGTTGTATTATTAAATGAGCAGCGTATTTTGGGGTCCCTTCAGAGTTGACATCACTGTTTTGTATGTAGAAGAAATGCGCAGCTGCGGACTGACTAAGCATAACATTAAGACATAAAAATATGAGACATAAAGAAGAGAGCTCATCCTTCAACCTAATTTTAAAACAATGGTGATCCAGCTTCCACTTATGAGAGTTTTGGCTTGAAAACTTGAGAAAAATCATGCTTTCAAACTATGCTAATAACCACTGCTATATTATTAGTGATAAAACAAGCTGCCTACTGTAGATAAACAGAGACAGACTGAGTTCTGGACCAAGTCTCTCATGTAATCTGAAAGGTTTAAATAGGTTTACTATATCACAAACCAAACGGGTAAATTACCATCAGACAACCAGCTTTATGGTGTTTTTGCTCACATTTTAAAATGGTTTTTACAGTGTTTGTGCAAATACTGACCAACTGTGCATAAAATGTGTGTGTGTGTGTGGATGAAGTCACTGGGATGTCAGTCACTGGCTTGTGATCTGCTATTTTGAAGCTGGGATTTCTGTATGGACTGTCACCATCTTGGAATATTCTGTGGAATGACATACAAAGGATAGATGTGCATTGGAACCAAGACACCATGGCATGTATTGCTTTGGAGTAACTGATCTGTCACTTAAAGCACTTCCACCCGCATCAATGCATTCATAACGTGTTCAGTTTGTTTTATTGCTGTCATGGTGTATAAACATTCATTCCTTATGTAAAGTTTTTTTTGGAGACTGGCATGATTTTTTTGAGCCAATCTCAAGGGGAAAAAGGAGGACCTGCAGTAGCTAACACTTCTGTACTAGCTTTCTGTTTCTCAACCCAGAGAGAGACAAAATGACTTCAGGAGGAAAGCATTTGTTATAGATCCCAGTTTGGACTAGGAAACAGTATTATCTCTATGCAATGTCAAGACTTGATGGAAGGGATTTCCCCGCTGGTTATGTAGAGGCATTATGGTTTGGGGTGCCCAGGTTCAAGTGCCTGAGGGTAAATTGGATTAAATGTTATGATTGGACTGGAATAGGAGGGAATTTTCAGTTGGAAGTTGTGAGGAATTAATTACCAGGCAACTTCAGAAGTTAATGGCAAAGCTTTTCTTTTTAATATAAACTACAATGGTCTCTCTGACCCATCAACACAATCCAAGGCTACATTTTCTGCTTTACAAGCAACTTTTTAATCCATTAAATATACTGCTGCTTCACTGTCTTTCACCATGTTTCCTGAGCGGACCCTCATCTGTACTGCTATTACATGGAGAAATTAATTTAATTAGCATGCTCTCGGTTTACGGTAGTCTTGATATTTATAGAATCCACAAGTTCCAAACAGGAAGAAGCATCTTTTATTAATATATCTTAGGCACAGCTTAGTTAATGGTCTTAAGGGTGAAATAAATTATAAATCCAGTATTTTCATAAATGAGTCCTATAGTCCTTCATCATTTTGCTTCATTATATGGGTCAACTCCTCAGGTGGATAACCCATTGAGATCTAAGTTGCTGTACAAAAATGCAATCTGTAACTGAAACATAGTTTAAAATAACCCTTCTAAAAATTCTTAAAGGTTTTGCAAAAAAAAAAAAAAAAAAAGAATTATTAAAAATATTCATTAGTCAGTCATTATCTGTACCGATTATTCCATTACGGTTCGCGGGGTGAGCTGGAGCCCATCCCAGCATTGTTTCAGGTGAGAGGCAGGGTACACCCTGGACAGGTCACCAGTCC
>JBAMHW010000010.1:31576329-31607572 GCA_037177495.1 Rhadinocentrus ornatus
TAAATAAATAAATAAATAAATAAATAAATAAATAAATAAATAAATAAATAAATAAATAAATAAATAAATAAATAAGTTAGTTTTCAGTGCTTACTAAAACATTTTAGTCTTATGATTTTCAGGCAAAACCTTATATTTAGAATAGGAAGCGAAAATAAGAATCAAGTCAAGTTTATTTATAATTACGTTTAAAAACAACATACATTGACTGAAGTGCTGTACAATTAAAAAACAACAAGTAAAACAACACAAAAGCAGGAATAGACAAATACCAGAAAAACAACACAAAGGCCTAAATGTCTTCAGCTCAGTCTGGGTTAAAAGCCAGGGAATAGTAATAAAAAAAAAAAGTTTTAAAAACATCCAATGTGGATGAGGTCCTGATTGGGGGGTTAAATCCACAGCCTGAGGCCAACAACAGAAAAAGCTCTGTCTCCCCAATGTTTTAACCCGGACCTCGGGACAACCAGAAGCATCTCATCAGCAGATCTCAAGGTTCTGGAAGGAGTGAGTGTTACAGGGTTGGAAAAATAGGAAACACTTCAGCAATACAATCTTTAAATCCACTCTAAAATAGACTGGGAGCCTGAAGAGAAGCTAAAAGTGGTGTGATATGATCACGTGTCCCTGTTAAAAGTCGAGCAGCTGCATTTTGAAAGACAAGAAAGACTGACTTATACCTGAATAAAGACTATTACAGTAGTCTAGCCGGAGAGATTAAAGCATGTTTACTTTCTCAAGGTCAGAAAAGGAGAGGAACGGTTTGACCGTGGAAATGATTCTTAGCTGAAAGAAGCTCTTAAGACTGAATTAATCTATTTATCAAATAAAAACATATGATCAAAAATCACTTTCAAGTTTTTAACTGATAATCTTTTGATGGTTCCAGGGGTCCAAGCTCTGATTAGGACGGGGGTTAGAAGGCCCTAAGAACAGGACTTGAAATTTATCTTCACTGGACTGGCCAAGGATGGATCCCTGGGGGACCCCACAGGTGAGGGGAGCTGAAGAGGAGGAGAAATCTCTTAACTTAACAGAAAAACTCCTGTCTCTTAGATTTGATTTAAACCATTTTAAAGCAATTCCCTTCATGCCAACGGAGTGCTCCGGCCTAGAAATAAGGATACGGTCAACGGTAACAAAGGCAGCACTGGGATCTAAAAAAACAAAAATGGATGAGTCACCAGGGTCCGTAACTAATAAAAGGTCATTAAAAACCTTTGAGAGTGCAGACCCTGGGCTGTCAAATGCTTTAAAACCAGACTGAAAAAAGATTGTTAGTCGGGTAAGTTTTGAGAGAAAGGGCAGTGTAGAGATAGGTTTAAAATTGGAGAGGACTGTAGGGTCCAGGTTCGGCTTTTAATAAAAGGCTGAACAACTGTACATTTCAGATTAATAGGGACAGCTCCAGACACAAGACAAATATTAATTATAGCCAGGACACTTGGAGCAACAACAAGGCAAAGCCCTATCATAAAGCATAAGCCTTATGATAAATAATAAGTCTTCTATAAAAATAAATGAATAAATAATTTATAGGAAGCATATTTGTGGTAAATGAATAACCCCAGTACAGAGCATACAGCAGGGCAGAGCCGTGTGAAGTGCACTCAGTGATGCATGGAGTTGACCAGTGGATAGAAACTGCATTGGAGTCTGGAATAAGAACAAGATGTAGCATGTTTGTGTCACTTCGGCTTGAAAGTGAGAACCATGTTAATGCCAGTCACAGACTAAAAACAAGTCTTTGAGAATTGAATTATAACCCTAAATTTCTGTCTTCTTTAATCTAAAAATTTTGTCAGTATACACAAAACAAGATGATAGACTTCATCACTCTCTCACCCATAATGATGTACTGAGTAGTGGTCCTCTCATCTGGATCCTTCGATATATGCTGATACAAATGATGGTGGAGACCAATCTCTTCAGCTGGAGTTTTAAGTATAAGCCACTGCTTCAGAGATATTAGGCTCTGAAATGTTACCCAGTGGTGGTGAAATGTCATTTAAAGCTTCACATTCTGTAATAACCAGTCACCATTTTGGCACATTAATGCACCTTTTTACACATATTTAGAAAAAACTACAATCATATGAAGCTTATTTTTCATTGATATGTTCATTTAAAAAATGTCTTACTGAAATTGCTTTGACGAGTGGTTTTACACTTTAAGGACATTCCTTATTGGCTCTGACACGAGATGATTACCTCCAACTTTACAGTGAGCCAGTAATCCCAGCTTGTACTCCACCAGTGATTTTTAGGTCTACTCTCTTCAGAAAGACATAAAACCCTCTGTAGCCTTCATCCCGCTTTTGTGTTTTGGCCATGAATGAAGCCTGGCAAGACACATTGATTGTGATCTGGCAAGCCTCACAAGAATCCAGCTGTCCGGCAAGATAATCCTCTGTTATTCATGTTTGGAACCAAACATAGATACCATACTCTCACCTTGTGGGTTTTACCTAAAAATGGCTGCTTGAATCAGACTTAAATGATGAAATTATGCAAGGAAAAGAGGATTCTGTCACCTGCATCAAACTGCAGCGATCAACTTAGCTCATATTTTATGTTTAGAAGAATTAAGTAATCTTGAACTCAAGAATATATTGTGCATTTGTAAGTCTTTAATCTGTAAATTGGTTTTAAAACCAATGGACGGATTCACACCTTTTCCAGGGGTCTGGGGTTGCTGTTTGGTGCATTTTCAGGTGACAGTGTTGTCACTGATGGTTTGTTTTAATCTAACTTAATCTGACAAGTGTGAACACACCTTAAAGTGCATTCCTTTTTTCTTTTTTTTTTTTCTAAATAAAATCACAGCTTTCAAAATAATCCATCATACCTTGCAATGAGATCAACGAAACCTCCAGACTTATTCTAAATAAGTTGTCCAAAATCGCCATATAAGTCAGAAGCTCTGGATTCCCAGACCCCTGAACTCCAGCGGTGTAACATTCTGTGTTTTTCGGCCCAGATAGTTTCCTGCTTCTCATCAGCCTCTTTCAGAACTTGTATCTTTGCAACAGTTCAATGATGAAGGCCTCTGAGGAAAAAAAGTTCTTCTTTCTCTGGTAAGCGTCGGTGTGGGATTGGTACTGAGGCTTCTGATATTTAAGGCTGGAACTCTGTAGCAGTGGTAACTGTTGATGATTCTTTCCTGGAGTGCTCCTTTTGCTTTCACAAGTGAATTTCAAGAAGTTTTTATAGTTGGTGAAATTCTCTGAACTGAAAAGAATTGATGCTGTTGTTGCTTATAGCTGTTCTTGCTGGAGTGGTCAGACACTAACTATTCTAGTTAACTACCTCATGAAGCTGCCTAAGTAATGGTTAAAAGTGTGCAACGCTTCAAGGAATCTAAAATATTTTGTCATAGTAACAATGTTTTGCTTGCTAAATAATATTAAGACAGAATATGAAACCAGGGGAGGCGGGGCTCGACAAGGTAGAGCGGTTGTCCTGTAACCCTAGGGTTGCTGGTTCAATCCTCAGCCAAGTCATGTTAAGGTTTCCTTGGGTAAGACACCAAAACCCCTAGTTGCTCCTGATCGGTCGTGGTGAGCGTCTTGCATGGCAGCTGCTGCCATCAGTGGGTGAATGTGATGTATGATGTACAGCGCCTTGGATATAAGTGCTATATAAATAAAGACCATTTTTGCCCTGGAGGCAACACTCCAATCAAAGAAAAATTCTTGAATGAGTGTATGTGAGCAAACTTTGCAACTACTATGGATTTAATTAACTAAAACTTACATTTTCCAAACTATTTTGCACACAAGTACCAGGGTGCAGTGAGAAATGTACATCAAAATAGAATGATGGGATTTGCTAATGAAACCTTATATTTAGCTTAATGTTAAAAAAGAACTATTGGCCAGGGGCAACAAAAGACCTGAAGAACACTTGAAAAAAAGGAAGTTAACTGATCAAACCCTTTGTGCATGCATCGTCAAGTACTAGGTGTATAGTCATAAAACTAGAGCATCTCTAGTCCAGACCTGCACTATGAAACAAAATATAGGAGTGAGGTGTAGAGACAAAAAAATAACAAATATTCGACTTTCCTGACAATATTTACTAGTTTCAGTTATGTAGAGTTATTGGTAATCATCACATACTAGTTTATTTATAGTTTACTTTTGTTTTTTACATGCATGTGTTGTAGAAAAATTACCAAGAGTCTGGAAGGAGTAAAAGTATAACAAAATTTATTAAAAGGGAAAATGAACACAGACAAATTACTTGCAAGTAAAGAGAGTGGTCGTTCCGACTCGCGTGGAGTAGGAAGAGACTCTGGGGAGGCAAGAGGAAAAGCAATAGTTATACATTTCTGTTGAAGGAATCATCCTTCCTTAGACGACCTTGGGTGGACACACAACCTTTGGGACTGGCATCAAAGCAACCTCATAGTTGTGTCTCCACAAGAACCAGTCTGTCACACATGTAAAGGACTAAATAAAAGCTGGAAGCGTTTACTACCATGTGCCTTCAGAAGAATTAATCCTGCTGTTTTTGTGTCAAAAAGCATATCTGTGGCTTAGATAAAAATAAAAGACAGCAGCAGAAACGTGCAAATCACTTCCATCACAGGTTAACAAGCTCAGCTATGCTGAATGAGGACAAATATAACAGTCTCATCAAATAAACAGCCTTGTGAATTCAGGTTAATGAAATGAACTCTGCTGGTGGATCAGGCATGGCACAAAAAGTGAAATGCTGTAAAGACAACCAGAGGAAAAATACTGATTACTTTCACTTTATTCGAGTACATGTTACTCAAACAAAATAATCTGTACAAAGGCTAAAATAGGTCATATTTTTCTCTTTTTTTTTTTTTTCTTTTGCATAGAAGTAACAGTGATGTAAAAACAAAAAAGCCGGGGTGGAATAAAGTCCACTTACTGTCACACACGCAGGCCTGTTGACAATTAGGTTAAAGAACCGGATCAAGCTCTGCACAAAAATATTCTGTGGGTCACTCCCTTCTGTTTAAGCATTACAAAAATTGCCACTGGTTTGCACTTTCATCATCTCCCCTTTGTTCTAAAATAAAAAAAGAAAAAAAAGCTGCTCATTCTGACGAATACCATGTAATCTTTAGGATAGGTGTTGTACATTTTCAAATAGGCCATTTTGAGAGTCAGGGATGCCACTCTCTTGAATGAAACACATCATCATCTGCTGTAAAGCTGCTGCACCACTTGTCTTTGCATGCCAAGTAACCCCCTCCCCACACACACTCAATGAAATCTAAATAATTGGTTAAATGTGGCCTATATAGTTGACAGTGACATAAAAGGGGAATAAATCAGAAACATTGAGTCATTAAACTTGAAAGGCAATGACTGTACGGTATCATGGGATTTTCGACACACTTTTCTTTATTTAAAAATAACTGATTTCAAGAATAGAGAGAAGGTAGTGCACCACCTCATATATTGCAGATGTGTAGCAAAAACTCCACAGGACAAGGCTGGCAGGTATCAGATAATGCCACCCAGCAGAACACAACATCAAACACACCATTTCTAAAGCATACATATCCACTGCTCAGATATTCAGCTTTAGCTGGGGAGAGGGATTAGGAGGAGGTTACAGAAATAATATGTTAAAGGTAGTAAAAATAAAATGATTTAAATAAAAAAAAAGGATTTATTTCTATGTTCAAAGTTTCTCACAGAAGACAAAACCCAATTACTGTATGTGCATTTTTTCTCTGGCTTACTGAGAATGCTGCGATGGATGAGAGGGAATATTTTATGTGAAAAACACATCATGAAAAAACTTGTTTTACTACGAGATCAAAATGCAGTCAAATAAAATATGAAAACCATACTGACAAAAACACAAATTTACATCAAATTTACACTGCTGGTGGAGTTAAAAGGAAAGAAAAAATAAAATACAGAGGCAAAACAATCCAGCAAACAAGAAAAAAATAGATAACATACAGTAAAAGTGGAAGATATGTCTAAATGTCTTTAAAAGCTCATGGGTTGTTAGAGAAATGAAGCTGTCACTGTAAATATTAGTCTAAGTGGCAGAGGTAAAGTGCAACATGAAGTTACTTTAGTTGTAAAACCATCATATTTACATTTGGGGGCTGATATAATGGAGTGACATGAGCTGTGTTGCACAGTATCAGATAGAGCATGCTCTACAAATACACACTGGGCATGACATTTGCAGTTTTAAAAGATATACTGCAGATTATACCCACACATCCTAATTTAATTAAACTGGAACCACGGAAAGCGTGCAGTATGCCTTTTGTGGATTTTACCTGATAAGATATGTCAAATCTTCCCTCTATCAAATCAGGCTTCATCAATTATATTCATCAATAGGCGCCTTAAGCAGCATTAAACCGAGGCAAAAAATGCATTTTTGCACAGTGTGGAAGAGCACTGTAAAGACTAATTGTCTGAGAAAAATGTGACTAATTATAACGAGCAACGAGTGTCTCGCTGCTAGTGGAAACAAAAAGCCAGCGGAAAGAAGAAGCAACAGTCTAGAGTATAAAACAAACATCACTGAACAGCTTCAGATAAAACGGCATTCAATGCTGCATCCTAAAAACGAGAAGAACACTTAATCTGACAGAATCATGGAAACGAGGAGATGTTGGTACAGTCAGATCAGTCGGGGCAAAGAGGTACAGAGTCTGCCAGCTGAGGTCTGAATGTGATATCAGATTTGGAGACAGTCCCCGAATTTGTTTTATTTCCACAGCTTTGCTGTCTCTCTGTTTGTCTGTGTCATCTTTGTTTAAAGACGTTTCCAGCCGAAGTGAGAGAAATATTTACCTTGGCTTTCCTCTTAACTTCATGCCTGCTGTAGGAATGCAGTGCAGCCAGATTTACAGAACAGTTACAGCTATTCCTCCTGCAGCACCTCCTGAGTAGAGAATAACCCACAGGTGCTTTGAGCTGTCTAAAGAGCCAGTGCCTGTATCTAGTGCCAGATTTCAGCAGAGTGAAGCAGTAAATAAAGGATGTGTAGAGTTTGCGGAGGCAGCCAAGCAGAGGAGATGCGGCCACTCGTGCCTGCTCTGTACATCAGCAGCTGTCATGTTACCCCCGTGGACACAAGACAAGCCGAAGCATATGAGGGCAGACAGTGTTTTCTCATCCAGCAGGGTCCCTGCACGTGACAGGCAAAACCAGCCCCCCTCCCTTCTTAAACTGTCTCTCAGATTAAACTATAACCAAACCAATTTATCAAAAAAAGGCCAAGAAACAGAAGAAGAAGCTTTGAGGCTCATATTCATCCAAACTAGAAATATGTGTAATTATTTAGTTTGTGTTTCTTTTCTTTGTTAGGCCATTTAACAAAAAGGAACAGTTTCTAAGATTCAAGGTTTCATCCAAAGCAAAAACTCTTCTTAGCAGTAATCATATTGGACTGAACTTGAATGCATCCACTTCCAGCTTTGTGTGGCTGTAACACCGCTTTGCACAAGCTTTACAAACTCATCATACATCTTACATCAATATTGGAGAATTTGAGGTGGTTAAAAATTACTCATATATTCATCTAGCCACATAAGAAACATATATGTTGAGGCTTTTTGCTGTTTAATTGCTGCTAAATTAAACTGGCAACACTGCTTACTTGGTCAGAAATCAACATGACAGATATGCAGTTTGGCAACAAAAAGCTGGAGTTGCAGCAGCAGCAAGTGAGAAAAAAAAGAAGATTCAAGCCAAATATTTCATAAAAAGAGAAAGAGGGAGAATGTCCTCCTTATATATCTAATTCCTTTTGTTTAATATGCAACCAACCAGCTCCAGTTTCGTGCAGAGATTACTCGTTCAGTCATTTAGGATTTCCAAACTGACCAATTATGTGAAGTTTTTGACGTTTTCACATCTTTCTGTTCACTTGCTTGTTTGTTTGTTTATTGCCCTGATGACATTCAGATGTCAATTGCATTTTGTTCTGGAGAGTGTAATGCCACAAGAACCAATTAACATAAACCTAACACCCACATATAATTATCCCTCAACAATAATGTAGTTTTTTTATACGACTAGGTCCTAAGGAATTTTGAACAGGCACACTGGAGGGCATCGTATTTAAGTCACCAGCAGATAAAGAGGATTTTCAGTCTACAGGAGGCTGGCTAATGCTCAGCCCTCCTGCAGCGCATCAACACGTAAACAGACATAAACAGACGTGTCCTACAGGGCATGTTGCCATACCTTTCTGCCTCAGCTTTGATCTGCCTACTCTCCAGCCCCCCGTCTTCTATCCTCTTGCCTGAATGAGAAGTGCGCCTAAGCAAAATATGAGGAGTTGCGAGCAGGGACGTCAAGGGAGACACGTATGCGTGGAGCATGAAACTCATTGCTTCCTGACATGTGGGAAGAGAACTGGGATGAAACAAGAAAAAATAGACAGAAAGAGAGAAAGTAAAAATGAGGAGGGCAGAGCGAACGGATGAGATCTTAAAGAGAAAGCCTCTAGCTGCCTCTGCCAACACTATTGATGGCTGAAGGGAGACAGCATGTCTGCTCTGGTTTTGGCCTTCTTGCCCTTGCATCTCAGTGTTTTAATGCACAATGTGTTCTTTTTGCAGCTTGGACTGCATGATAAAACAAACACATTGAGCTATGTAGGCACACGCACACAATCCAGTCCTGAAAAAACAAAACAACTATCACTCACATCGCTGGCTGACAGGACTTGTAAACCTGTAATAAACAACCATTAAAACCATTTTTGTTGTCTCATAAGGAATTGGAATATCATTGGTATGTTGCACTGCACTGTGTGTGTGTGTGTGCGCGCTTACAGACAGATTTGTGCAATGCAATGTATTTTTCAGAGAACAATACAGAACTTGATATAAAATTAATCCATTGATGATACCTCATACTCAAATAACGCTCCTCCAACACACTCCCTTTATCCAAATCTCTACAGTTGAGTGAAAAAAAAAATAAAATCATGGATTACACTAAAAACCCATCCTGACATGTCGGTGCCCCTCCACTGCAACATCACGTCAAATCCAACCGCATACACATATACATGCTGCACGTCTGGGAGCTCATTTCACTGATCTGTTCAACACTTAGTCCCACCGGAGAGATGATCGTATACATACAAAAAGAGAAAAAGAAAATCTAAGAGGTTCTAAACAAAAAAATGGCAGGAACATATATTTCAAAGACATAGATAAGTCAGTGAAGTAGAAAACTAGCATGCCATATTTGATCTTTATTCATTTACAAGGGACAAAAATGGGCTTGGTTTTAATAAACATTATGAAAAAAAAGTTAAATTCCGACAAGAAATGGAGTTTTCTTCAGTTTCATGGGTTGTCTTTGTCTTAGGGAGGCTGTGTGGGCATAAGTAAAGTATTCATAGTCTCAGAATCCATCCTTCCTCCCAGCAATGGGTTAGTCCATAAAAAAAGACAAAGAAAAAAGAAGTATACTCAAGAGGAGTGACAACCAATGGCATTCTCTCCCTTGCCAAAAGTAGTTGTCCCTTCTATTCCAGTTGTGTTACTCTTTGGCAAAATGAATGATAAGAAGAAAGAGTAAGAGGGGGCAGGAACACGGCTGGAATCTGTACAGGTCTGGGAAGGAGGAGGCGAAGGATGCTCTACAGAGGCTGTAAAGTGAAGGGGTAAGTAGGGATGTTCATATCAGAGTCTTATCCCATCAGGCAGTGGGGGCCCTCTCCTTGGGGTTTCTCTGTCTGAGGCTAAGCATTATACTTCTTCCCTGTTCTGTGGATGTGGTGGAAGAGTGTCATGGAGAACGCCATGCCCAGGAGCTGCAAGGAAACAAGAAGGAGATGGTAAATTTGTGACTGTGAATGTGGTTCTGTATGAGAACTCCAGTGTCTATGTGGTCTGTTGGATAGTAATGCCTTTGGGTGAGTTTGATGCACATAAATCCTGTGGTGGAGCACAAACACTTTTCTCTTCATTCTCATTCTCAGATGGCCTTGGAATCGGGAGCTCTGGAAATTTTGTAATGGAAAAAATGTACCAGCGTGCACCAAGATCAAGTCAATAAAGTAAATTGAGATGCCACTGAATCAAAGTAGCCGGTTATCTCTTTGAAGTTTCCATTACCCCTGATGCTCCTACATCAAACACAGTCATGTGGCTGATCCTAAAACCATTATCTTGAAAAAGTTGTGGAAGGCAGGAAAAGTGCCATATGGTGCAAAGTTGTTTTTTTTTCTAATGAGAAGGCAACACAGACTCCACTGAGGATTCCTTCGGTATGTGATTAGCATGACAATTCTTCTGATTCTCCTTTACTTTCAGTTAAAACTTCATTCGTAGAGCTGCTTAAAAGCAAAATGTCACCTTTAGCTGCTGCCAATCAAAACATGAAGCTTTATTTATTCCACTTAATTGCATGAAGCTCATCTGGAAAGTTTTTCCTGTCTGCTTTATTAAGTCTAAATAAAACAACTACTCCTACAAGATGCTTCAAAGCTTTATCTTCCATTCATACGCTGCTTTATTCCGGAGATTATTTAATCATTTTGGATGAAAACATCCATGCAGGTTTCAGCCAAAGTCTAAATCCAGTCTAAATCATTCATAAAATGCTGCTAGCTATTATGCAGCATTGCAGACTTGGTGAGTTTTTCATGATGTTCTTTGTTGTCATGTCCTCCACCTTGCCTTTGAATTAGCTAATCTGACAGCTTCAAGTCTTCACTCATCCCTCACAGCCTTGAATCAGAAGAGTAAGTGTTAGTATGTATGAAGAGAGGTGAATAGAAGCTTAAATCTAATGTCAGACAATGTCAGTCTTCAAATGGGTGTTTTGTTTGTCATTATTGTGCACATGCATGCTGTGTGTATGTTTGGAGAGGCTATGCAAAGACTGGAAATAGACAAATGATTTACAAACTGAAAAGAGAATTACATTAAATACATGTGAGTATGTAAGCACAGTTTGTCATGGCATTAAATGTAATTCTGCTTTCCTTCCATGCTGCTTTAAACTTTAACAGAAGGCTATTAAGTAACATGGTATGGCGTGCCAGGTGAAGAAAAGACGAGCAAGTCAGAGAATTTGTCTTGTTTCACTCAGCTTTGCTACCGTGCAGTTTGTACATAACAGCTTTGATGTCGAGCTTCTATCAGGATACAGAAGTACCTTCTGTACTGCCATGACTGAGACGTGGTTCAAGGACTACAATCCTGGAGAGGAGGATTATGTTTATTAGTCAACAATTTTTTGCTGACAAACTCCTTAACCCCAGCTCCTCCTTGTCAGGCTGTCTCGTTTCGATGTCAGGTCTGTTGTCACTGATACCTACTCGGTGCTGTTCCCTTGGGGGTCTTTTACTGCTGCTCACAGAGCCTTAAGCTCTCTGTGTATGCACACCGAAGGGCAATGACATCTCAGAACACATGCACGCTGCAAAATCTAACCCCCTACATGTAGACGTAAGCGTTTTCTTTAGATAAAGTTATCATATTTGAACTAAGGGAATGGATTTGTTGTCAGGTAAACACTGCTCAGTGAGCATCTGTGTGTTTCTCTAACAAATATATTTGCTGCACATGTGTATATATAAACAGCCTGAAGGCTAATGCTGACACCGTAGCAAGTGCTACTGTAAAAACAGTACCTGGGCTGCATGGTTTTACATTGGATTTTATGGGAAACATCTATCACATCAAGTATGACAGCCAACAGATACTGTATCTGTGCAACGCTTTTCTTGAGAGTGCTTTACTCAGCTCTGATCTACTAACCTGTCACAAAGAAAGACATACAAGACACTTGGTCCCAATCTGATCACATTTGCCTCCTCAACTGGAAAAGAAATGCAATGCACAACCACTGAACAGTGTTGGGGTAGTTACTCTAAAAAATTAATTCGTTACTAGTTACTCATTACTTCTGTAAATTGTAATGAAATGACTTTACTCGTTACTGCATTTGAAAAGTAACGCCACTACTTCTTACTTTACTTGACCATAATTTACCGTGTAGACATGGACAATCATCACAGCCTGTCTGCATGGTGTTTACTGTAAGGCGGTCCCTCGCCATGTCGCGGTTCATCTTCTGCGGTCTCTCTGTTTCGTGGATTTATTGTGTATTCAGCACCGCACATTTAAGTATATGTAAATCCTATTTCAACCATTCTATGTTCAAATTTTACTGAACGAATCAGCCCACTGTGCTTTGTTTCTTGATTGTACGTCGTTACAGACGAGGGTGGGGACGCAGAGCAGAGAAGCTGAAATATATTTTACGGGGTGATTAATTATTAATAAATTCACGTTGTTAAATATAGTATGTAGGTTTTTGAGAGTGTATAAAGCTTGTGAGAATTTTTAAAATTATTATAGTTTGGGAAAAGATCTATAAACACTCTGAGGAGGGATAATTAGGCCTTAACGTGCATTAGAAGTTTGTCATTTCACGGATTTCATTTATCAAAATGTTGTTTTCAGAAGGTAACCCCCGCAATAAATGAGGGACCACTGTATATTGTAATCAAAATGGCTTTAAAACCACCAGAACAACATGGCTGTCTGTGGGGAGAAATGGACACACTTGTCTCATAATCATTTTATTTAGTCTTTTTTTCTCAACCTGGGCGATTCAATCATGGACAGGGGGAGCATGTCTCCTTCAACGAACCCTGCAACTAGCTTGTTAATTTCTGTCTGTTACCGGCTGCTGCGCTCTAGGAAATGTTGAAAAAGCTTCGCTTGTTTAGGAGGGTAGGCTGCTGAAGGACTCCTTCCACGGACCGGCGAGCAGGATCTTTCATCACAAGTTTGCCTGAACTGAAAATAATGTGAATATCGCCCCTGACCAGAAGCCCGTGTCTCCGACTCCAGCTGCATTTTTCTATTTCCTTAGTTGGCGCACAATCAGCTACGTCACGCAAATTGGTCTCTATGGCAACGTGCCCAGGAAAGCACACACACAGGCAGCAGCATGCGCGCACTACTTAAAGCAGATGAGAACTTCACACCTGGGCGAATACGGCTCGAGTTACGCAGAAAAACGTGTTACTGTAGTGCAGTAAAGTCATTTCGTTACCAATATTTTAAGTATTACGCACCACTTTACTTCGTTACCCAAAAAAGTGATATCGTTACTGTAACGCGTTACTCCAGACACTGCTACTGAATTATTTGAAGATGTCAGAACCAGCTCGAGTGAACTAATCAAAACCATCTAACATGAATATTTGTCAAGATTTGAAGAAATCATAAGTAGCTAAGTGCCCAAATGACAAAATTATGTTTCGCCATCGGAGTACTTGTTGCAAAATGCAAGTTTATAAGAAGTTGGAATTTTTTTTAATCCACACCCAGAAAGAAAGGGTGGGAAGTCTGATTCTTCACTTGCCAATCATAGGAACATTTTTTTTTTCATAATACTTTTTATATAATTTTGTTCAGGTAATATTTTATGATGTGCTTCCTACAGTTGCAGAACAGTTGTCTGACATAAATCACCTTCATCTACATGAGGTCTCTGCAATTTTATCGGGGTCTTCACTTCTGGAAGGATTTAAGGTTAAAGCACAAAAATGATCCAATGCTTATGGGCCTGTGGCACTTAATTCTCTGGTTATAAAGACCTCTGAGAAGCTTATAAAAAGGTTTTGGCTAAACTTCAGACAAAATTGGATGCGCTCCAATATCCTTACACAGCAGGAAGGGGTGCTCAGGATGCTACGGGCATCTGTAGTTAATAAGCCCTGAATCACCTGGATGGTGAGAAATAGTTTTTTCTTGACTTCTGTTAATCTTTTAAACTGTATGAAAATTCACATTTAGACTGATTCAGCATTAAAAACACTGACTTTTTAACTGATGAGTCTACATAGAAGTTAGTGACTTTTTACTTTATGCCCCTTTGGCTTTCTATTGTCTTTATGATATAAAATGACCACAAATTATTCTGTTTTATTATATTTAAGTTCTTGAGTCTGATCTTATCTTTCTTTTTACTTGCTGGTTCGGGTAATTTACATTTAAATAATATGAACTTGCTTTTAGGCGAGTTCAGGTGAGCTCATCTGGACAGGATGCCTGATCAATAACCAATACTTTTACCTTTTTTATTTTTACATATTTAAGCTTTTTGTGCCAGTTGTTGATGATGATTGTTTTTACTGCAGGCTGTGCAAACAATTGCCACTCCGGGATAATAAAGATTACCTGAACCTACAGACTTTAAAGTTCAACCGCAATCTCCCCTTAAGGACATTAACCATGTGCACAATCTTACAAAACTCAACAAGGAGATTTTCTACCGAGGCCACCTTGCTCTGAATGAACCGTGGATTCAAGGATTAGCAGAGTGAAGACTTGACTTGCCCTGAGCGCTGTGACAGACATACGAAGAAGTGTGGAGAAAATAAAGCAAGAGGAAATGTTTAAAGCATACCAAGCAGGAAAGAACGACTGCAGGGATGATACACAGAGTAAACACTACGAGTGTGTGTACATATATATATGCATTTAAAAAAAATAAAGGTAACAAGTCATTTAACCAGACAGACAAGTTTTTTTAATCTGTGCCTGCTACAGTATGAGTCCTGGGGGCTGGATGTGCAGTCAGAAACGTTAGGTAGGTGCTACAGATTAAATGGATTTAGGAAAAGACAGACTATTGTTGCAGAAGCTGACCAGGAATAGAGTTCACACAGACAGAGCTGTGAATATATAAAGTCAAAGCAGTGTGAAAACTTTCACTCAAGAAGGCGCAAACTAGACTGCGAGCACCTTGGACAGGTTGCCAGTCTGCCACGGTGGTGGATGTAAAAACTAACAACCTTTCAACCCCTTGGTACTTCAGCATCTCCTAAATAAATTTAACTCCAAACCATCTCTATTATCAGATTATTATTCTTTATTTATGCAGGACAAAATACTGAGCATGCAGCTAAGGACAAAAACAAGTATTAAAAAAGATAAAACAATCGCATCACATCTTCTTAAACCAGTCTGAACTGCTTCGGTCAGATCTGCTGAACCTTAACTGTGATCGCTGCCTGAAACACTGAAAAAGTTAAGCTAGTGTTTTTCTGACTGACATCATTTCAGCTTCTACTGAAACCGATGGTGACTAAATGTGGATGGTGAGCAGTGCGAGCAGCAATCTGTTTAAATCTGCCTTAATAATCTACATTCTGTGATGTAAAGCTTTTTCGCTTACATAAATTATTTGTCTCTGACAATGAAAACGTTTCAATAGTTATAATATTAAGACGAACAAATTTAATTCGTGTTTAACTTTTCTTAACAAGAAAGTTCGATAATGTTGAGGCTCCAATAGTGAAAACCCACAGCCTCCTACCTGTCCAACCAGGACTCAATCTGTACATCTCAAAGGTCAGGACTGCTAAAAAAGTCTGAAATATACTCAAGGGCAAGAGACTAATTGTACAGAGATGATGCATCATACTTCTTAATATCAGCACTGAGTTAAAAAACACTGTTTTGGAAGAAGTGGGACAGTGACCTGAGGCCTGGATTATACCCGAGTATCCTGCATTATGTTAGTCTAGATGAGACTAAAGCAAGCTCAACTTATAGATCAGCATCTGAAAGAGATGACCTGATTTCTCTAGACTATCTTGACGTGGGGGAAAAAATTAGCACAATGTTTGATGTGAGCACCAGTACAGAGGTTTACATCAGATATAGATGAGGTTAAGATCAAATAAAGAAGAAAACAGACTCAGAATGACCTCTGAGTGATACGGGTATCTATTTATTGACTGAGATTGTCCTCTCAGACTGGTACAAGCAGGAGCTGAGCAATCACCTCCATCTGCAGTCTGCAGTAGGTCATTAGTCACCTTAACAAGCGCTGTACCTTTATTATGAAGTGCTGGAAAACAAGACTGGAGACTCTTGAAAATGCCGTTATTAATCATATAGGATCTCAACAGCATTGAGCTTACTTCCTCCAGGAGTTTACTAGAAAACTATATTTGGGAGATTGACACAAGGGGTACGTGTAAGGAAGTTCTTTTCCTTCACGTCTCCCTTCATAATCCAGTGTCTGGTCTTTTCAACCTGCTGAACAATGTCACTTCCATTTTCCCACGCTGTCAGACTGTTGTCACCAGAGGGTCCATGGTCTTCATGCCTGCAACTTTTTGAGTGAATCAACTTTATCCCTTTTCTTTAAAACTGTCTTCCGTTCTGTCATCCTCCCCTCCAGGCAGACTTTTGCCCAACTCATCCCTCTTCCTGTTACTAAAGGAAACTTATCAGAAGTATATGCCACCGCCTACAGTAGGGCAAAAAAGTATTTAGTCAGCCACCAATTGTGAAAGTTCTCCCACTTAAAAAGATGAGAGGCCTGTAATTTTCATCATAGGTAAACCTCAACTATGAGAAACAAAATGAGAAAAAAAAATCCAAGAATTTACATTGTCTGATTTTTAACAAATTAATTGGTAAACTCGGTAAAATAAGTATTTGGTCAACAACAAAGGCTCATCTCATTACGTTATACACCGTTTGTTGGCAATGACAGGGGTCAAACGTTTTCTGTAGGTCTTCACAAGGTTTTCACACATGTTGCTGGTATTTTGGCCCGTTCCTCCATGCAGATCTCCTCTAGAACTCCCTCCAAAGATTTTCTATGGGGTTGAGATCTGAAGACTGGCTAGGCCACTTCTTTGTTGCCTGGGCGATGTGTTTGGGATCATTGTCATGCTGAAAGACCAAGCCACGTTTTGTCTTCAATGTCCTTGCTGATGGAAGGAGGTTTTCACTCAAAATCTCACGATACATGGCTCCATTCATTCTTTTCCATCACACGGATCAGTCGTCCTGATCCCTTTGCAGAAAAACAGCCCCAAAGCATGATGTTTCCACCCCCATGCTTCACAGCAGGTATGGTGTTCTCTGGATGCAACTCAGCATTCTTTCTCCTCCAAACACGACAGGTTGAGTTTTTACCGAAAAGTTCTACTTTGGTTTCATCTGGCCATATGACGCTCTCTCAGTCCTCTTCTGGATCCTCCAAATGCTCTCTAGCAAACTTCAGACGGGCCTGGACATGTCCTGGCTTAAGCAGGGGGACACGTCTGAGTCCCTGGTGGCGTAGTGTGTTACTGATGGTAGCCTTTGGTCCCAGCTCTCTGCAGGTCATTCACTAGGTCCCCCGTGTGGTTCTGGAATTTTGCTCACTGTTCTCGTGATCATTTTGACCCCACCGGGTGAGATCTTGCGTGGAGCCCCAGATGGAAGGAGATTATCAGTGGTCTTGGATGTCTTCCATTTTCTAATAATTGCTCCCACAGTTGCTTACCTGTTGCAGATTCAGTCTTCCCAGCCTGGTGCAGGTCTACCATTTAGTTTCTGGTGTCCTTTGACAGCTCTTTGGTCTTGGCCATAGTGGAGTTTGGAGTCTGACTGAGGTTGTGGACAGGTGTCTTTTATACTGATGACCAGTTCAAACAGGTGCCATTAATACAGGTAACGAGTGGAGGACAGAGGAGCCTCTTAAAGAAGAAGAAATCTTGCTTGTTTGTAGGTGACCAAATACTTATTTTACTGAGGAATTTACCAATTAATTAATTAAAAATCAGACAATGTGATTATCTGGAATTTTGTTTCTAATCTTGTCTCTCATAGCTGAGGTTAACCTATGACGAAAATTACAGGCCTTTCTTATCTTTTTAAGCTGACTTGCACAATTGGTGGCTGACTAAATACTTATTTTTAAACCCCTTTGTATTACTGTTATTCCAGCTCGGCGGGGGTTTCTAATGTTGTTTCTAAAAAATAATTTAAATTTCACTTCCTGTTCATCAACAAGACTTGTTACATCTTTAGAAATTATCCCTCCATATCTTGTATCTTAAGGAAAAGAAGTCCATATTGGTTTTTATTATAGCTGTGGATGAGCCATGGTATATCAAACCGGTCTGGACAAGAACCAGAGGACAAGGAATTATCAAGAAATGGTAAAATAATACAGCTAGCTGAAGAAAATACTTACTCAGCAGCCCTGTAGTGGATGATATTGAATATATGCAGAAGGAGTTCATATGGGAGACTCTGCTATCTGAGTAGTTAGCTGATACTGAGTATCAGAAAGAACAGCAGGAACAGAGAGAAAGCATGAACCTAAAGTGACCTTAACAAAAATGAGCAACACATTTTTTTTTTTTTTTTGGTTTCTTGACATAGCATAACAAAAGTTAAGGAAGGAGAGAAAAATTTTTATTTTTTAAGTTACTGTTTTCTTGATGTATTCTTGTAAAACATCCTGGTCCTTCTTGACTTTATCCAACTTCTTTGTGGATCTAAAAATGTGAAGTATCTCTATTATTGTAGAGTTAAAGGAGTTGAAATCATTTAAAGTTCAGAAGAAAATGCAATTTTCATCCATTTCATAACTGCACACAGACGACGGGAAAAATTATCAACGCCAACTGCACTGTTAGTACATCTGCTAGCTGGTCTGAACAACTGGATTATATCAAACAACCCAGTGGTCAAATTATCCTAAAGAGAACTGCAAAATATGTTTAGGTGTTCAGTCTGAAAACATTCTCAGATTACTACCTCTATGTCAGTAAAAAACTGCTTTGGAGGAAATTGAAGAGGGATGGATGTAAAGCAGAGCTTAGGACCAAAAGAGAAACAATACCCCCTTAAGAATATCCATCACCCCTCCCCACAGAGCCTTTTATCTGAATCTCTATATTCTGTATCTCAGATCTCCTGCCTTCTGATGGCTCTGTATACCTGACTACAGCCTACGTGGCACAAATCCAGGTGGCTTTGAATCTTCTAGACAGGAACAGGGTACAGAACTTCAATATTTCAACATGTGTGGGTGCACTGAACACCCACTGTGCACAGGCCTCATAAGTTTCTTAATGGAGCAAAATGTCACAAAGGCCATTAAGTACACTCTTTCCTTTTATATTTGTATTTTTTACATGTTACTAGACTGATGGTGACTGAGCAGAGGGCGCAAACAGGGAGGGGAAGGAAACTGTTTTTCGCTCCTACCTGCACTACGAGGATGACCATGCCTATGGTTCCCAGCAGATGCTTGTTATCGTCCAGCCATTCTTCCACTTTCTCAAAGCAGCCCTGCAATGCAACAGAAGCTTGTAAAAATCCAGGGAAAAAAAGAAAAAAACAAGCATTTCATTTTAAGTGTGGCAGAGATGGCATGTCACCTCAATGCCAGTTTTTGGCTGTCAGCTGTTAAGTCACCTGGAAAAAACTCCACCATCTACTTCACACGTTCCCCCCTTTTTTATCTATTTTTTTTTAGGAAAAAAAGACCACATCTTTCTCATCAGATGGATGAACATCAGATAAGTTAAAACCGGGAATGTATTCATATATGCTGGCATTAATATGCAGACAGAAGTGCACGGTAGGATACATTCCCACCAGGGTTCATTCACAGGTCACCTGCTGGCAAGGTGAGGGCTATGATGGTGGTTTCAGCTGCAAAATGAACTCCTTGACTGTGGATGCAGACGCAGCATATAGAGCCTGACTATGTGGTTGTTTCCTGGGGGTAGGATTACACATACAGTCATGAGATTTCCCAAACGGCCAGCTCATTGTCTGCCTATTCTCATATTGGCTAATATGTTACAGCTTTTAATCCTCTACTTTGGGCCTGCTAACAAACCACATACCAGACCAAGGGCAGATTAGTGCTGTAGTAGAGTGAGTGGCATTGTGAACACAGTGCTGCAAGGTTTTTGAGGGGACAAAAAAAAGGTGTTAACACATGCATAATAAAAAAAAAAAAAAAAGCCTATTGTTGACAGAAATTATATATAAGAAGAAAATTTGATTCAAATGCATAGAAAGAGCTTTGAGAACAGCCACTGAGCTGACGGATGCATTAGTTGTTTAATTTTTATGGCCCATCTGATTTAAAGTGAAGATGATGGTTTAATTTCATTCATTGTTTCTTAGGGCAACATAACCATGATTTAAAGCCATGTACTGAACATTCTAGCACTTTAAACGTGACATGAAACAAAATGAGCATATAAATTGTGCTTATGATTCCTCTGGCATCAGTAATAAAATATGAGACAAAGGGCGTCATGTTAAAGGCACGTGCTGCAGGAAACATCCATATTCACTGGTTTTTGCTGCCGTTTTGTGTTTTTGTTCCTTTGGTTCCTGTTTTGCTGCAGTTTTGAATCTGTGTGTGGTCATTTTTTGCCTTTATTTTGTACTTTTGCACAAATCCTTTGGAGCGAATTTGTACCTGTAGTTCTGTATGCTGCGGTGGACTATTTGCATTCCTCAGCAGTAATTTTGATGATCTTTTTGTCTGAAGTTATTTTGCTTCAGCTGTATCTGCTTGTTTGCTTTGCAGCTTCAATCCTCTAATTGACTTTGCAATAGGACGTGCTCTTGGGCTTGACCCAACAGGGTCACTTCAGTAATCCTAATTATCCTCTTTAAATGTTAAAATGTCTCTGTGGTTTGGTCTGTATTGGAAAAAACTACCTGAACATTTAGAAGTATTGATCTTAAAATTAGATCCAGTAGCAGTATATAAACATCTTCTAAGATGTTTCTCTCTCAGATATTGGGGTATTGAACTGGTTAAGCTTTGTCACCATGGGGGGGATTATAAATCTCTTTTTGCTCTACAGATAGGAATTTTGGTTTTATATCTTTAAAGCATTGGTCCTAATAGGTGTAAATGAGGACTTTCATGTATGTTTGCAGTGATTCTAATCCTTGGATTTTGGTAGTTCTGCTTTATCATCAGATTTTTTCCTGATTACTCAATATGTTTGTAATGTTTTAGAAGTGTAAGAAAAACACATTAGATATTCTATTGCAAAGGCAGTTTAAAATAACTGCCTTTCTACACTCGGAAATACTTTCACATTAATTAGTCATTATATACCTACAGTATATGATGGTTCCCACCTGTTGTTCAAGGCAGGATTAGGAGCTTATCTGAGTCATTTCAGGTTCAGCTCTGGATGTTCAGCATATCAGAGCTGGTTCACTTTTTACTGGGTTGTTTCACCATCATGTTATTCTGGATACGTAACCTGCTCCGGAGCAGGTTACTCTCTGTTCAACTGGCTGCGCTGTTTCACTGACCTTCATCAGAAGGGGATGCTGATGATTACCAACATAAACTGCTTAATCTAAGGTTTGTTCCTATTTGGAGCAAACGTCAGTTCAGTCAACTTAGATATTTACAGGAAATTTGCTTTTATGTTGTTTCTTTTGAAGATAATTTCTAACAGATTACGTTGCATCAGACAGAATCAAAAGTAAAAAATACATCTGCAACACATTCATTTAATAAAATACACAATGGTAAGATGTTAAATCCACTCATGCTTTCATGATGTGACAGTTATATTAACCAGGTTATTATGGTCAGCAGCATTTCCCTTTTTCCCTCCTGGTTCTGCTGCAGCAGCTGTGTTACTTTCAGCTAGACAGAAATATGTAACTGTGACAGACTGAGTATGTAAGCAGCATCATAGCAACGCTTAGCGACATCTCCATTGATGGTGTTAGTAAAGACAGACCACCTCAGCAAACCCTGGATACGTTGAACCTGCTTGCAGTACAAGCCCCAGATTTTCCTGTTGTGTGAAATTTTACCTGGTGATGCCAGCATGTAAGTCAGGGTTTTAATGTGTTTATGTATTCACAAAGGATTTCAAGGATTGCATGCATATTTCATTCACGTGATTTACACGGTTTAAGCCCTTTGTATCCATAGCTTATTTTCAGATATGTACGTGTAAAGGGCCTCTTGTTGCGCTCACATCATTGTTAACTGGTGATTTGCAAATAGATAATTAGTTGTATGCAGACTTTGTTTTACACAACTTGAACACATTTTGGTGCAAGTTCACTTTGAGAGTGTTTATAATGAATGTGTGTGTTTTGAATTAAACTTCATTTAGTAGTTCTACAACTATACATATAAAAAAAACACAGAGAAAAAAAAAAAACTGTCCTGAATTTGCATTACAGTAAACTTACCCTGTTCCAGAACATGTTGGTGGAGTTACGCCCACAGTTTTGGTAGTGCTCCTGGCAGCAGCGGTCAGGAACTACTTTCTCCTTCAGGGCGTCGTGCCAGTCAGTGTATGCTATCACACCGCAGCACTTCCACTGTGAAACCAAACACACACACTTTAACAACCAGTTTAGGTTTTTTATTGTGACATTAATGCTGCAGCTACAACCCTGTAACTACGTCAGCTGGATTATTTTCAGTATAACTTTCCTCCAAGTGATGAAACATTGATGGTAAAGTTTGTAATACTCAGAGTAACGTGTGATGTGAGGTCCACCAACCTCTGCCTGGATGATGTTCCAAGCATTTCGCAGGCCTATGTTGTTTTCTGAGTTGTACAGAGACAGCCCATCCTTCAGATCCCGCTTGGCGTTCTCACTCACCTGGAGATGAAAAAGAAAGCATAAGCCTCAGAACGAGACCTCGGTTTAAAGTGGTTGGCTCAGAAAGAGCCTTGATTTAAGTAATAACCACCATCATCAGGAGTTATTTAGGCTTGAGGGTTTGAGCACTGCATTCTTTTTAAACTCAAACTACTTCAGTCTGTTTTCTTATGGATGTTAACAATGGCTCCATTGTCCATGATTTGCAGTGAAGTGCTTTTAGATGCAAACTACAACTTTTTCCCTATGAAATGATGCAACAATGTACAGATACAAAGAAATGTTTGGATACCTCTGACGGGGGTTTATGTGACTGTGGCTAATATCTGACAGAACCAGCTTTCAAAGAGTTTAGACATTTATTTCATATTATAAGCTAAATTACACTTAATTTGGATATCCTAAAGTCAAAATATAAAAAAGGGAAAGGGTCAAAGCAGGAAGCTGCATGGTAAACTGCCAACAAGCTTCTTTTTCACCAATCAAAGAGAAGAATTTTGGTCCTCTCTTTCAGCAAAAGGCTTCGTGTTGGCTGCCTTGCATCTTCTAGCCTACTGATGCTATCCACAGATCTTAAGTCATTAGACATAAAGGGCCATGGTGAAACTTTCTGCTTGTGCCTCTTGAGCAAGTCCTTGTTGATTTTTGAGGTACAAAAATGATCATAATCCAAATTTAGAAGATGTCTTCGAGTCATTTATTTGATACAGATGGTGTGGTGTTTACTTCCATAATTTGCTGGTATTTAATGAAATCCTTTCTATCACTTTTCAGGTAAAGTGTTGCCTGTGCCGAGCACTTAACAGTTAGAGAGGGTCTATTTTCATAAGAATCTGCTCCTTTAATTTTTTATTTATTTATTTTTGTAAACACGCTTTGCTCAGTCACTGCGACAAATACCTTCTATTTAAACTTTACTGGGCTGCAGACCTATTTCCATTCGGCTCATTTCGAAAGTTTCATTTGAATGTTTGTTGCTGAATTTTCTGAAAAGGTTTTGCCTCTCATGACTGCTGTGCAGGTACCATTTGTGTAGGAGCACCACTTCATAGTCTGACTCCAAATGACCAGAGGAAGATTCAGCAGAGTGGTGTTCTGATTAGCCATGCCAATAATCCTACAAGTTGTTCCCTTGTAAAGTTTTCTTGGCATTACAGACTTCAACTTCACCTCATTGTTCCAGTTGATTGACAAAAAACAACAACAAAACAAACTAAAACCATGTCATTGTTTCGCTTTAACCTCATTAGAGACTAATTATTTTCATTTTTAGAGTGCCGGGCAGCTGCTAAGATGAGCTTTGGGAGGTTCGAGACGCCAGAATCTGTATTAATGATTTAAATTAGCATCACCTGACCTTTTCTAGCCATAGTCTAACAAGTCTGAGACTTAACTAAAAGTTATCTACCAGCGGTTTCCTTTTTCTTACCTTGAAACTGTATTTAAAAAACCAATACAAAGATATTTCTTAGAGTTGTGTAAATAAAGCATTTCATCTTCATCTTTATACCTTTTGGAGATCAGCTTATCTGCATCTCACTTCATCCACAGCAGAAACAGTTGCAAAACTTCTGAATGCCACCGAGAGCTTTTTGTCTTGTCATCCGACATAACGCTGAAACTGTGACTTGGACTTTTATGTGACATATGCAGATCTGACATGCTTTGCTGTGGAACATGCCCTTCAGCGGCGCTTGCAAATCATTTTCCTCTTGACTGAACCCCAACATTTTGCTCAGGGTTGTGTCATGTCTGGTGGAGATTAATATCTCATTCGATGTGTTAATGAGATACACAATCAGAGCTTTAGCTCTCCTGCACTTCGCCGTGTCTGTGGGGATTTGCTAACTGCCAGGAGAGATTGAGAGACTCTTCAGAAATGGGATAATTACGGGAAATAAATGACATGCACTGCCAGAACCATGTTGTACATCTTCACAGGCAACTCAAGTAAAAAAACTGTGATAAAAGGAACGCACTTGTTTTTGTAGCTTAATGATACAGAGCATGTGTGACTAGGCATAAATATATACATCTTTTAAAAGTGTGCACACAAGAAAAGAGGCAGCATTGTGGGTGTCAATTCCCGACAAAACAAGGTGCTTTCGGTTATTTTTGATTTCTCTACTCATACGAATATTAAAAAAATGATGCTATCAGCTGTTTGCTGGCTGCTGAATAAATCCCTCAGTTTAAAAATGAACACAGGGAAGAACACTTTCATACATTCTTACAGATCAAACCTTTGTTTGACCATACAGAAGACATGATAAAGCTTTAAAATGACGTTCAACAATCCATTGGAGAGAATAAAAAATCTAAAACCATCTTTTCTCAGCTGCAAGGCATTCAAAATCTGTTTATATACTGTAAATAAAAGCCAAACAGAATTTTTACTGTGTAATTAAAATTTCTTTAGAAATAAAATGCTTTAGTGAGCATTAATCATGCAAAAGCTATTTAAAGCATCCTCTAAAACCTTTGAAATAAGCTTAGTGTCATTTCAAATCACATTGTTCTTTCTCACTGTGTAACTTTACTAATGCAAAGGAGCATCTTAGATTTGCACAACAGGCTGTCGGCCTCACCGTATCTGTCCCTGTGCAGGAAAATGAGATGAAGAGCAGCATCATCAATCTCTGCCTTGTACTTTAAATTATTTTTCTTCCATTCCCTCTTCAGCCTATATGTCATGTTGTTCACTCATTACTGACTCCTCACACTAACGAAGTCACAAGAGAGTCCCCTCCCCCCTTTATACAGTAAAAAAATCATTTCTGAATCTCCAGTAGACTCTGCATATCTCCTATTTCATGTGTGGAAGTCTTTGTTACAACTTGAAATAAAACCTAATGATCCAGATTTCCTCCTAACAAGAGGCAGACAAATGAGCTCAGAACAAAGAAGGATTTGATGATGCAACATTCTGACCCATTTTTCCTTGCAAAAGAAGCAGATTGTTGCATTAACCTTTTTTTTTCTCATTAGGAAAACTAAGTTGACTGAGGCTTGGTGTTGCTGCTACTGGAAAGTGTTCAGACATATCAGACCAACACCATACTGTGCAAACACCGGACTCCTGGTAAATTTTTCCTGAAATCTGCTACAGGGCATCAGTGCAATATTTCACGTTTGGCATGTTGACAAAGCTCTGAGACGCAGCTCATACTTCTCATTACATAGATAAGCTTGTGGTTTCCTCCAGGCTGACCCTGTCCACACTCAGCATCGCAGGACAGCACATTCATCACAGAAATCTAAAGTGTTCAGCTGGGCCAGCTGGGAAAACACATGAAATAGAGAAAATGTGTAAAAGTCAACTAGATATTCGTGTTGACAGGGCTGAAGAAGGAGTGAGCGCTCCATCTCTGGATGGATAAACAAAAAGGATTGGCAGATGGTCTGTTAAAACGCCTGCCTTAAAATACGGTAAGCATCCACTACACTGGGGCTAAACAAAGCAGATGGTCAGGTGTTAGAGAAATTAGCTAAAGTTTACTAAAGTTTCCCCATCACATCTGATTTTAGTGCAGATGTGTTTCACATTGCAGTGTAAGGACTTCCCATCCGGTGACATGCTAACACTCGGGGGAACAGGTACACAGAGACCTGTCACCGTGCTAACACGGAGCTTCGCTGAATACTCATTACCAGAGTGCACGACTGAGCTGACTGTTCCACTTTTCAAAAATGTGAAAGATCTGATCTTTTCCGTGTTTCATGTGCGCCACATATCAACATTTTATCAGTTAGACAGCAAAGGTTAGATCTGCCCCTGAAAACCGAGCCCACAGGTTTCTTCGTGCCTTTAATGCTGGGCAACGCCGAGTAGGTCACATGCTGCCAAATTACAGCAGGTTGTGTGAAAGCTGCATTTACGGTTGAAAAAAATCTCCATCTTAAATGGATTACTGTCTCTAATCAAACGTGAATTACATCTTCCCAAAACAATTACGCATGGTAAAAATAAAAAAAAAGGAAGAATAACAACAATCAACCAACTATGCAGGTGGTTCAGTGAACACATTCCCACTCTGAACACACTAGATGAAGGTAAGAAAAAACAAAACCAAGCAACACCATCTGTGAAATAAGGTTTCACAGATGGCCTAGAATATAAGCACTTTTTAACAAATACAGCCAGATAAAACTGAGTTTTCAGAATCTGACATTTTTTACTGCACGCTATGAGAACAGAGCTAGGATCTATACGTGACCTTGGCAAGCACTTTTAAAGAATAACTAAGGCTTTGATGAAAAGCATGAAGCAAAAAATGTTCGTTTTGATTAGTTTGGCAACTTTGGGCCTGCTGAGAGTTTGGGGACTACTTCAAAAATGACAGTAACTGTGGTTAGCATCCAAGCAAAAGCGGGCTAGATTACACAGCCAGATGTTAGGAGGCTTTCTGGCCACCTGGGCCTGCTCCACAGTGCTCACCAGCTGGACACCGACTAGCGAAGGGTTGATCAGCATGTAAGGAACTTCTTTTGCTAGGATTTACCTGCTGAGGCAGAAAACCCCTGAGTGCCGAGAGGGAATCTAAGAAGTTAAAATGAATACTACTCATCAAAATAATTATTTACAAAGTTATGATATCCGTCGAGAATAACAGAATGAGATGATAATTCCCTTTTTGAAGACAACTTTCTTCTTTGGTGAACATCTCCAGTATCCTTAAACAGACTCTTGCACACAACGCAGTTTTCATCATCTCTCTGAGGTGGTTAATGTGTCATTGCATCTGTTTGTAGAATGAGGAATGAGGAAAAAAGGCTTTATTTGTCTTGTCAGATCACACAGGAATTGTTGGCTTATGTTCAATCAGCTGAAAGAGTATTACCTCATAATCAAATGTTTCAGAGACAACTAAGCTCTGTCCTTTATCAACAGCTAAACAGCTAAAAACAAACAAACAAACAAAAAAAAACCCTCACATCAACAACCAGAATCTCCCTTTTTCTCTCTAATTTATCATTCTTAAAGATGGCCTGTATTCACATCCCCTACATGATCATTACTGGATCACAAGCTATCAGGGCACACTGGCTTTAACTGTCAAATCATTTGACTCCTGGGAAACTAAGAAGCTAACTGTATTTTAGTCTTTTTTGCACAGCAGTGGACAAGTGTGTCTAAAGCTCTGAAAGTATAATAAATGATTTGGAGACAAACAGCATGAGAGCCAGAGGTTCCCAACAGCACATCATTAAACAGGACACTTAATTCCCTCAGTTGCTCTGCAAGCCTGTGCTAGGTAGCTCAAGGCCAGGACAGATGACAGATCCAGGGGGAAGACCCCCTCTCCTGTTCTATAATTGGTCAGGAAAAAAAAAAGATGGCCAGGGATTGAACACAATTCTGCCTCTATACAACGAAACACACTGTTGGATGTGTCTGCCGCCTGGTTTGGCTGTTAGTAAGATAAATCAGACGTGTGTCCCGGCTTTTTTCTGCTCGTCTAAAAAGTGCTTCACATTGTAAAAGCTTCCTTCTTCATTCCATGATGTCACAGTCTCTCACCTGCTTTACAATTCAGTGACACAGCTACAGTATGTCACATATTCCCTCTTCTGACGCTACCTTCTGCCTTTGCCTTCTTTAGCTGTGATATCTCATTGCCCTCTTTTTCTGATCTCTGACCACCTGCTTTTCCTCCGCCCCACCTCTCGTCACCTTTAGCTTTTCTTCTCTCTACTTCCCCATGTACATGCTGCTGTGCTTTGAGGTTTAGCCTGCCAGGTTCCAGCTTATTTTTTCTAATTCAGAGCTAATAAACCGTCACTGGGCGTGTTAGGCCGACGGAGGTGCAATGAGGTCACAGCGTTAAAGACGGATGGCTGTAATCTGGTTTGTGGCCCAGCCATCTGCTGTAGTCAGCTGGTTGCTAACTGCAGGGCAAGCCTTTATTATACTACACACCTCTACATGGCATTTAATCAGAGAGCTTAACATCACTGGGATGTGGAGAGAGACAAGACGTACCCATGCATACCTGGAGGCGAGACTGCTGGGTGAGGAAGATGAAAGGGAAATTCTAGAAACCTTTTAAGCAGAGATAAACTGGTGAAAAATGCAGTTATAAAGATGGAGACGAAGTGACTAAATAAAGGCTGTGAAAAAAACATGTTCTTGCAGAAAAGGAAGATGCTGTATGTTATCTTCCCCACATATCTCACAGCTTGTCACACACAGAAAGATCACAGTTCACATGGCGTCAAGTTAAGACTTAAACATTACCTATTTGAAAGACTAAAATATCTATTTTGCAGGCCTGTCAATACATGTTTAGAATCTGCTATATGTCTCCTAGACTTGCTAATAAATGCCGTGTGATTAGGGGATCAAATAGGAGAAGTGAATTAGTGATTCCTCTGATCAGCGCCTTTAGCAGCGGATGAAGGGGAGGCTCACACAGCATACAAAATCTCACTAGATAGAAGCGAAAAAACCCAAAACACAATTTCTCAAGGCTTTATGTGATGCATGCAATTTGTCCTTCATCCTCTACTGACATCCTGCCGACCCTGTCAATCTTTAACTTATTATCCCACCGCGAGTTACAGCCCCACACATTTATTCCTAAACTTCCATTAAATCTTGTTTGGATGTTGTCTCAAAACACCATTTTCAAAAACCTGTAATTTGCTGTTATGGGTATTTTTTTCAATGAAGACCAATAAAATTCATTTTTATAGCTCCTGATCCACATTATCGGGGTTTCACATCCCATTAGGTCTAAGCACACTGCAATTTGGCAAGATGAGGCAAACATGAAGCGTGGTGGGTATTCATTAGAACTTTTGTGAATGCGATAGCTCTCCGTGAGCAACACCCAGTCCTTCGGTAATGCACTCATTTGAGTTCTCATTTAGGAAATCCTCAACTCTACTTTGCCATCGTTTCCTAACATCACAGGTGATGGAGAGGCAGTGCCTTGAAGTCAAGAAGCTCTACATTTAAACTCCCCTAGAGAGATCATGATTTCTTCCCCTTCTTTTTTCTCTCAAACTTAAGCCGGTAATAATTTGGTGATAAGGCAACAGGCATTTTTACCCCGACATGGTGTGCCTGTGAGACCTGATCCAAATCTAAGAATGGATTGGTTGCTAAATGAATTTCTTTATCTGCAGAGAGACTAAGTTTGAGCAATATCCTCTGAAGAAAGAGGGAGAATTAACTAATGTCCCAAAGGCTATGAAACAAAGAGGCTTGAAAAAAAAGAAACGGATCCATCAATGATGTCCTTGAAAACCAATAAAATCTTCATTGCTTGCCCAGCACAAGTACTTTGTCGTCTCCAGCATGGAACATTTGTGCTGTGATTAGATTAAACACAGTGAGGAATCTCGTCTGATCACGGACGTCAGTTGTATCACAGCTTTATATATCCTCATCTGTTGTGACCCCACCGACATCCAGCGGACTCGACCTTGTGGGGGTCATGGGAAATGGGCCTGGCTAATTACAGGGAGCCAACTGGTGAGGATTGCGCTGCATTTACAGGCCTAACCTTTGACTGCTGTGTTAATGGTGGAAATAAAGACATTCAAGCTCCTATCTGAGAAACGACTAAATATAAAGGAGAAAATTTTTACTCCCAGAAGCAACTGGAAAATGGATAAGTTTATCACACCAACGCCTGTTATTGCTTTCTGCATTTGTGCATATGCATGTGTGTGTGTCAGCTTTGAGACGCTACATCCCAAGGCAGAAGTTTTCACTCTACAGTGTTACCTCACAGTCTTGGCATTATGTGCATATTCAAACCTATTTCCATAAAAAATTGGGAGTGTGTGTAAAATGTAAATTTAAAAAGTAACTATTTGTTTTCATTTACAAGGATTTGCAAATGAAAAGAGCAAAAACAACTTTATTCCTTACAAAATGTGGCTAATGGTATCAATGGGTCAAAGCCCTAACCTGGAGCGAGGCAATTTTTACATGAACTGATTCCTATGGAACCATGTGCAACATGTGGTTTGACATTGTTTTACTGAAAGTAGGAAAGACGTTCAATAAAAAGAGTAGCTCTGAAAGGCAGAATGTGGTGACACCATACCTGCATTGCTTTATTAGTTCCAGTGCCACATCAATACTTTGATGCAATGTGTGATTATAGTGTCTGTTTAATGGATAACCTTAGCTATGTAGCATTTACTGCCTAGCCTGCAGTAAAAACTTATTAATGTGAACAGCAATGCATTTACTTAAAAGTTTTAGAAGCCGGGATGGGAGCCTTGATTGGTTTGATTATTGTATGTCCTGCTCTATAGTCTAACCTTTTTGGAAGGGATTTGGAATGGGGGCAATGAAAGTCTGGAAAAGTACATGGTGCTAGAGAGAAACAGCTAAAAGGATCATGTTGGCAGCTAATTGGGTTAGTTAGTGAAATAGTTTGCAATTTTATCCTTTAAATTCTAACTTCCATTCAGTGTTCACAGAGAACTATATTTATAGCGTGAGATGGAGGACGCTGCAGGTTTAAAACCCGGATCAGACGTGCCGTGTAACTAATACATTTTTGATTGTTATTTGCTAATTGCAACGTTTTAAATTGGAATTTAAATAAAAAAACAACAAAAGAAAACACATTAAATGTCGAGCTCTATCATCTACAGTACATTATATCTTCAAAAGATTCAGAAGACTGGATGCATCTCTATGCACCAATGACCAAGGTCGAAAATCAGTATTAGATGCCAGGATCTTCTGGCCCTTAGGCATCACTGCATTACTGAATTATAAACAGTCATGATTACGTCATGGAAATCAATGCATCGGCTCAGGAACACTTGTAGGAATGCTTGTAAACATAGTTC
>JBAMHW010000010.1:31613749-31626744 GCA_037177495.1 Rhadinocentrus ornatus
TCCCCTCTTTATTTTCAGTCCTTGCACCACTGCACCAGAACACTTTAATACTCGTCAGCAATATGTACAGAAAACCTAAAGGGGATTTACAGATATCAAGGGGGAGTCCAGGTGGGGAGGGATACAGTGCCTTCCATTAATTATGTTTAATGCCAGGTTGAAGGAGCTCATCCAAGTGTGTCACTCTTTTTAAAGCAACTGCAAAACCACCCAGCCCCCCTCAATCTGTCTGATCCGAGCCTATCAGTAGCATCGTCTAATCTCTGCCCCGTTTCTACTACTAATACTACTAAACACCACATTGCACCACAGGGGAAACCTCCCCTACAGGCTCTGATCTTGTCCCTTATCTGACCTTGGCAATAAATCTGAGATTGAGGACCTTATCTTAATTTAATTGAGGAAGGCTCATGTTTTGATAGCCCATCTGCAGAGAAGGATCATGGAATCCCCAAATACTGAAAAGGGCTTGAGAATAGTGAGAGGGAAAGCTTAGTTAAGGGCCACTACTGCTAAAGTGAAACATCAACGAGCAGAGATTAGGGTTATGATGAAGACTTGGGTCTGAGGAATAGATTTGACTAATATAGTTTATGCAATAACATTTTAATATTCTTGAAAATTTGACATAGGATCTGCAAGCCACTCAATAAAATGGCCCATATTACTATAAACCTAACCCTTTTACATGGGACCAGTGTGTCTCTATCTGCTAATGTAATCAGTAACCACACTCCAACACGTTACCTAACCAGTGTGATTTTACATGAATTATTTGTACAGTTATAAATAACTTCCCCAGATGCTCTGAGCTTCCTTGCAGTCACTGTCATCGTGGTCCTTATATGCTTCTTCGGAGGTTGCACACTTATTAGTGAGCAACCAAAGCTGACACATGAAGGCTTTCCAAGTCCACTATAGTTTCAATTTTAACACGCTTTAGGGATGGATAAAGTCTTTTAGGATTCTGGGTTTTCCCATGTCTTTCTTGTTTAGTTCCTGGAAAATGATGTCAAAACACATCAGCTCCATTGCCTTGATGTTCTGTTTTGCTGTATTTCTATGCATACGTGCAACAAAAGAGATGCTTCTTTTCTTCTTATTTCTCACTTCGATGGTTACTTTCATGATTGAGGCTTGACAAGTACATAACATAGAGCTGTGAAAATAATTCTTCTAGGAATAATAATACAGCTGATCTTGAGAAGTTAGCAGCACAAGAAAAGGGGCAAATTTAATTGTGCTTGATATGGAGTCACTGCACATTAATGGAGAGAATGTAGGACCTTCGTATAAGCTGGACAATGTTTTGGCATACTTCTTTGGCAAGACAACATCTAAATGTCAGTATGAAGAAAAGCGGTGAAAAGTCCAGCAGGGAGGAGAGCAGAGCACAACATTAACTATGTGTTGGAGGAAACAGGAGGATATGAAATGTGATTGTCAAGCTGGATGAGCGTGTCCCGCTGTTCGGAATATAACGGGTTTTTGGGTTGAAATAATTGCAATAATACTGTGTGAAACAACTTTGTGGCGATTTCCCAAACAGGTGATGTGAAAGAGGTCATCCACTGTGTGTGAAAGAAGAGAGCTTGAAAAAAAAAAGAAAAAACCCTGGAGATGTGTATAAGGGCAAGATGAAGAATAAGATAGAGGCTGACCCCTCATCTGAGCGGCAGGCTTGGAAAACGTTGTGTTGCAGTGACTGCCTCACTGACATGAAGCCACCCACCGCAGGACCCACTTCAATCTCCCCCACCGAAGGGGGCCTGGGTGCGCAGGTTGAACACTGGAGGACATTTCACACACTGATCACTCAGAGAGGTCGCGACCTGTTGTAAAGAATGGCTGCTTTTGTCAAATTACCTGCAGCCTCTGTGACTCCTCTCATCACAAGAACTCAATGACCCAGTCAATGAGTTAGTGAAGTTTTTAAGAGCAAGTGTGAGACTGTGTCCAAGCCTCTTAATTTAGTTTAGTCAAAGCATTGTTGATAAAATTACATAATAGTCCAATAAAAATAGTCTTTTTCAAGGAGTAGATGCTTGTACAGTACCTCAGAAAGGAATACAGCAATAAGCCACAACATCATAACCATTAAAAGGTGAAGGGAATTATGTTGATTAGCATTCTGTTGGGAAAGCTTGGATCCTGCCAGTAATGTGTGCTGCACAGAGGCGACCACGGTGTGTCTAAACAGTGATGCAGACATTGCCCTTCAGTGACAACAGCATTCTGTAGAGGTACTTGGTTGCCCCTCAGAGACAATGAACCACAGTCACGTTGCAAAAACGACTCAGGGGTGGAGCGCCCGTCTCCAATTTCTCCACATTCCAAACACCAGTTGATTTACTGAAGGATCCGCTACCAACATCCTGGTACCAGACACCAGAGGACACCCCCAGAGGTCCAGCAACCATGCTCTGACAGGTCAGAGCCAATTTTTAGCAAGCAAACATGTGATTAGGCCTGTGCTGAAAATGAACCACTGCTGGTAACTGGAAAGCACTTCTATCAGAATAAACCGTAAAATTAGTGGGAATGCCTGCAAGAGAGCAAAGCAGTGGGTATGGGTGTTTTATAACCACCTCTGCCCTTTACTGCAACTCCATCTTTATTTCTACTAGGAAAACAAAGATATCTTGAGGGACATACAATCTTGTGCTCTTACAAGCATTGATTTTGCAGTAAAAGGAAGAAAGCAAAAAGGAGATTTTTCAGTTTTTCACATGAACTTGCAAGCCATTGATTCATGTTAAAAAATAGGAGCTATGCTAGTTGGAAGATAACAAACACAGCAAAGCAACTGGAAACATCAAAAAGGAGTTAAAATGCCTAAAGACAGACTATTTGTGTTTTCCAGCCAACGTGTGAAAAGGGTTTTCTTTAAAGCATGCAGAGAGAGCAAATAAGGAGTGCCTTAAATGACTCTTTAGACAGACCATCTTTGTGTATTTGTCAGAGAAGGTTCTTATATTAAGACTTCTTTCAAGCAAATAAGTATTTCTACTGTGTTTGTCCTCTTTAGTTGCCTCACAGAAGCCTTTGTGACTTTGCGTGACTGTATAGATTGATATTATTATTTAAGGCACTTTGTTCTTCTTTAATAAAATGTAAACCATATCTCCATTTATTATTAAAAGAAAACTATTTAAGTTATACTATACAGCAGCTAAATAGATAGCATAGATGCTGCACGTGGATGGATGTGAGTAAAAATATTTCCTTTCTAGATTAGTAAAATTCAAGAGGCCATTTTAAAGGTAGTTGTGACGCTGCACCCTACCGAGCGTTGAGACAGTAAAAAGTAAAGTCTTAGAGTCCTTCAGCAAACTTTGTCAAACAATATTCAGGTGGATGGAAAACTTTGGGTAAATATGGCTTTGCTAATATAGAGAATGCAGAGCAACGTCATCAATGCATAGAATTGTGTGAGAAATTGCTATTTTGCCGCCTGTTCATGGGTCCATGGGTTCAGCAGTAGTTCTCATCTTTTTAATCTCCATCTTATTCAGAATTTTGGAGTATTTCATCTTATAACCCCCCGAGTTGTGTAACCGGCTGCAGTGGCAGCGCACAAAAAGCAAATTAACTAGCAGATTTTCACCCTCGCTTTCCGTCTTGATGCAGTGAATACGTCCCGGAGAACAGTGGACTTCTGCAGAAACCTTTCCAACTGATGTGCTTCTGGCTGACCATGGGTTGGACCGAAAGGCCAGTTTGGGCTTTATGTGAGCAGAAGCTAATGAACGGGATGACGAGAGAGCAGGTGAGGTGCTACACCTGAGAATTCACGTAGAAAAAGTTAATGACTGGAGGATTTTTAAGGCAGCGGTACCGATCCGGATGAAACTTTCATGTGCAGATGAGAACATCACTTTCCTCCACCAGCGATGTTTTTTTGCATATTTCTTTGTTCTTGTAATAAATAAAAATACTTCCTCATATTTTTACTACTTCTTATGCAAAATGTCTTAGATTAATTAATCCTGTATATTTATACGTGTCTTTTGTAACACCCAGAATATATTAGTTTTATCAGAAATGAATCCACACAGGTGAACAGATAATTTGTTTGATTTCAGAATTAAAATATAAGAATAATAAATGTTTAATAAACACATAAGTGCTCAGTATGATGGTGTAGCTGCAGTCGACAGTTTGTAGACTTGCACGTTTTAATCCATGAACATTTAATGATCGACAGTTTTTAAATTCATGACAGGCGTATGAACTTAAACCAACACCAGGTAAAAACCAACGTGTGAGACTGGAAACATTTAAACCTGAACATCGTGTTCAGATGCTTATATCGATCTAAGTTATTAATAAATACTGTTTCTGCATCATAACTCTTCAGTTCTCTTGTGAGCTTATCACGGTAAAGACCTGAATGAATCGATGGAAACTGAAGCCGAGTGACCCCAAAACGGCTGTGAAAGCAGCGGTGACATCACATGTAGATTCTCTTTAAAGCTTGCATCTTCTACTAGACTGCATCCTTTTACACAATATTTCTCCTGATCATGGAAGAAAAACTAAAACGCTAGCTACATGGAATTTTCCAGTGTAAGGCCGCACCTCCTGTCCCGGGGCTTTCTAGGGGCACCCTAGTGATTACTCAGTGAACACTATACAGCTGATGTGAGTTGTATAACAAGTAAATTATTCACAGGGGCTGTGATGATGGCTGAGGGGCTCTCAGACTGAAAATTAACTCTGCATGAATTCAAAGGACCGAGACAGATGTGGAGAGTAAGATTAAAAGTTATATCTGCCTGGTTAAAGTTTTATTCACCCCGTGGAGTCCTGGAGGATTCACACAAAATACAACATTGCCAAGAAAATCAAGCTGCCTTGCCAGCTGAGTTATCAGACAGCACGCTGCTTTGTCTGAACATGCATCCTTTAATTTTGCGATGGTGAGCTTTTATGGGTTTAATATTATATTGAAATGTACATTTCTCAGCTGATTTTGAGCATCAATCCTTGTGTGCTTTGACATGTTTCAGCATGGGAGGAGTTCCAACTATCCATCACATCTTACCTTTCAGACTGGTGCAGTGCTGCAGTGATTGTGGTTGCATAGTGTGGCTAGGCACATTGATATTTGGGCCCAGATGACCCTCTTTAGTGGTCTTCAGTGATGCACCTGTCAATGAAGCAGGGTTTGGCATGTCTCCCTCCTTCCTCTCTTTCTCTCTCCTGAGATGAGCTGAAAGGCCCATTCACTGCAAAGTGACTCTAAATCAATCGTGCCAAGAAGGATTAAAGACAGACAAGGCTTTCTGTGCCTGTCGAGAGCTATCCCTGCTTTCGGCACAGACACATCTATACACTTTCACACCTGACAACAGCTTCTACCCTCAGAAGACAAGACGAGAAAAAGAAAGAAAGCTGGGACAATGGTAGAAGAAAGGCTATTAGACACCCCTGACTAATTCTGCTGTTAGATCTCTAACATCCCAACAAGACTATTCAATCAGCCTAAGAACCCATAGGCACTTCAATTATGCATTAGGAACAAGTAGGGAAGAACCTGGAAGGGGAGAGTCATCCCATGATTGTAGCCAGAGAGCGAGGCAGCTTTGCTTGCCACAGTAGGTCAGAGAGACTCAGAGGGATACACTCAAAAACAGGGCATGCAAGCCAAGTACGGACTGCAAAGCACAGAGCCAAAAAGCAAAGCCCCGGTCCAAAAAACAGACAGACACTGCCACAGGGGAGAAAAGCTTCTTTACTTCTTCATGGTGCAGATGTGGGGTGGCTGCAGAGATGCAGCTGCCCTGGTCTTACTGCCGCAGTATCTCCTCTATGTCAACTCAAAACCAATGCATAAAGACCCTGTGTATTTAGTTCTTGAAGGACCATAAAATCCCAGCAATGTTCTAATGAGAACAATGAGACCTAAATACATAAATGGAGCAAGTAACAGCAGTATACACTGTTCAAGCAAGGCGCTAATTAAATGCGAATTTTGCTGCTTGTTGTTGACATCAAAGGTGCTTATAAAGATTTCATATTAGGCATTTGCGTACAATAAAAAGTTAACATGTTAGAAAAATAAAGAACAATTTATGTGAAGGCTGAGCCTTTTTATGAGTGCGTGTTTATGTCCACATAAACTGGCTTGCATGTGGAGGCACACAAACACTTGGCTCATATAATATCTCACTTTGCTCTGCCAGTGCAACCATGCTGAAAATCCTGAGAGTCAGGCAGACGGTCCGACAATCTCCTATTGACTTTTATTGGTTGAAGGGCTTAATGAGTGTGCTGGCTCAGCACAGGTAGAGCATGGCCAGAGTTAACACTCAACCTGTTTCCCACAGTACCTGGAGCAGAGTACCACAGGGCCCTTAGAAACTAGAAATCCCTAATGGACTATATAGGAAGTACAAGTCAAACACAAAGCCAGAAAGCTACCATCAGCACATTTCTCTGCCCCTTTTCAACCCTTGTAACATCGAAACGAGACCAACACTAAATATCACAATGCAGCGCAACAGCTTCTGTAAACGTAGAGTATCTGCTAGAAAGCGCGATTAGTACTATAGACTGTATACGCAAGAAGGATAGCAACCCGTGGTTGTGCAGACTGCAATTTTGAAGCATCTGGTTTAGCATTTAACCATATTCTTGGATTTATGTTGGCAGAAGTAACATGCAAAAGATGAATCTAAGAACTAAAGGGCATTATGCACATCAATTCAGTAATTCACCTGTCACCCAAAGTAACTGCTCACAATAATGTAATAAAAGTTCACTCCTCATACAAAAACTAGGCTGTAAACACGTTTATTTCTGCTGGAAAGTCGTACATTTCTTGGGTCGATGGGGGCCGACTTGCTTTTGAAACCAAGCTCAAGTGACCCTTTGAGGAACTGTTACTAGTGCTTCGTGTTCACATCTAGAGGATGATGCTTATTGTGCAGAAATCTTTGCATTTGAGCTCCAATTTAATAACCACAGAGAAAACAACAGCCTCCAAGAATAACATAGGCAGATGTTGTTTTTCCTAAAAGGCACAGAGACTTTGTAGGATAATCTGAGGTGACCTTGCTAACTATGAGACTGCCTAAAGAGCTAAATATGTCATTACAAATCTATCTCGTGTTTCTGACAATTGCTCAAAATAAATAAGGTGAAAACTAGCCCTGGGATCCCTCCCTGGAAATGATAGAAACTTAGTTATATAGGAGCTCATAGTTATTTATCTACGGGGCCAGTTGGCCTGACCTTGTGCAAAGATGGCTGCTGGGTTGACTGTGAGCGGATAAAGGAAAAAGGTGATTCAAAGTGTACACGAGTGCATGGAGATGTTCGTGTATTACATGGTTTATTATTTCATTTCACACCACATAGTGGGCGAGTAGCCTTGCTGCAGGGATGGTTTGTGCACTGGACACTCAACCAAGGTCTGACCTGCTGCTGCTGGAAAACAGCATTCATTAGAGACACTGGTGCAAACACATGGCCAACATTTCCCCACAAAGTGATGGAGACTTTTCCCATTTTCCTTTTGATTTCCAACTGATAATGCATTGTACCCAAAACAAAGGGGGTGATGTAAAGCCATGAGCCTTATGTGCAAAAAAATGAGTCTATTCACTATTTTGCGCCTTTAGATGATTTACAGAGAAGTGGAACAAATTTTTATAACAAATGCACAAAAGTAAAATCGCAAACATCTAAGCATATGTTTATTCCTGGAGCAGCGGTGCTGTGAATGGTAACACTTTTGTTATGTAATGCAAGGCATTATGCATCCCTGGAGGGACAGAGGGAAGATGAAGATGCAAAATATGCACATCCGCTTAAGTGAAAACCAGAGCAGCATTTGGATGCTTATTGAGAAGAAAGAATATTTAGATTGAAAGACATATAATCAATAGACATTCAGCATGCCTTGCCGCAGGGAAAATGATTTCCCTGCCTTTATTCAGGGCTTTTTTAATACCCTTTTCTCCTTATATTGTAAATTATTCATCAGAGCTTAGAAGTTACAGCTAAGGCAACATACTGTGGAACTGCGGAAGGAATAGTTTGCAGATGTATTACAACCTTTGCCATAAAGAGATGAAGTATGCTGATGGCACATAAATGAGACAAAATAAAAAGAAAAAAAACCTTTGTGATTTTACCTAGAATGAGGCAATGCGGCAGAACACAGCTTCAGTGAAAAAATCCTGGATGTTTGTCTGAGGCTGTGCAACAAAACTCACTTGATTCTGGAGATAATAAGTCGGAGGATGTGATAGAAGAAAGACTGAAAACAAGACCTTACATTAACTGATACAGAAAGCCAATCTGTATTCATGGAGGTGCGGGGTGTCTGTGGGCACTCTTTGAATGTTGATGATGGTCTGTCTGCATCTGCTCCCCATCCAGAGGGGAACTAGGGGGGAAATTATTCTATTTCACCTTTGGCATGTCAACCACAGCATCTGAATGTTGTCTAAAGGCCAAAAACATCCCGTGTACCACTATGAAAATAGAAAAAAAGATAATGTGAGATTTTTTTAAATGCCTAAGCTTAAACGACCAAGAACATTTTTTTACTTTTTCATTGGGAAAAATCTCAAAAATATATATTTGTTATTGCTTTTGGTGAGGACGTTATCTCTTAATTCTTTAAATTAATCAAAGTTAAGTGGAATGATGGTTGTAAATTACAAAGTGGCTTGCTCTGTCAGATTCAGGGCTTTTTATGGAGGGCTACAAAAAGAAATGACCTTCAGTCAGCACTTGAAAACAGTAAAATCTCTTATAATTTCCATTCAAACTGCCACACTTGTGCCACAAACCAACATAATGAGCTCCGAGGAAAACATGAAAGACTCCCAAAACCACATACACACTCCAATAAATGCTCTCTTCTCTTTTTTACTGGTGTAAAGGTCACATTTTAATGGCAGTTTGATGGAACAGAAAAGCTTCCTTGCACTTCTCTTCCATCCACCCCTAAATGCCTCATTGGACTTGCTTTTACAGTTGACATGCTAATTAGCACAGAAGGGAAATGGACTGTGTAACTACTCTTTTTGGGCCAGCCAACCTTTGAATTCCCATCAGCCCCACATCTCAATGCACTGGACCGCACAAAGAGACATATCACTAAATAATTGTTGGGCATCAATCCCCATAGTAATACTGTGATGTAATCAAAGATGTATTATTCACTGTGACGTATCTTGGGACTGTGAGGGAAGGCTAAAAATGGTAGAGAAGAATGAATAAGCCTTCTTTCAGACTGAGATGTTGCACTGAGGAGGTTGTAAAACGACTACCTAAGCGACCTCTACTGGACAGTCATCAATCCACATGAACTCCCCCTAACCCTAATCATTCATGAGCTTGTCACACTTTAAAATTTTAAAAATTTTAAACTTTAAAATCATACAGGATTATACTGTAAAAACATATACTGTATATGTTTTTCTTCAGTGACTATAGGAATGATAAAGAGGTTGGTTTGGTCAGTTAGTACAGAGCGACCCACACTCAGCGACACTTGCATCATCTGTTTTTATTACGCAAGTCCCGATTTAACCTTTCAAAAGTAATTTAATGCATTTCTGACATTTCAATTATTTTTAAATTATTATTTTTATTTAAAGGCATTTTTTCTGTTATGTTAAAAAAAAATTAACTGTGACTTTAAAGGCAATCTGTGTGGAATAAAAAATGGCACAGAAATTAGTAAATGAAAAATGAAGGTCTAGATTTGAGCAAATATTTACCTAATGATTTCAACTAAAGTATTACAACTAATTTTGTAAATGCAAACAGCCAATGACATATTTTTTTATCAGCTTACGATGGTCCTGCATTGTGTAGCTTTAAATCAATGCAGCATTATGATAAAAACCATGGTAGTGTTGTTGCAGGACATCATATAGAACAACACATTAAAAAAACATTGCATGCTGCGTTCACTTGCATTTGAGGCTTAACCTGGTATAAGTCAGTCACAAAAAAAAAAAAATTTCTGTCAAATAAATAAGTTATTTTCTTTTATTAGTATTCATATTGTATCAAACTGCAGTAACATACAAGAAGTAGGTATAATAGCAACCCAACATTAACCTGGCCTTCACAGCCTCCCACAAAGAAACCACATTCAGCTGCAAATACACAGAACGACCACTACTAGACCGGTGAGTAAAAAGCTTGCATTATTAATGTTGTGATCCTATAACTTTTGTCACAGTGTAAATATTACTAGCTACCACGTTTGTGTTCAAAACAGAACAAATCCTATAATTTAAAGTGTACACATGTAAAGGTAGCCGAGTTATTGTGACTTGCATGCATGCTATCAGCAGTAAGTTCAAAAGCAGCATATCCTCATCTAACTAGTGCTCACTTGCATCTTTGCAATACTTATTTATGATTTATAGGAACTGATCCACTCCTTTAAATATCAATCATGAATCATTCACTGCCCTAGAATCAATATGTTACAGTCTTTATCTTATTTATGCATGAGTTGTTCTTCTGTACACAGCTCTGTGCAAGACGTTCTCTTGTGGCGTCTCTTAGTGTCATTTTTATGACTTTGTTTTGTCAAAGCTCAACACCCCTTAAGGCGGTCTATGAAAAACATGGAAATATGCAAAACATAATATCTACTTAGGAGTAAATGACATGAACTTGTACTTAATGTGGTCAGAGCAATGTGTGTGACTACATGCCGATTGCCTGCATGTGTCCCCGAGTCATCGCTTGAAGAATTCCAGCGGCTGCAGTGGAGGCCTGCCTGTCATCAGACCCGGGTTCAAAGACAAAGCTAACACGGATTACTTTCAACACAATATTGTGTGTAATTGCTGTACGTGATTGGCTCTCCGCCACACTGGCTGAGGGTTTGGTTTTGTGCCAGAAACATGAGTGCAACCAGGAGGGCATACAATTTTGTCAACAGTCATCAAGTATGAGATATGGAAATCCTAAACGCCTCAAACATTTTCCATTTTCATTCAGTGGAACTGTGCAACTTCGCCATCGTGCTAAAAGTATGAGCATGATCATAGATCCACTTTGAAGCAAAGCTTAAATCAAAGCATCCAAAATCCTCAAAGCAGGGACACAAACACCAGAAGAGGACGAGTCTTTTCAACACTGAACTCATTAAATATGTAAGAGCTTCAAAAAAGTCTCAGACGTCAAATTCTAATTTTGTTAGCTGAACTCACTTTTCCTTTTACTCACAGCATAAACTGCAGAGAGAGGAAATCACTTTCAGTTTTCACACATTTTTCAAATGCAAGAGTTTCTTTTAGATGTCAAAAGGTTGCAAGTTCATCAAAGTAATTGTTCACTCAGCCTCAAAATTGTGTGATGATGTATGAGAAAGTGAGGCTGAGCAGCTGGTATGTGGGTAAACTCCTTCCTGGCAAACTGGATTTAACGCAGGCAGACTGAATTTTTCCCTGCATCCAAAAAACCAAGGTGATGAAATGACACAAAGGGATACAAATACCAAACAATCATGTGTTTTCAATGACCAATTTCCATCTCTCTGTGTATTTGGGACTGAAAATGAAAGACCTTGATGGAGTTAGTGGCCCTGTCAGCTCACTAGGTTAGAAACCACAAAAAGAAAGAAAGAAAAAAGTATGCAGTTATATGAAACACACTTTTCATTCTTTCTATTCCACTAATCCCCCCTCCCATCTTAAACCAGCCTTGTTAGCATGTGCAGGGTGAGAGTTAACTCTGGAGAAGTGGAGAAAACTACTGCTGAACTCATAACCTCAAAGATATTGGAGAGGCAGCTGGACTATTGTGTGCACAAATATGTCCTAATGTGTAAAAATCTCTACTGACCCTTCCTGCTTCCTAGAATAGAGAGGTGCAAGTGCCTATCAGAGAATGTTTCATGTCTCTCTGCTTGCTTTTGTTAACAGTGTCCTCATGGGAACACGAAGAGCCCCCAGCTGACATGGAGACGTGTCAGGCTGAGCTGTGGTTCAGCTCAGCGGCAGGGTTCCAAGTTGGGTAAGGTACCTGGAAGGAAAATGACACAAGTAAGCAAAAACGCCTGTTATATTTCTTGTCATGTTCTTCGCTTGCTGTGACATCCTATCATTTAAATGCAAAGTGAATAGGGAGGAAGATGAGAAGCTGTAGGCCTTTAGTTTTATATAGGAGCTGACAGATGATGGGTTTATCATTAGTTGAGTGAACCCTGACAGCAGCAGTTTTTAATAAATAAATGAATTACAGCCTGCAAGTTTGGAGCAGTTGGGAGGAGGCCTGTCGCAATAAGAAATTTTGCTCTACGATAAATTTTCTCAGAAATTATTGAGACAAGCAATAATATCGCACAAAGTGATAATGTTGTCATTTTGAGACCATTTTCATGATAATGCCATAATAATGCAAGTACACCCTTTCAAAGATCAATAAACTTTAATTTCTAAAGAACATTTTAAATAACCAAACAAAAGCAATAAATAGAACAGACTCTCAGTCTCATTAACAATGATTGAAAACCAAAGAACCAAAAAAGTCTTTGTTCTGTATACAAAATTGCCCTTCAAAAAATATATAAAAAAATATAAAAAATGAGGCTTAGACAGGAAAAAACGGCTAAGCTGCCAGTTAGTATTATATTACAAGAAAAACTAGAAAAATCTACTGCGCATCGTTTACCTTTTGTGAAGCTGAATTAGCTCCCCTCATCACTGCGTGTCAGACGGATCTATGAACCGCTGCTGCGTCGCGACGCTTTTCCACATCTGCCGGGACACCGGCCCAAAAGTAACGCGGCCCACTGGGAATCCTCCTGAACCTCTCGATTAGCCAGCATTGCTCTTCATGTGTATTTTGTCATGTAAGGTAGTATATAGGCTGACTCTATTTGTTTTATGCGCCTGCGCATTACGGGGGTTATTACGGTAGACCAAGAAGTAGAATAGAATAGAATAGAATAGAATGCCTTTATTGTCATTATACCCAGGTACAACGAGATTAAGCCATCACCAAAA
>JBAMHW010000010.1:31626844-31684612 GCA_037177495.1 Rhadinocentrus ornatus
CAGTATGTCAGCAGGCTCTCGATGGATGAGCGGTAGAAGGTCAGCAGCAGGTTGGAATTTAGCTTGTACTTCCTAAGTACTCTCAGGAAGTGTAGCCGCTGCTGAGCCTTCTTGATGATGGCGGTGACGTTCTCTGTCCTAGAAAGTAGGGCTTTGTGCTGACGTTGTAGGCTACATGTGTGTGTTCGGTCTACATGTGGGGAGCAGCGTTACAATAAATGAGAAAATGTTTGCAGCTATTTTTCTCCATTCGACTTTACATGATTCAGCGTGAGAATCGGAGGTTTAGCGCGAGAGCGTGAGAAGCCACTCGAATGCGCGAGTCTCACAGCTGATGTGTGAGATTTGGCAGCCTGTAACACAAATGCAGCATGGCGGCTCGCACATGTGCTTCACCACGGTCTCGTGCTGCAACATGCTGCTGTCAAGTATGACACTAGACTAGAGAGATCACTTCGCAAGAAACAAGAGCGTTCAGTCGAGATCCTCCATAGTGAAACCTGTTGTCATACACAGTCTAAAAAATAAAATAAAAAAATGAAAATTATCGCGGCCAGCAAACTTATTGCATTTTCTTATCGTGCAATTAATTTACTTATTGCTTATCGTGACAGGCCTAGTTGGGAAACTGTTATTTTCTCTTTCCAACCAAGGATGGTAAATACATTTCCCAGAGATGCTGACTTAAGTAATCACACTCAGCCCACTGAGGCAAAATGTTGGTAGAGAGATGTTTGCAAAAGGAATGTGTTCCCCTTGGACATTTCAGAGGCTGGTTGAACCTTGCTCAGTCACTCACATAAAATTTCAAAGGACTTCTTTTCCAATATCCCATAAAATTCATTCTGTTTCCACGAAGGCTAAGAAGCAAGGGCTCGACCCTCTGGAAATGGTAAAAAAAGGACAAAAGGGGTTGTTTCTCTTTAAGCAGTCTTATAAATTAGCCAGAACATTCTGGATAAGAAAATCAGATGTGATTTTCTTTGTAAGATGCAGGTCTTTCCACTGTTTCTGATCTCTACTTCTTGATTGCTAAAGTCATATTTCTGAAGGTCTGTTAAAGCTTCATCTTGATGGTTCTCATTAAATCAGATGCACAGATGAAGAAATTAATCATTTAGGGGTACCATCTTGAATGCTTCACACCAAAGGAAGAAAATCTGAACCTTAACATTTAGGACCTTTGTACTACTTGACGACTAAAGGAGATCAGTTGCAAATGTTCCCCAAGAGGACCTGGACGGCCACTCATCACAAGGAGCATTAGGTTTACATGGCGGGTCAGTAAAGCCATGTGTCCCTCTGGCCCATATAATGCAGTGAGGTCAGCTGAAGTCCAACCAGCCACTGAGCTGATTGCGGTGGTTATATATAGATAGCACTGGCAAGCTAGCTCATACAGGGGACCAGGCTGGGGCTCTGTCACAAGGCCTGCAATGATTTAGAACAAGATTTTTAATCTAAAATCAGCCAGTGGCATAATGGAGCCAGACCTCTTTCCATGACACAAACCAGAGAAAGATTTCCCCTGTGGGTTAAGGAGATGAGGTCAATCAATTCAAAATAAATGAAGGATGATGAGACATTAATTGCCAGTGCAATGGTGAGGGGTTTAAGAGACAGATCTGATTTGTGGAGCAGGGTGGGGGGTGACATAGTGATGGGGGTCAGCTATTTACCTCTGTGACTGAAAGAGAACATACCAGCGGGATTCAGGGTTCATGATCTGAATAGCTTAGTATTTTGGAAGATGTTAATGTGAGGGGCGGTTATATGCTGCATGTGAGAGATGGATTTATCTGGACTGTGGCAGGGTAATGGGCAGAAATATGTCACTTGTACCATGCAGCAAGGTGAGATTCTGGGTTTTTAATAGTTGGCATCATTGTTTGTTGAAGTGAGAGATCCTGGTCAAATATATCTGCTGAACAGTAACCGATGACAAGATGGTCATTTTAAAACAATGTAAGAAAATCACAAGAAAACGATGTATTTAATCTCTAATTTTAGTGTTTTTTGGAAAATAATAGTAGCTGTAGTCACAAGACTCCTGAATCTACAGAAGAAAGCTGGAGGGGGATTTATAATTTACACCTTCACATTTTCAGCTGAAACTGTTCAGACAGAACACAAGACAGAATTTAAAAAGCAGTATGATGGTTAACAGTACAATGTGAGAAGGAACAAAATCTGAGACGGGAGAAGCACCAACTGATGCCAAGTCCTGTTTGCTTGTGAGTCTGCTTCGTCAATAAAGTGAGACAATGAAAAAATATGAGGCTGAAATGAATCGACAAAGAACCGATGTTGCAAGCTCAAGGTAATGTTTGTAGAGCTGCTACTGTTTTATGACAAAGTAAGACTAAATCGGTGCATAATCGTCAAAACAACGGCCGATTTTGGCCATTTTGAAAAGAGCTAATATCGGCCGATTTAATCAGCCTGCCAATTAATCGGTCAGACCCTAGTACTTAAATTTAGTACTAGGGTACTTGGTGCTCAAGCCTTATTCAGATTTTATAGAAATATAGAGACCTTTAAAGAGTTCACAAATCTTTAAGCACTACTGCACATGTTTAAAAAGAGAAATATTTCTCAAGCATTGAGCCTCCCAGATATGCACCATAAGCAAAATGCATTCATGGGGCAAATCATTGCAGAAGGCGAGAGAACCACTTATGAGGTAAGGTTACGAGCGAGAGAAAGATGCATTTCTAGACTCTTTTGTCCTGATGTAGAAATATAAGAAAACATTTAGGCTGAGATGAGTAAAGACAGTACCATTTCATCATTTCACGCCACTTTGCATTGGCATTCTCTGATTGATTAAAACAATGGAAAGACGTTCATTAAGCTTGATTTTCAGACTATTAACAAGCACTCAACATTTGTGAGGAGGCAGGAAAGAAATTCCATTTGTTCACATCTAATAAATGGAAATTAAAGCAGAACCAGTGGGAAACAGCAGTGCATTACCAGTGAAGACACTGGACAGGCTATTTTTTCACTGTAGTACTAATTAAAAAATAATTAGCAAGGGATGATCAGACTTCATCCATGTTTAATAGTAATCATTACGTTCATCACTTCTCATCACATGTGTGGAATTCTACGGACATAAATAAGGAAATATATGTGGAAAAAATTATCTAATCAATCAGTAAACTGACAATATGATGAAACTGCACTAATGAAAATGTGCATAGATTGTGTGCACTGTACCAGGAGTTGGTAGAGCAGGAGTACAGCTGTACACCGCCTAAGCTACATCTGTCATCCATTCTGCTCATAGTTAGCTTTGCAAATATACTTTCAGTGGTAATCCCTGTTAGCTAAGCACAAACAGAACGGCGCGAGGAAATGAAGACCCTCACAAGTCGGCCAAAAGATTACATCTGACACACTGACAGAATTAAGTCTGCATGTAGTTAAAAGGCAGCGATTTCCACTGCAGTGGAAGTGAACTAACAAGAATTATTATCTTTATGATGTGGAGGGAGATTAACTTTCAAAGTAAAGACAATGATACAGAACCATGTGTGAAGTTGGAGAGTGGCTGGATCTGTCTCTCATTCCTTTCTCTCTGCAGACTGGTCAGTATGCAGACTTCGTATGCAGTCCATATGCTCCTCTAATTTCGTAACTGTGACGGCCACACAGCAGGTCAAAAAGGGCATCGATGTAGATGAACAAGCAACTTTGCTTGAATATCTGCTTGTCTTGTCTGTTGACTGCAAGGGCAAAAGGAAGCTTTTTATGTAGGGTAGGTTTCACATGGTCTCTATTTAGGCTGAATATAAATGAAGTTCAGTGAGGGCGAAGAGAAAGATGTTGGAGGGAGAGATGCTGTTCAGCAGACGTTGTTCTACACCAGTGGTTCCCAACCTGGGGTGTTGGACCCCCCAAGGGGGTCCACTGATGAGCACAGGGGGTCCCTAAAGCTTTGAAAATTCAAAGCCACTGTGATTAATGTCCACACATTCTCGCTATTTTAGGAAAAAAAGTAAGACTATATGTTGTTAATTTAACTTTGGAAGGACAGGAGTAAGACAGATAACAGTATTTATGGTGAGAATGTCACTTTATAAAACATAAAACCAAGCATGGTTTCAGGACAGGGTGGGGCAGGGGGTCCACAGCTTTTCAGTGTATGCATAAAGGGGGTCCTCAAGAAAATAGGTTGGAAACAACTGATCAGACCAGAGGAAGCAATAATAGCAATTTACATTTTATGTAGAGAAAAATTAATAATAAAAAAATAATAATTTCTGTTTAAAAGGAAAAAATATGACAATAATGTTGGTTGGTAACCTGTTCACCACCTGAACATTATGTCTATTCTCTCTCCAGAGGCCAATAAATGCGATAATAAGAACAATTAGACTATATTATTAATAAAAAAAAAAGATTGTGCTGCATTTAGCTCTTGCTTTTCAATGAGAAATATAAAAGCTGGAACTGACTGTGAGAGAAAATGACAGCTGTGACTTAAATAATGAATTACGCAGTTCTAATTCACTTGACTGGTTCCACTTTATTTTTCCACCCACCCTTTTTTCTTTTCTTTTTTCTTTTTTTTAAACATAGGTAATAATCATTTTCATTTCCCTGATTTTCTGACAATGACCAAGTTTTATCCCTGGTGTCAGCTCACAAAAGAGCTGCTATTATAATGGAACAGGTCTTTAAAGTGATCTGATAATATAATTCAAGAATGAGTTTAACACGGGAGGAAAAGTCTCTAAAACAGCAGTTTGATCTGTGATCTGCTGACTGAGAAAGTCTTAAACTCATATAGCAGAAAAATCAGAGGGTGATTAATCAGGGGTCCATAGACTTAGACAAACAGGACTCTGATTAAATCAGATCAATACTGGACTGAGTTGTTCTGTATTCACCTTAAACAAAAGAGAAAATAAATAAAAAGAAAATTCAGGTTTTCTGTTGACATAAAATTAAATAAGCATTACTAAGTAGATTTTTTTAATCACAAAAGGTCAGGTGCTGTTAAAGTCTTAAATAAAAATAGAGTTGAGTACTTCTGAGGAGTTTGTGTATTAGACAGCAGCCTGAGAACTTTTTTTTTTGGAGAATTAGAAGCAAGCTAAAGCTAAATGCTACTTAAACTGATACCATTAGAAGCAAAGGTAAATATAAATCAGAAATAAATGCTACACGCTCACAAGCTGCACAGTGCAAATAACCACTGGGCCAGTGTCTGGACCAGTATGACTGTAAGGACACCGGGTTGACAGTGGTCAGTATGGGGGAACGTTTCAGAGACCAGACATGCCGTGTTTAGTTTAGAGGGCTAACATGCCATCTACGTTATCACTGATGTTTTCTGCAGGGATCTCAAAATGAACCAAACACTGTTTGATACCAAAAATGACAAATTGGCAACATTGGCGAGCAAGTTCAGGCAGACGACTAGAGCTGCATCCCGTGTGATCTTCATCCCCAACATACCCATCCGGTCTATCAGAGCAGCACACGTCCTCCCTGGCTGTTTGCTTCATGCTTGCTGCCACTACTGCTGCCATGATCGAATTGCTTTTGTTTGCAGCCCCTCCTCCGTCCCAGCATCCACCTGTAAGCTCTGGTTCAAAAAAAAAATTCTTCATCCTTCACTCCAATATTTGATTGATGCAAAAACCCCACATGCATTCAGAAGAAGCGATGGCATCGGAGCCTAACCGCCAAACCAAAATGCTCGATAAAGCTTTTATTGATCAACTCGAGGTGTCTGAAATACCCAAAAGTTGTTGTCATCTTTAATGTTTTTTTTTTTTTGTTTTCAGTATCATATAAATTTGACAACTCTATCTGGTCTGAGCTCTCTAATCTCCCCCCTAGTGGGATTCTTCGGTAACTAGCATAGCGCACAAGCAAATATCAGAGCCGGCTGCTGCTGGATCCTGAGGTTAAAAAGAAAGTATATTCTCTGCATTACACAGGCCCAGTCTGTAAAAAAAACCTTCTGACGCGCCATTTTTAACGTGCTCTGGCTGCTGTTCATGACTACTTCATTCAGCCTTACTTAAAAAAGAAAAAAACAAAAACATATGACTGATAGCATATTTTGAAAGAAACATGAATGTCTTGACAACTGCATCATGAAAGATGTTTCTGAATAATTAAAGCACATCCATCACATTTGAACCAGTCTGGTTGTGCTTTTCAGTTAATTCCTTTAAATGAACAATACGGTAAAAACCGGGTTTGTTTTCTACTGAGGTCTTAAAAATGTGAACATAATAAATTAAGCACAGAAATGTAATGAAATGTGTGGAACACATGTTTTAGAGAAATAAAATGCAGACTGGAATGCAGAACCCGTACGCCCACGCTCGTATTCATGCTGTGCTGCTGGATGAATGAATGCTGTGATGTTTTGTCATTGCATGCAGAATTTACCCCACTCGCACATGCTGTCTTCATCTCTATTATAACAAAGACTTCTTTAGAAGCCATTGGACTAAAAGTCTGCTTGGACTTTTAGTGAATTTATAAATACATAAAACAACATTTTCTTTATTGAAAAGATCTGATTTAATCTTTTCATCTTTAGCTGTGAACCAAGTGTATTTATGCAGCAACCTGGGGAAACCTGAAAGTGACTACAGACAAGCTCAACACAATTTCTACTCAAAGAAGATCATTGTGTGTGTAGTACATCATGCCATCCAGGTAAGAAGGGTACACTTAAGAGGGAGGGCTCTGTCTGGAGCTGTCAATGTGTAAGGTCCACTGAGTTTTACCTTCTTTTGACATTGTCAGTCAATAAGAAACTGTTTACAAACAGTAAAAAAAAAATCAAGCTTGTGAAAAAGCGAAGGTGCTTAGAAGTTGAAATTTCATTATGGCTGAAAGTAGGCGGCTTCTTTGCTTTCCGTGGATGAAAAGTAATGCTGTAAAAGTGATGTGGCCGAAATTAGTTGCGTGCCATCGATGGTAATGGATTAATGCTTCCGAATTGGACCTTGTGACATTTGCCTTTTAAGCGGAACAACAGCTGTCATGTCGCGGAGCCTTGTAATGTTCATGGGAAGGACTAACCTTATGACGGCTGATCTGCATTAAGACAGAGTCTCATTACCCTTTAGATTTGGGTTAATTGCTCTGACATTTGCGGTAGTGTCTGATTCCTCAGTGAGTGGAGCTGTGTGGATAATGATGTGACCAGAGCTGGTCAGAAATGGGCTTTTGAAATGCGATTAGATGTAGACAATATGCACTGTTAGGAATCTAATCAGTAGTAAAAAATCCTGATCCTCTGTCAAAGTCTTTTGGCCTTTGCATCAGGAGTTAGGGAAGCAACTCATTTGTGCCGCAGGTTAGACGGCCTCTGGCTGGCTCGTGGTGGATGTCAGGCAGTGGCAGCAGCATGACAGAGGGCAGGTTCTCCCAATGTGAGGCACAATCTATTAGGAGAAACAGGAGCCCTCATGATTGACGAGTTGCTTCACCTCATCCATCAGATCTGGCACCCAGAGGCCTGACACTGCCATATCCCTCCCATGTGGCCCAGGACTGCTACAACCCTGAGCTATATTTGCTAGCTGACATTAATGCCTTGCTCTCCATGACTATATAATCTTGCCTTTCTCTCTCTATCGCCCTCCTCTTCCATGACGTTGCAAATCTGTGGCTATCCTACACTGTGTTACTTCATTATAGCAGCATCTACATTACAGGATCGTTTGAGACCCTTAAATCTAAGAAGTAGAGCAATTTAAGCGTAATAGTTTTGGTTTTCTGTGCTTCATGACCCCCAGGTGGTTCACACGCTGACACGTGTGCCAAAGCGATAATTATGCCATACAGCAGAAACAAATAGCTGAAATTGCTGATCTAAGTCTTTCTAGCACTTTGAATAATTTAACCCTTTAAAGTTCACACTAAAAAAAAAAAGCAACAAAAAAATGCTTCTTTGCATGTTTTTCCTTTTCCTTTGGACAATAATGATAAGGAATTCATGTTGTTTAACAAATTGTTGAAATAAGAGTTAATAATATGGTCACAGTGGTGAAATGTTTAAAATTTAAACAGTAATGAGATAACACACATTTACTTTTGGGATTACATACCAAAACCTAGTAGTAGCGATGGCTCAGGTAAGTTTATTTCCACATATTTTTAATAAAAATCATCATGGTCACTGAAAAACTTGGTCTGCCATTTATTAAAGCAGACTGTTAAAAACTTAAAGTACAAAACCAACTTGCAGAGTTTTTATATTTCTTAAGAGCTGTATATTATTGCTTCTCTTTAACATTGGGTACTCTACTCTCATCCACAGGCTTTTAGTTCTGGAACACAGAATACTGCAAGGCAGCACTGGGACGTTTTGGGATATTATGAAAAAATTGAAAACTAAATGGTGCAAATAAAATATTCTCCCAAGAGAAGAAGAGACAAAAGCAGAGGGGAGAGATCCCTCCTTTGACAGAGTCATGGAAGCTATTTTATGGGAGTCATTATTCCACTGATGAGAAATGTCAGGCCTGTTTACTTCCTCATCCCATCTTCATTCTCATTAGCGTGTACATGGCTGTTGATCCATGCTGTAATTTTAATTAAAACTCATAAGTAAGCAACACTAAGTCAGTTATTATTATATATATTTTTCGCCTTGCTTTTTAAAATGGTGAGCCTACAGTGGCAAAGAGCCTCTTCACAGTGGGAAGTCGTGATTAACAGGAGAAAACAAAAACCAGGGCTCTACATTCAGGTCAGGACTGAAAATGATGAGTGCACCTCACCTCATGTCTGCAAAGGAAAAAAAAGTATATGTACATATATTTCAGGCTGTTAGTTACTAGAAATGTTAAGAGAGTTCATTTATTTGATGCAAAAATATATAAAAATCTCTCTGCATGAAAATTCAAACACAGTCGCTGCGTAAGCTTGAACTGCACTGAACGAGGAGCTTCTGGGGGGCTTAAGTGATATTTTATAGATTGACATTAAGAACCAGACATCCGTAAAACCAGCTTAGCCATATTCATACCTCTCACTTTCAGTGGAAGCTCTTGCTAAGTGCAACATGAGGGACATTCAGCCAAGCAACAGGAAAAAGGTCCTCTCTGAGGATCTTGCATAATTCTCTTGTATAATTTTTCTGTTTAAAAATCCTTCTGCGTCATCTTAATGTAGTGTAATTAATGAGAACTTTGCCCTGATTAAATGAAAATCTGCAAAGTCAGTCTCCCACTGGAAGGAGAGTGTGGAGTAAGTGCTTTCAGCATTTCTATATCCTCAATAAACTCTGCTTAAAAGCTCCTGCAGTGTACAGAGAGTATTTGTCACCACCTGGACGACATGTTCTCTGAGGGTTTCTCCAAATCCAGCTGGCATCGCCAGCCTTGAGCTGACTTGGGTTAGGTCGTAGCTCAGATTTTGACTGCACAAGAATCGGAGGAGCAAGTCTGATCCGGTGAGGGATGATGAAGGGCTGGATAAAAATAAATATTAGAGACACCACATGGGATAAATCAAAACCTTGTGACTTGTGTCAGGAATGATCCTCAGATGGCCACACACCAGTTTCTCCTACACAGTACAGGATGCTCTCTTTCTCTCCATTTATTTTCCCAACAAGCAGATGAGCCAACAGCTTTGGTGACGAATGATGAATGACTATCAATACTTCTTCTGAGACAGGCAAAACAAGTGGGCTGTAAAAAAAAAGAAAGGAATAATAAATAAAAAAGCTATACTGCCTCTCATGTCAATGCATTCTAAAACTAATGATGCATTTTTTCTGTTTTTATCATTTCTACCTAACTGAAATTCCATTTAACTCACTGGTACTGTAGGTACATGGCTCTGTCATTGATAGCTTATTTATTTGTTAAAATGTAAGTAAAAAGTTGTTGTTTAAAAGATTAACAGTTCCATTTGTCTTTCAGTACTTTTCTGTAGCACCTGTGCAATCTCCTTTCTCTACAACTGTTCTTCATTTTTTTTCCCTCTATAACCTCTAAATGGAGGTCTACCTGCCTTAACGCTCCCCTCAATGGCTCCCAGAGCAGTGGAGGTCAGGACATAAGTTCATCCATATGGCAACGATGTGAGAGGCTGCTTCAGATTCCTCTCTGGTAGAGAGTAAACAAGTTTGGTTAGCATAGAGCCTGCCAGCTGACTGTACAAGCAAGAAAAACAACAAGGCAAATTATCACCAATTGCTAACTCTGCAAGGAGAACAGAAGAAGCAACCCACTCTCTTTCTGATATGCAGCATCAAATATTGCATTCACCATGGAGACCATAACTCTTTCAGGTCGGCCTCACAAACAACTGGACCGATGGTGCCAGCAGCTGAAAAAGCAGCAAGCCTAGAACCCTGTCATGGAGTAATAATGGGGCGTACACAGCTAGAACAGCAACAGTGTGCATGGCTAAGCACAAGGCTACTCTTTAATCAGTTTACATGTAATGATTGGTTTATTTGCCTTAATGTAGTAATCTGTTTAGACAGTTTAGCTACCCTTTAGTTACCGCCTTGCTTAGTTAAGGCTGGTTATGCTTGACGCAGTCTTGCGTGCAAACCAGCCAACCTATTTTATAACTGGCATCATTAAACTACACAAGTCACACAGACATGCTTCTGTGCCTTTTATATTTGAATCCTAGTCCTTTAGCTCGGAAAGTCAGTTTCATGTGGGGAATTGTGCATGTGCACTCTAAACTGGATTAAAGAACCAGACTTAGCCTGCTTCAAGTGGACCAAATACAGAAAGAGCATTACAAAGCAAAGGGCATTATGGATAAACACAACTAAAACATAAGCACATGTGGGAAGAAAGGTGGTTCTGGCTGGAAGAAATGTCTCGCAGTCAGACGTGGAAGAAGGAAAAGTTCTGACAGAATCTGATCAACCCAAGCAGATGATGCAGCTCCATGTTTTGCGGTTCTGTGGTGGGAACAGAATTGGTCCTGCATTAATCAATAGATGAGCCAGTTTTCTTCTTAGTTGTGTATCTGTCTTGTCCTTCAGTAATTCTTGATGCAGCGCTATCTCCGGTGGAGACACACACACACACTGAACCGAGTCACCAATCATACCGCATCTGCAGACAATCCTGGTGTGAATGCACCCTAAAATTGTTTTCAGTTTTTACATGTTTATCGTGAATTTAGAAAAAAATATATGGTTAAGCATGATGCTGATTTAATGAGACTGGTCAGAATGTGTTGGCTGTGTTTACATGATGAACCTAGAAAGAAATGAGATACTGGATTCATTTCACCCAGTTGCAATTAATGTCCAAAACACGTCACTTTTGAAAACTTTATAAAATGTGAGAGTGAAAATAAAGCTGAAAGACATTGTGACTAGCACCGTGTCTATTCGTCACTTGTACATTCATCTTGGCTAAATTCATTAAAGAACTGAAACACTCCATTTGGCATCGTTGTGCACTGCAGGCAGTAATCGCTTTCTGCTACATCGCCTCTCTCCACTGCTATTAGACAAGCTGAACTTCATAACAAGACAAAACGACATCTAAATTGGCATTTTTTTTTATATTTTCTGGTGCAAAGCCCTGCAATGTTCCCAAGCTTCTGAAATCTCTTTATCATGCTGTCCTGAGAGGGGATGTAATTCAGATTCCTACAACCGAGCTGATCTGGGAGTCTGAAAGCTGGCTTAGAAAATAAATATAATGAACAGCAAAAGTGTAGGAAATGACAAGTACAAAAATATTATGTCATGGTACAATAGAAAGGTGTAAGGTGTGGATCTGAAATCCCACATCGTCACTGTGAGGTTTTTCCTTTCCTTTTTTTCTTTTTGTTATAATTAGTTCCTGTATAATCAACAGCCTGTCAGATCCTCTGGGACAAAACAATAAGAATTAAATAGCTGGAGTAACCATGGAGGATAAAAATGGAAATTAGTGCTGACAAATCAACAGGCTCCTAGCATTCCCTCTTTACATTTGTTATACTTAATTAACATTTAAACACACATACACCCTTAATTCTAGCCACGATAATCAGCACATCTGATCCAGCAACCTTGCATGGCTCAGTCATACGTAAGAGGACACACACACTACGTAAAACAGAAGGATGACCCCAAATAAAATCACAGAAGTCAAATGAAGTTGTCACCAGTTGCATTTTAGTATGTAACACTTAATAATGCTGTATCATATTAAAAGTGTTGAGATTGTTTGCGAGTGCAGACAAGTTTATGTACACACAGACACTCTGAAAGAAGTCGACAGATTTAGGACTATTTAAACAATGTGTGTTAGCATGTCAAGTCTCCATTCCTCTCTGTGGTTTCCCGACCACAGCTGCACAGAGCATATAATTAGGTTGTAATTAGATGAGAACACGCCATAGGAGGCCGTGAAGATGGCTCATCTCCCCTGAAAATGGGTTGTGATAGAGAGCACAACACTGTAGCTATTTTGCATGATTGTTAATAAGGATAGTCATACTTAACATACTTAAAATATACACAGATAAATATGCATGTACATGTATGCGTGCACACGCATGCACAAATCCTTCTGTTTGAATAGATAGAGAAACTCAGCTTGACACATGACTGCATTTGGCTCCACATTCTGCCCCAAGGGAAGTGGTGTTGCGCCAGGCTGCACACTTCTAAAATATTAAGGCCTGAACTCATTGTTTGTTGCTAATTTGAGGAAGCGCTGAAAAAAAAGGAACATAAAAAAGGTAAAAATGATTTCACATAATTTTTCCTTTACATAAACTTCTTCCCCTTTCATCTGCGTTCAGACAAGATCCCAAATATTGTCACTGAGATTATATTAAACAAACAACCCCATCACATCGTCCTGCCTTGCCAGATGAGAATGCTTGATTAAACATGACCATAAACATATTTACATATTCCCAGATGTATGACGTCACAGTTTAAATGTCACTGAAGGGCCAGAACTTCAATCTGTGCACCAGAATGTAGGTTGTAGATGCACTATTTGTTAAAAATGTCTGCTATAGTGAAGACCTTGAGGGATTTTTATGGCAGTTCTGCCAGATTGCCTTCTCTTGAAATTAATAGATTGTAATTAATTCATTTATGTTTTGCCTTTCGTATCTGCAAGAAAGCAACAATAGCAAGTTATAGAGTTAAAATAAATATTTTCTTTTCCATATTGTACATGTAGTCATCTCTCTATCTGCCTGCATGGGCTTCAATAATTGATGACTCTGCCTCTGCATAGAAACATTACACTGCAGAATAACTACTACTTTTCAGAACTGCTCCAGTCCTCACTAAGACCAAGAAAGTTGACCACATCAGTCCTGCTCTGAGGTCTTTACACTGGCTAACGATAGGTCAGAGGATCGAATTTCAAGTTCTGCTGCTAGTTAGCTATAAAGCTCTGAATGGTTTAAGACCAAAATACATCAGTGACCTCTTACCCAAAGACTGGATGTGAAGAGCTCACTTCTTGTGCAAAAATGTTGACTGCTTGGGAAACTCACTGATATGTGAAGATTCACTCTTGGGAGGAATGATCAATACACTCCCCATCTTACTATTTTCTCTCCTAAGCTTAAAGAAATCACTATCAGCTGCACTGACACAGAGGAGGTGTGAAGCGAAGGCGTATAGCAGTGGGTGGTCAATTCAATTACCCCTCTGTCAGAGCACATCTTCAGTTCTAGACAGTCTGCAAAATGTCCAGGAAAGAGGAATACCACGTAAATGGACTTACTTTTGATCCGCCTCAGTTTCAAATGTATCAACATCTACTTCATTGAAAACATTGTGGGGTCATCTTACACAAAAAATAAACAATATGTTGAATAAAGCCTGTTTGTTCTACGTTTGGTAAACTGTTAGAGATCCGCAATTCTAATTTCTTTGTGAGTTTAACATAGTCCTTGACTGAAGGCATCATCTTTTAAATACATCCATTTAGCTTGTGTGTGTGTGTCAGAGTCTCTGAGTGACATGGAGGGCTGTCCTGTGTGAAAACATTAAGTAAAGCGGGTAAGGCGTGTTAGCTAAAACCACGGAGTAAGTCAGATTCTGGGACATGACCTCAACTCTGTGTCTCTGTTAGGAAATGCCAGGGGAAAGTTGAGACAAACAATAACCAGTTTAAGGCATTGATATCAAATATGAAACACTAGCAATGCTATACAGCCGCAGGAAAGATTACTCCTGGGAGTTTTAAAGCATATAGTCAATCATGAGCTCAGTAATTTTTTCTAATAATTCAGAATAATAAAAACAACTTTTTAAATACTATCTAGTTGCTGTCAACAATCTGTGAATATTGCTCTCAAATACAAGTTAATTAGAGATTTTAAAAGATGGTGCATTAATAGTTCTTTCAGTCTTTCATGCTTTCATTTAAATGAGTTATAATTTCCCAGAACGCTCTTCGGCTGATACTTGACAGCGAGAGCAGGCTGTAAATGACAGGTGAAAGCTTAATTACTGCAGAAAAGATTAGCATTTCAAATTCTCTTGACAGTATTTTTACAATGAACAACATGAGAAAAAGCTTCTGAAATGTGAATATTAATAATTCAGTGCAAACCATCTTGTGAGATATTTAAACGATAGAGCAAAGAACTTCTGTCCATCCATGACTCCCCATACAGAATGAACATTTTACCTAAGCCAGTTGAGTGCATGAGGGTTTTTCTTTATGGTATTTACAGTTCTAGGAGATAAAAGCAGCAGTGCACATAAAGAGCAAATTCTCCTGGCTTTAATGTCAAGAGTTTGATCAATAACAATATCACTCTAATGTCTGCACGGTTAAAATAAAGGCAAAATAACTGATATGGGTTTTCAATTGGTTTTTCTTATTTAATCCTGCAATTTCCCTTTAAAATTGTAAATAAGGTCTGCTACTAAATGAAAACAATTTCCATCCACTGACATGGTTTCCTGCACAATGTCAGTCAATGTATATTAAAATGGCTAATAATCATGCTATGGTTCATATAGTACTATTTTAAATAAATTATACTTACTATTGTAGAAAAACTTTACCTTATATGTATAATGTAAACATGAGTAAACTATTAGCAAGTCATTTCCTTTTGTTTTGGTTGCATGATAAATAAGATTACTAGTTTTCTTTAGTTTGATATTGTGATTTTTTAGCTGTATAATAATTCATTAAGGAATCTATCAATGAATAATAATTTTTTAGGTTTGAAAAAAAAAGGCCTTGTTAATTTATTTAATAAACAACCTTCATTTAATGTAAATATAAGTAAACAAAGGAATAAAAAAATGTCCAGTTACAGCTGCTGGTGTGAACTCTTGTCAGATCTGATCAGCTAAATATTTACTGCATGTGCCATCAATTTCATGAAAATGAAACCTGAAAAAGAAGAAAAAAGAAAAAAACCCTCCAAAAACAGACGATAGATGTTTGAAATGTTCAAGCTTTAACATATGAGCCATCTAATTAAAGAATGTCAACATGGAATAATAAATGAGGATGTTTCTGCTGGAAAACAGGGACTGTATAAATCAATACTACAAAGACAACACATGTTTTTCAGCAGTTGCTAAATACGTTTAAAAATACAACCAACTCCACATCTTGCCATTGGTGAAAGTATGGAGGTGGTATCTGCAATTGATATTATTCTTCCTATTATGTATAATCACTCAGTGAGAAACTGACTAACAACCATGAGTGGAAAAGTCACCCAGAGGTGAAGATGATAATAACTGGAACAAATATGTTGCCAGTGTTTGTTGACTCTAATTCAGTGCAGGTTCTCTGTGCTCCATCACAGCAAAGTCAGCAGTATTTAAACAATAGCGTGGAGCACATCAGAGAGACACACAGAGATTTACAAAACGGATGGCAGGTAATAGATCTGACAGAGAAGCAGGCAGCTCTAAACACCATTTCCCAATGGCTACTCACGTAATCGTTTTGCTTCCCCTCTACATTCATATTGTAAACACCTGTCTCTTCTCCAGCCTCCTCCTGCTCGCTCCACTCTCTCCATGCAGGGACAGCTCATCATCAGAGCAGGCTGCATCACTAGCTGTCAGCTCTGGCTAAAGCTCATATCCCACTCAGACATTGAGTAAACCCAAGCTGCATATGGCTGTTTGAGTAAACAACAACAACTGACATTTTGGGTGAATCTCCAGCAAAAGCAGAGGTAAAAAATTGAGAACACTGATGATTTCTTATTAAACGGTTCAATGCATACAATGCAGAGCTGTGTCTGGCTTTGCATGGATGATAAAAATGTGAAAATATACAGAAAATATTGATTAAACAGGCAAAAGCCCATCAAAATATTTTCTAGCATAATCCAATGTTAGTTTAATATATTGGCTCAGATGGTGGGGGAGGATGCTGGTCAGGCCTGGCAGACCCAAGCATGTTGTAAGGGTCTGCTGGGAACATCTAGGGGACTCTACCCTGTCAGAAAGAGTTTCAACTCCCATCTCCAGCAGAGCTTCAACCATGTCCTGGGTGAGGCGGGGGACATTGAGTCCGAGTGGGCTCGGTGTTCCGTGCCTCTATTGTCAAGGCGGCCAGCCGTAGCTGTGGCCGTAAGGTCGTCGGTGCCTGTCGTGGGGGTAACACCCGAAGTCGTTGGTGGACACCAGAGGTAAGGGATGCCGCCAAGCTGAAGAAGGAGTCCCATCGGGCCTGTTTCGCCTGGAGGACTCCAGATGCAGCTGATGGGTATCGAAAATGTATAGATGGATAGATATTTATTTATTTATTTTTGCTGTGATCATCACCCTTGTCTTCGTGGCTGGGGGTCCTGCACTGCAGCCTTACGGCTGTGGTGTGTCCCACAACTGCTTTGTTTGTGTGTGTATGCATGTGTGTGCGTGTGACTGTGTGTGAAAGAGACTATGATGAGTGTGTTTTTTAATTTGTTATGTTATTTATTTTATGTGTGAAGGCTTGTTTTATTTTAATATTTATAAATTGCTTTCATCATGTTAAGGACTTTATGTTGCCTTTGGCATGAAAAGAGTTTTAGAAATAAAGTTTTATTTGATTTGATATAATACAAGTTGGAGGAGGTTTATTTGTGAGAGTTGCTTTGTCAGATTGTGTTGTGAAAAAAGACAGCTTAGAAAATAAGAAAAAAGACCTGGGACAAATGTAACAAAAATCAGAGAGCAAGGGAACAAATTTTTTCTGTCCTCAGCTCAGTCTTCGGGGTCGGAGAAGCAGATAAACTGAGCAGAGAAAGGAGTGTTTCCTGACCACGGAGGGTGTTCTTCTTGCTAATCACTCCAAGCAGGAAACAGAAAGATCCCATCTGCAGCCGCAAGCAGCAGGTAACTGAAGAAACAAACCTCTCAGTACGCCATTCTTCGCAGTTCACACATGATGAAATTTGCCAGCAGAAATTGTTTTTTTGACTGCCCTGACCTCTCTTATTCTCCATCTCCAGTGTAAGGGAACAGCCTGCAGTGGGATGATCGTGCAAAGATGTAGATAATAATGGAAGATTGACCAGAAGTGCAAAGCTCGGTTCTGCAGTAGCATGTAGTCACTGAAGCTGATAATCGTCAGGAGGGTTTGACTTGTATACAACTAATTAAATACAACAGCTACATTCCTTTACCAGGATGATGTGAAAGCAGAGTACACCTTCCGTCTTGATTATGCTTAGATTCGTTAGTTGCTCAGCCTTGTCTTTACTTTGATGCACTCCCTAGAAAAAAACATAATGTCCTGTGAAAGTTGATGTACACCAGATCTTATGAGAAGCGGGATGAGATTGACTCAGCCTTGTAAATCAAAGCACATCACAGTCATTCACCAGCCACTACTGAAACCGGTGGGTCGCTCCTCCTTCCTTGCTCTTCCTTTTTCTCACGCTTTATCATGCGAACAACTCTCTTCAGAGCAGGCTTGTTTACCAGGAAAGGTACTAGATTACACCCTCATTTAAACAGGGCTTCTTTCAAATAGGCCACATCAGATGGATCCAGATACAATAAGTTTAAAAAGCCCTCGTCACTGCAAGGCAAAAGTCATAAACATTCGGCTTAGTTTATTTTTAGTGTATTAAACTGAAAAGGAACCATGTACAGCAGCATTGATCACAGGGGAAAATAAGCTTTCTGCCAGACTGTAGCTCTCAGAGCTAATTAAGTGCACATAGAAAACACAAAGCACACATACAGACAATAGTAAAAATGTACAAGACATAATACAGTACAATTATAGAGAAAATGCAATTTATAAGTTATGAAAGTAAGCGTGAGTTTACCCTATTTAACCCCACCATACTTCATCCATTGTCCTATAAAGTAGATACAAAAATATCACAGGCTGGGACATTTACACACTTTTTATTTTCTTTTTCCTGGTCGAAGGAAACATGACAAATGATAAAATTATTGCTGACATGTCTGTTTTTTAACATATGTTTTTTTTTCTGTGCAGAATATTTTGAAGTGGCATATTTATAATTCTGTAGGACGTTTGTTCCATTCTGTTAATGGTTTAAGTGAGAAGTGCTCCATCTTATGCACCTGGCTCTCTTTGCTGAAGTGACAGGGACATTTTCAAGAGGAAGTCTATCTGCCTGTACACCTGTCAAACCTGGTGAGCGACATCAAAGGTGTTGAATCTGATCATTTGCTGTGTGGCTCCCCACTGTCGAGCCGTGCTTCTAGCAAGCCCATCTGCTTTGTTCTCTAATGCTCCTTCATCCATGGAATTTGGGCCAGATAATGGTAGAGTGACAAGTCTGCGAGACTCCAGGCATACCACACAGGTGGTGTTTCTAAAGAGTCTGCAGTTTTGTCACCAGTGGACGGCTGCCAACAGATAGCAGGCCTATCTCATTTAGACAGGGACAAATAAGGGGGAGGATGGGGCTAAATCTGATTCGTCCCATCATGACTTATCACTGAGTCCAGAAGCTATGTCAAACCAAGGCCTGCTAAATAAAAGATTTTCCTGTGGCACAATATTTGTACCTTATGCTCAAATGTTTTCATTTCCATTGCAAAAAAGCCCTCTTCAAGCAAAGCAATTTTATTTAGACTCTACCGAGGAGGAGGAGGGTATTATTAGTTCAGCTGCTGGTCAGGGTAATTTGTCCCTTTACCTTTTGTACACTGCATAAAAAGCTTGTTCAGAGGGACTGTTTTAGAAGCCACAAAACTGACTCTTACTTGCTTTGCCACTGCAGGAAAGGAAACGGGAAAACTTCTTTAGTAATAAACATAATGGATGAGAAAGCTAATTAAGCAGTACAGTAAATAATCTCATGGCAATGCATTTAAACAGCACACCACTTTGGACACTTTTCATGTGTTTTCATTCAAAAATGCAAACTGATAGACACACAGAATGACTTTGCATGCAATAACTCGACATCTTGTGAAAATACGCTGAGGAGATCATTCAGATCAATACCAGCAACTAAATGTTTTTTATTTTAATCTCATATTATATCACATTTGCAAATATTGAAAAACTACATAATTTAACCCTAAATCAACCTGCTTCTCTGCTTTTAGAGCCAGTTTACTTCTATAAACCTTGTGGTGCCAACTTTAATCACATAAAAAGGTCCCAATAGAATGACAGAACGGCTTATGTTAACTGGGAAACAAAGGAAAATAAATTAGTGAATACTGCAAGGAAAGTAAAAAAAAACAAAAAACCCAGGCTGCATTTCTTAATACACCAACATGGTAGTATGTAGCAAAATTAAAACCATAACAAATGGTCTTTACATATTAAAAGACTGCAGTCAGACCTGCTTTAGACCACTAACCCTTAATGTTGTCTAATTTATTCATGCATCTTATTATTTTGCTAAAAGGTTTAGAGTATGTCTATATGTTTTAGAGCATAACTGCATCATGCCCACTGACCAGGAGGAGGAACCGGCTACATTACCACTGAGTTCGAAACAAAGGCTTTAACTCTATAACATACCTAAGACTGTGGAAAGCTTTCAAGAAAGGCCTGTTTACTAGCTTCCGCATTTCACACAGTTTTACGCAAACTTCCATGCAAAGAGAGGAATGAAAACCAGCTGAGATCAGACTGACAATAACAACTGGCTTCATGCAGTGTCAGTAATGCGAGTGGGAGCTGTCCATGAAAGAAAACATTAGCTGGGAACCTCTTTTCATGTCAAAGAAGAATAACAAATGCAGCCTTGAAAAGCACATGAATTAAAAGACACAAGCAGGAATATACTGTACATGCTTTGCTGACCTTGACTGTATGTTTACTACACTGAAAGTTAATGGGGATGATGCATTATGCAGAAAAACAAACATGCTGTCAGTCAAATGTAACACTGTACTTACACTCTCCTGCAGCAGCTTCATGCTCACCATCTTTACAAACACCAGGACACTGAATCTCCGAGGACACAGCACCCTGCATCGATGATGGACTCTGATATAATGAGAGTGTGGATCCCTGCAGATGTACTCTCCATCTCTCTGTAACCAGCCCTGATGCAGAGTGAAAACCTTTCAAAGTATATTGATGGGTTTTTTTTCTTTCGTACCAGTGCATATCTTCTGCAAATAAATGTGTCAGTGAATGAAGTTGTGCTTGTCTTGTAGATGAGAATGGAAAGTGATCACTGAGGAATTCTCTGGCTGGTAGAGCTGACCACCCATCACAGTTAATATGAACAAATACCGCCAAGAAAACATGTTAAGAAGATGCACAAACTAATAACTTACTAAGATATTAGTGTAGCCCAGCATAAGACATGACAGGCTTGGATTTCTCACATTATGATGACCACAAAATTTTAATGACTAATACAAATTAAGTTTTCAAATAAAACCTTCATGAAGAAACCTCCTGTCCCTGGAGACAGCTGATGGACAATTCTTTGGTAGCCTTTCTACTTTTAATCAAAGAAATCAATTTATCTTACTTGAAACAGAAAAACAAAATAATTAGGAACCAAGTGAAAGCATGCTAAAGGACATGATTTTTCTCTTCACGCCTCTATGCGAAGTAAACCCTTAAAGGAAAATTACTTGTAGAGAGAAAAGACTGAAAGATTAAGAAATGTTTCTCTCCAAACTGATAGATATGGTTGTAGGGGAAATTATTAGGCTCTTGTTAACAGAGGCAAGCAAACGGTCATGCCAGCCTTCACATGGGAGACATAACCTGCCACTGTTCTTGTTTTAATAACATCCACACGGACATTTCAAGCTTATCGTAATCTGCATTTCCAACTCAATTACTCCCATCTGCAACGAGCTCTGAAACCAAAGTCCTTTGATTCTACTGACGGACACACATGCAGAAGCCATCACATGTCACCAGAACAGCTACAATGTGACTTGGCATTTATTCTAGAAGTTTCTGGAACTGTACTAGACAGGTAGGGTGAAATGCCATTCTTCAGAAAAGATTTTCTTCTGTAAGGGTTTGATAATGTTGCTGATCAATGCTGTTTAGCAGTTCCCCCATAAAATCTCCAACAGTTGTAAAGATGGGTTGAGATATGAGGAATGCAAAGGCCACATCATATGATTCATATAACTGTAATACTGAGACGTTTCAGTGGCCTCTCAGTTCCAGTGGATGGGGGATTTTCATCCTGGATGAGAGCACTACCATCGAGATGAAATGAAATTAAATACTTAGAAATTGTTTTCACTGGAATGCAATTAACCAAATGGGACGAGTGCATCCAAACCATACTAGCAAAAAGTTTACCAAAGCCGTATGAATAAGGTAATTTATTTATTTTCTTTCTACAGTGAAACAATGAACAAATGAATAAGCTTTATTACGAAAGATAAGTTGTCATCATGAGGCTTGGTCATCTTACAGAATTATATTGTGTTACAAGGAAAAAAATGACCGAAACTCTGCTTTATGTACACAGCATAGCTAATCAGGTTTGCCAGCTCAAAGCTGTCAAAGCCGGGAAGGAGGAAAAAAACCAACTTGCAGTACTTATTTAGTCAGTTTAATCCCACTATCGGACTGCTCCTCTCCAGGTGCACCTGCATTTACCTTTCATCTGTTTTCCTAATGTTTTTTTTCCCTTTTTACTAAATATAAAGTCTCATTGCTGATGTGGGCAGGATGCTGCAATTATTAAATTAATGTAGAGCTGGGCGACTAATCGATAAAATCGATAAATCAAATTTTCCATTTCTGAAGATTTATTTATATGAAAATCGGGATTTTTTTCCTTAGTTAGCTAGCAGAGGACTTAGTCCTCCCTCCACACCAGAACGGTGTTTGTCTGACAGATTTACAGTGAAGTGAGCTGTCACTCACGCCTGGAATTTAGCTGTACGTGTAACTGCAGTGAGAAACGCTGCTCTCTACGAGATGCAGACGTCAACTTCAGCCCACAAACTCTTGTTAAGAGACGACCAACATCAGGGGAATTATTACCGCAGTGGGTCCTGTACGATAAGGATCCAGATGGACAGAGATCAACGATGCAGTTGTGGTGCATATTTCAATGCAAGATAGTCATTTATATGGTGGAAAAGTTATGAAATCATTTATTTTCTTTTAGCTGGCATTCATATAATTTATATGAATGAATGAATGCCAGCTAAAAGAAAGTAAATAATGTCAGCGATCTGAAAAACAGGAACGGAATTGCGGTACAAAATTAATAAATGTTTTTAATAACTTTAATTATGTTTTTGAAAAGAAAAGAAAAAAAATCGATTTAAATCGGAAATCGGATTTGGTTAGAAAAAATCGGAGATTTTATTTTCAGGCCATATCGCCCAGCTCTAAATTAATGTAGAATGATTATACAGTATACACTTATCCACCATGCCATAAAATCACCAACAGGAAACAGTAACTATCTCATACCTCTGACACTTGACAGAAAGGTTGGATATATAAAGCAGTAAGTGATTTGTTGGTAGCAGTAACAATCTGAGCTTTGACAAGGGCCAAATTGTGTTCACTGGTTAACTGGACCCGAGCAGCTCAGAAACAGCAGATTTTGTATAAAGTGCTCTGTATGCAGTGCTCAGAACTGAACAAAAGTGGCCCAAAGAGGGGGCAACTGCTGAAATGGCACCCGATTCACAGATGGCAAAAGCACAATGATGCATGCGGGAAAGAAAGTGTGCCTGGCTGGTGAGATCTGAAGTTGGATAAGTTATAGTGCCACATAGATCACATAGAGCTACACTGCTTTTTGTGTGGGAGCCTGCACACTAGTCAGGCTGCTCAAGATGACCCCTGCCCAATGCTAAAAGTGCCAAGAATGGACACGTGAGCGCAAGAACTGGACCACAGAGTAACGGTAGAATGTGGCTTAGTCTCATACATCATGTGGACAGTTGGCTGGATGTGTGTTTACCAAGGTGAGGGATCAGGATGCACCATGGGAGGGAGGAATACAGGAAAAAGCCGTCTGATTTTCTTTCTGCTGGACATCCTGGCATTAATGTGCAGTTTACCTAACCCTGCTGCGCACAGACATTTATGGCCCTGATTCTTCCAGTTCACAACGACCTCTTCCTGGATGATAATGTTCCCAATTAAACTGAACAAAAAGTCCAGGGATGGTTTGAGGAAGATGACAAAGATTTCACCACGTTTATACTTGACCTACGACATCCTCTATCCTCAGTCAGCCTGAGTATCTCTCAGACACCAAGTTAGTACCATAAAGGACATAAAAGATCGGCTGCTGATGCCTTAGTGCGTGAAATCAAGGGACACTTTCAAAAGGCTTAACAAATCGTTAGTAATTGGATTATTAAACTCAAAGTATTGCATTTACGTTGGATTATTTTCAGCTGTAACTCCTATTTACTCCTTGATTTATTAACTGAAGGAAGCTATGCCCAATGGGAGGTGGGAGGAGAAAATCAGTTTAGCCAGTGTATTGCTTTTAACTATAGAGAAGTAAACACTATCAATGCTTGAAATAAAAGAAAAAAGTAAGCGTGCAATCTAGCTGAGAAACAAAGCCAGAACTTTGTTTTTACTTGATTTTTTAACTTATTAATCTCTACGTGTTGTTTCTTTTATTGTAGCAAATGATTCACACATTTGTTCACAGGATGAAAGAAATAAAAACTAAAAATGACATGATGTGGATGCTAAAAGGAGAGAGAGAGAGAGAGAGAGAGAGAGAGAGAGAGAGAGAGAGAGAGAGAGAGAGAAAGAGCAAGAGCAAGATCTGCGAGTGGGGGTGAGTCACTTCTCAGGGGGCTGTCATCTAGCATCAATGTGTTCACCTCTCTTGCTCCTAGGAAGAGGTCCATCCCCTCTTCTCCCTCCCTCCCTGCCTGCTTGCCTTCATGCTTCGCTTCTTCCCACCCAGGAAAAAGGACAGTGTTTTGGGTTCTGCCAGTCTGTCCTCTCAGAGGGGGACTGAGAGTAAAATCTGTCCAACCCCATCTGTCCTAGTTCTCTTGTGAACTGTGCTTAAGGGGTGTTGGAAAACTAGTAATGTGGTTATGATGGAGATATAAAATCATGACAAGGGAAACTCATGTGAAATAGAAAAAGCACTAATGGCCTGACTCCAAAAATGATGGTGTCCTTTTGTGGAAATAATCAGCGGATGCAACACAGTGACCTGGGTTCATCTCACCACACGCCTCTGGTGAGTGGTTACACGGGTGTGTGTTAATAATTACAGTATAGATGAATGAGATTATTCATTGAAGGTGCAGGTAACCCCTTAATAAACTCCTTAAATTAGACTCTTTACTTAACTTCAGTCTGCCCACACCAAGCTTTACTTGGACTCGCTCTTTTGTGCTCCGCCACCATCCAAAGTCACCCATTACTGAAGCCTGGGTGCCTTCATAAGAGAAATGGAGACATCTGTGTGGAAATAATAAATAGTGACGAGAAGTGAAAATGACACACAGCCAGTGATGGCGGGGGGGTGTCTATAGAAAATTGTCACAACGTTTTTATCTTTAATTAACAGCTTCCTTCAGAAGCAAATGTAGAAAAATGTTTAATGTTGATCACAGAACTGCAACACTCAAACTTCAAACTTAGATTAAATTGAAGCTGAAAATAAAGCTTCGTTTCAAAAGGGTGCACTTACATAACAGCAGCTTATGTATCTTTCATGAATTGAATGAGATGAGATGAGATAAAGGTTAATGAATGTGGGTCCAGGGCATATTCCTCTGTGTTTGCCACATTATTTAAATGACTCACATTGTATGACAGGTAATTTGTAACACTGACTTTATATTCCTAAACCTTTACATCATTTCACTTGAATATGTACAATTACTTCACTTTCCACAATACAATAAGATTGTCAGGTCCTCTTAAAAAGTAAGATTAGAGATCCATCTGTGTACCAGATACCAAACCAAAGACAAAACTCTGCATCCTCCGGCTACTAAGCTGCTTCTGATTTCAGGACACATAAGACCCTGATATCTTTTGAAAGAGAACAGATATACAAAACAAATTTTCTTTCATGTCTGGAAATACAACTGGTAATTGGAAAGTGATGTAAAATAAACAAATGGAACCAATTGCTTTAGTTGTGTGATAAGACTGTAGTAAAGTCAAGGGGACAGTCCAACATTCAGTGGTGATAAGGAAGAGGATGAATCTGCATGCATGGGGAACAGTACTAATCCCTATTAGGTTTACACAGTCTGTCAGTCAGCTATCTCAGAGGTGTAGCAGTGAAGGATCTTGACTACTTACTGCATTTTTCTCTTCAGGGAGGCTATCAAAGCCATTTCTGAGCTCACCTCATGCACATCAAATAAGACTCAAGCTCAAATTGGATCAGACATAACGAGAGCACTGCAACAACCAGCTCTGATGAAGATCTGGGCTACAAGCTGAAAACAAAAAGACTATTTCATTTCAAATCACAACAAATAGTCAAATGCATTTGCTTTTGGTTTGAATTTTACACCAAACTGCACATGCTGCACAAAAGTGCTCCATTAAAGAATAATGGAAACATGTTAAACACTCTGATAATCATCTGTTCATCTGATGCATTTCCACCAAGAAAGGTGCAATATGCTGATTTTATGACAGCGTTATAACGCAGCAGTAATCTGTGCTGGTGCAGCTGGGTAAATCAATACATGCACTGATGTTTGAGGCATAAATCTGCCTCTCATGTGTCATGGCTAACAATGCAGAGTGGAGAGTGTTGGAGCCCTGCTGGAGCTGTGTCCTGGGTTCATTACAATTCAGGCAGTGAATGTCTGACTCCCTGACCCAAATTCAAGATGACACATTTAAAATATACACATTCAAAGTCAATCTGCTCATATTTTTTATTTCAATCCATTTATTTCTTTTGGTGCAGTGGCCCAGTGTGTCCTGAGTGATTAAATGCTGTTTAGAGATGGGAAGGAGCAAGCTGACTGGAAACAGGCTCTCAAGGGTGCTATGTGGGTTTATGGTGGGAAAAGAAACAGGCCCTATTGAATCAGCTCAGGTAGTGACCCAGGGGAAATTGGCCTTGGAGACTGTCATTGACGAAACTCGAGCCTACAGCTTACAATTTCTGGTGGATTTAGGGGTTGGACCCTGAAGACTAAAGATTGCATTCTGATGGCCTTAACTGCAGCTAAATCAGACTACAGCTCTGCCAGCGAAAATGAATTTTTCCACAATTTTTCATATATACTCATAAACTTTAATGTTAATCAAACTTGAGATGGGTGATCTTAGATGAAAAAATAATTCTTTAAGGCTGGAGATGAGGGATGAGTGGGAAACATTGATTTCACTGTAATCTGCCTTTAGCAACTGGAAAAAGTTGACCTAGCAATCTGTTCTAACATTCTACATTAATAAATTGCTTAGATGAAGGTCTGCATTGATTGGTCTTCGTGTGGTGGAAATAGAAGGTGGATGAAAGGTAGTTTATAGCCACTCCTGCACCTTGAGGACAAAATAGTCCTGAATTATTGTTCATTTGAATCTTTTCTTGTCTGAAAAAACTTATCCTGCTGCAACAAGATCAAAAACGTATGAGAGAAATTATTCTGAGCGCCAGATGCTCAAATGCAAAGCAGATTTTTCTGCATTACAGGAAGAGGATAACAAAGTATTACGAAGGTGTAAGGGACATTGAGAGATATCCGTTCCAGAGAGGCATGCGCCATCATCAGCTTTTGTTCAGATCGCTGGCCTCAGTGTGCTCGTGTTATTGTCCGGCTGCTACACTGAATCCCTGCAAGTCCTTAACATGATATGAGAAATGGTAAAAGATGTGAAGAAACGGGGCTTTAGATAGATGACCACATTTTGCTCCCTCAATAATATCAATCTTTTTACACCAAATTGAATTCCACTACGTGGACTCATTTCCAGCTGTGGGGCTGCAGGGATTAGCTTGTTATTGTTGACATATTTTCCCACAATGAATAAGGACCTTGCTTGGGCTTTATTTCTGATACATAACAGTCTTAAGCACCTTTTGATCAATTTCCCCCAAACATGACATTCAGTGATATTTTCTGTTACAGCTCAGTGCGATAAGCACATTATTGACTACACAACTTGGATGCTGCCTTCCCTATTGCCTGAGGTACACAATTTGGCAGATAGTCACTGCAAAGGATTCTGCTTATGTGTGCAGAACTAATGACACTCATCATTTCTCCTTGTTCTCCTGTGAACTCTACTGGCATGCATTTTGAAAAGCAAGTTCCATGTTTCACATGCTGGAGAAAAAAAAGGATGTGCGTTTTTGCGTTGAAGGACTGTTCAGTTAATCTTGATGAGATATCATCTAAACTAACATGATGAAAACAAGATGGGCATATAGGAGTTCATAAAAGCTCTACATGCACCTTTTTTTTTCTAAAGCAAGGGATGAGATGGATGAGGGAGTCATTGTACTGCAGCTCCTGTTGCTTTTTGTCAGTTGTGCCTGAGATGCTCACTTGTCATTACAAATTAGTCCTACTTAAGCCAAGATCAGTGGTATAACAATGTATGATGTTCAAACCCCCCAAAAGCTAAGAGATCTGGGCAATGCGTAGTGAAGTTCATACCTTTATTTATATAACAGAGTAAATGGTTACTTTTAAAATGAGAGACACAGTTAAGTGATGAAAGAAGGGGGAACAGTGTGCAGCAAAGGACACGAGTTTGGGATCAAACTCAGGCTCGATGTGATGAAGACCTTCTGGCTCTGTCTATGAAGGACACCAAGGTCTTGACACAAATAACATACAAACTGCTTGTGAAATACTTTGCAATACTTTGTTTATAGTTGGCTCAACTGTCTTGATCATGAGTGGGTGGCTAGGATGGAGCGGGAGATTGACAGGCAAATTGTGGCAATGTCTGCAGTGATGCGGACATTACCTGTCTGTCGAGATCAAGAGAGAGCTGAGCTTAAAGGCAAAGCTGTCAAATTACCAGTCAACAACCTTCCGACCGTCACCTTAGGTCGTGGGCTGTGAGTAGTGACCGTAAGAATGAAATTGGGAACACAAATGGCCAAAAGGAGCTTCTTCCAAACAGTGTCTGGACTCAGATTTAAGGATTTGGTGAGAAATTCACTCACCCAGGGAAGAACTTGGACTTGGACCTAGGACTTGCTTGGGACATTAAAGGCCCTTCTTCCTTCTTTAATATCAAGTAACTTGTCTGCTCACTCCCCCATCGTCCTCCTTGTGACCCCGAAATCATTCTCAGCTAAATATTTCAAAGAATATCTCACACTCTAAAAGGCAGATGAAGCAGAGGGGGTATTTCATCCTTTCACTTTAAAACAAATTAGATTTAAAACATATCTGGAAAATAAAATGACAACTAAACTAAATAATTACTGGATAATGCATTTTTGCCACATGCCATTTTCATTTCAAGCTGAATTAAAATTACACACAAAAGCAAGGACATCTCGTTTTCTTAAACGCCTCTCACTTTGTCTCCTCAGTCCTCATGTATGCCCTCAACTCCTCTGCACTTATCTCTGGCTGGCGAGAGGCATAAATAAATGAGTCAACTAGAGGAATTAAGTGTGTGCAAATAGAAAAATGAGATAAGGGGTATATCTCTCGGTTGGCTTAGAAATGCCTCAATGACCCCCCAGGAGGAGCTGGAGTAGGTGGCTATTACAACTGTAAAACTTCTGTATAATGAGATACCAAATAATATGATACAAATAGAAATGTATAAGGTTTTTCCTCTTTGGTATAGACCTTCCTCCACTCCACTGACAAATGGAGACTTTAAATGATTAAACTAAACTAGCAAATGGGTCTGCGGATGAGGGGAAGAATTAAATGCAAATTGACTTATTGTTTAATCTGAATTTTTTCTTGCTCAGAAATGTGAGGATACACTATAAAGTTTGCCACAAGCACAGACAGCATCAAAAGTCTAAATTGTTTCACTGCAACGTCTCTGGTTTCAATTACAGGCTTCATCGGTCACTGCCATTAAAATAATTGAGGCCTGTAATTGGTCAAACTTGATAGCCAATCATCATTACATTAATGTGCATGGACATGGATGGTTGTTTCAGCCCAGGAAAGCAATGCTCCAAAAGCTGGGACAAAAGGTCAGCTGACCAATCTAAAAACAAATCGCACCAACTGCAATCTATTGAGCTTCTTGACATTTTAGCTAATTGTACACCTGATTTCATCAGACATATACAGCAGTGATAATTAAAATATACATCTGTAATCCAGATTTTTTCCATTATTAAAGTAGCCAATGTTAAAAGCTGATATCAAGATTCTCTAAATGAATTTTAAATTTAACAGTTTCTGTGTCACTGCAATAAAAGAAAGCATCTTTTTATGTTTGCACATATGAGCCACAAAAGAGAACGAGTTTACAAACCAATTAACATATCACCAGGTCAGAAGTCATTCAAATAGGAACTGCGTCTCAGACTAAAATGCACCTCTAATTCTCTGCTCTGTTACCTTGAGCCCCAATAGTGAAATACAGCAGCTTCATATCCCAGCTGATCTGCAACATGAGCTAATGAGCTCAGAGGCATCAAACAATACAGTCAGGAAATCGATGCAGCCAGAGAGAGACGTGTAAATTAGAAGGATCTCCCAAATGATCCCATGGACAAAATGAGGCGTATGGAGATATTTACCAAGCAGAATAGCCAATCTTTATTTATACCCAGAGATCAATAGGGAACATTAACTTAGATTTTATTTAAATTCATATAAATTTAGTGCTGTTGACTCTTATCTTGGATAAGTTGGACTTTAGTTGCATTTCAAACTTCGTTGGAAGCAGCCTCTCGCAGTGAATGACTGATCTGAATAAATGCTTGTGACAGTAAGTGTATATAGAACTTGTTTCATCGTCTTGCAGAGAGCACTCGTCTCCATAATGTGCCAAAATTCTGGTTTCACCTGGCAGTGACTGATAGAATTCAGCTGTGCTTTTCAAAAGAAAAAAGAAGCGAGAGAAAGGTTTATAACTACACCACCTCCATTATGCCATTAAAGTGGACCAAACTTTCCATCCGCCGACACAGAGAACGAAAAACAGGCAAACTGCTCCAGCACCTTAAACTAAAAACCCCAGAGATCTGCAGCCTAAGGTGGAAGCAAACGGACAACTTGTGTGAATGTTTTTATGGAGTTCCACTAAACTGAACGCAGATATTCATACACACTCCTGTGCACACTTCCTGCAAACCACCTTGAGTCTGTCAATAGCTCTTTGTAGCATCAAAGTGTGGGCACATTTGAAACCTTAAATGTCAAATTCAGTGATTAAATCGATAGGGAACCTAATCTTCTGCTGCCTCCAACCAAATAGTTTATAAATCCTCCAGCAATCCCCTAAGTAAGCACAGGAATTCATGAATGCTAAACACATTTGGTTTTCTTTCTGGTAAAAAAAGCAGCTTTGATACTACCCATCTTGTATTTGTAGGACAAGACTGCTAAACGGACACCTTCCCTTTAAATATGAATATGAAGTGAGACTTTGGCTTGTTCGGGAGATAAAAACTCGTGTGATGTTTAAAGATTCTTTTTAAATCTTCTTACAGGTCTTCAGAAAAACAGGACAAATGAAAAATGCTTTAATGGAGGGTAAGTTGATTATTGAACTAGAGAAACAGTGGAAGCAGTGGGTACGGAGAACGCACTACATGATAAGAAGATGAAATCCTTGCTCGCAGCAAGAACACCAGCGCTGATGTGCTCTCAAGGCTGACACCAATAGGACTTAACATCAATCGTCCTATCAGGCTGGTCCAACAGACACATTTTGAAAATGTGTTTTGGGACAGAAAGCACAACAGATCCTCTCCTCAACTAATTCACACTCTTTGTCACACACTGTCACACCACAAAAGGCCTTTGCTTTGATGATGATGGCCTTAGCATAGAGCTGTCCTAAGGAGCTGTGCTCTCAATCCCTAACCGCACAACCCAATAGTGCTTTAATCTGCCCCAAACTCCCCCCTGCAGCTCCGACTCGTCTAATCCCTTATAAGAAAGAGAAGCCAGATGGTCTTGAACAACTGCTATGGTGGGGAGTAAGGATTAGCGCATGTATGGAGATGCCCGGAGTGCCTGCCAGTGTTTACCTTATGCTTCAAGTTACCAGTGTAATCCCAGAGCAGTGGATGATGTGTGGGTGGTGAACGTACTTCCAAGGATGTAAATATATATAGTAGTCAGTCATCATGTCAGTCATTATCTGTACCGCTTGTTCCCATTAGGGGTCGCGGGGTGAGCTGGAGCCTATCCCAGCAGTGTTCCAGGTGAAAGGCAGGGTACACCCTGGACAGGCATAAATATACACAAAAAAGAAAATTCCCAAACATGTCACACTTATGCTTCATATCAAAGAGTATATATACATATATAATATAAGTAAATATCGTAGTGTGTGCACAGCAAGTGTGATTGTGCCTGTGTGTGCAGTCAGAAAGAAGAGACCCCTGCGATACCTGCTGACACCATTCCTTCTTCAGTCTTGAGATGAGGTGACAGAAGTTAGGAGGCAAACGTCACTATGGTGACCAGTAACCCTGTGATTCTTGGAGAGTCAGTGGTGGAACAGCACAGTCCCAGAAGTGTCAAGATACAACAAACTTCTCACCCTTCACACTGGGGCACCCTTAACTAATGAGTGAACCCCCTCTTCCTTGCCCCACCAACTTTCCTTCCAATAGTTGTGTCTCATAATTCAAAGCTTCAAACAGCCCCCAATTACTTATAAGCTGCTAGATGCAGAAAAGCTGAGCCGCCACGTCACTCCACACCGGTCCCATGGAAAAATACTTAAACTGTCATTAAAACAATCTAGTAGTAAAAGGAAAACAAGAGAATCGCTCTGTAGGAATAGAAAGACAGGTAGTTATTATTTGAACATTACCACAGTAAAATATTTAATTACTGCACAGCAGGGAGTGAGCTACACCAACTTAAAGTCCACTTCAGGTTTTATATATACACACACCAAAGGGAGAGCTCCTACACACTCCCAGAGCACTTATTGAGAACTTCCTTGAACGCCAACAAACTCGGCACCATGTAAATCAGAGGCCGCCAGCCTTGAAATCCAAAGCCTCTTTCCACGTCCTTATTAGTGGTGTGCTACTGCCAGTTATTAGCGGTGGGGTTTCGCCAGTGAAAAGGGTTAAGCACAAGCTGAGCCTGAAGGGGAACTAGGGGAGTAAAAGCCTTCACACAAATCCCCTGTGACTGGCTCTTAAGAAAGAAGTGTAAATTAATGACTTTTTAACCCTCAGAGGAAAAAAAACTCTTGCGTTCCGGCAACTTCTGATCTATCAGGAGTCAAACAGGCCAAACGAACATACAGGTAACTGACAGTGTTTCCAGTGTTAGTGTCAAGTCCAGTACAGCTTTTAAGTCAGTGCACAAGGAAAAAGAAAAAAACACACACAAAAGAGTAGTGTTTGCAGTGAGCATGATCCTAAGTAGAAACTTGGAATCAGCAAAGCCAATTTTAAGGCGTGCAAAGATTTTAACCTCATTTGTTAATACAGGAATGGATTAGACTGAAAGTCTTGTCCATGTTTACTCTTGTCAAATTAGACCCCTAAATAGCCTGCAAGTTGTAAAAAAAATCTTAGTTATCTGAGCTGTGGACATGTGACGGACGTATTTACATTATTCAAACAAAGGTGATATCAAGACCAGAGCACAGACTTGAACTATATCGACTGAGATAGTAATCAAGGTAAGTCAATATCTGTACTAATAAATCTATCATGAGATAAGTTATTCTGACCTTCTCATTCCCTTACACAAACACTGGCCTCATTTGAGGGACAACGAAGCCTTCTGACCTGTATATACTGTATGTCTTTGCCAGTCATGCTTGCTTCTGCCTCTGTGGCCTGGGTTATGATGTGAGAATGCAATGAAGACATTTCCCTCAAGCACCAGAAAGGTCCGCAGCTTCGGTCACTAGGATGCCCGATAGCGCTGCTGTCTGTTCTCGTATATGAAATGGTCAGTGAGATAGATTTAAGTTTGTGTATGTATGTGTGTGTGTGCTTGAAATGCTGACCTTCTCACAGCTGCATGGGCTCAGGCTAATACCACCACTGTGCCCCAGTTAACTGAGCTCCCGACCCAGTGATACATTGGGCGTGTGTTGATGAGTCCCTCGTGTTTGGATGTTTTTACGCTTCACGCGTCACTGAATCCACACAAAAGACTTACCCCCATAACCCATAAGCCTTATAATCCATTCTGAAAAAATTCTAAGGGATGCCCACTTTTACAGTAAATGCCCATGCATGGATACACATGGCAGAGCTTGCCACAAGCCTACTAGGTTTTCCTGAATTAAATTTATGTGACTAAATCTGGCACATTTAGAAACCATAATCTCAATCCCTGGCTGTAATCATCACATTTCTTATTTTTTAAAATACAGTCAATCTCTTTAACTGCTGTATTACTGAGCATGGCTCCGTCCAAGAGTCAACACTGATCATCACACAGTCAGCAATAAAGAGAAGCATAAAAGTCCAATTACATGAAACCATTGCTGATATCTTCTGATACACTCACCTGCATAACATAAGCAAGATTTCAGCAGCTTGCTCATATACCCCACCTAACGAGTGACCCTGATGACACCCTCCGCCCAACCCACTGCCCCACAAAATACAAAAGGAGACCTGGTGCAATGCCACCGACTCTGTCATTGCACCCAGGAATAGCAACTTGCACAGAGAGGAACAAGCATAAACACCCTGATGTAATCAGAAACGCATGATTGCCCTGACAGCCACCACTTTGTCATATCATAATGTTCCCTGATTAAAATTTTAAAAACATATAAGACACTGTGTCTTCACATTTGTTAACTGTGAGGAATCACTCAAGACAGATTCCCCTTGTCAGCATAATCACAGAAGCCACATAACATTACCATCAGCGGGATCAATGTGAGCAAGTATGCTGAGAAAAATACAAAAGAAGGAGCCACTTACCCAGAAGATAAGATTGAAGGTGAACATCAAATACTTCAAGCAGCAGAGGCAGCCTCTCGCCATGTTGCACTTCTTGAATTCTAAAAGGAACACAAAGGATAGATCCAGGTAAAAGACTACGTATTTGCTGCCTTTAGGTGAGCTGTACTTGTTGGTCTTGTCTCCTGCGCTGGCGTCAGCTGCCGCTCCAGCTTGTCCCTGCTGTGCGTCTTTGTGTGGCCCCGTGGAGCCGTAGAAAGCGCCAGCAGTGAAGCCGCGGCCGCCAAATGGGCGGCCAGACGTAGAGGCTTGGGGAAAATCGGAGTCACGGCTATCTACTGAGGGGCTACGGTGAATGGCTGATTCCTCACTGCTGGACTTCTCCATGCTCTAGGGCTGCAGCTGCTGATGAGGGGCTCTCTGACGCACAGTCTAACATAGTCTCAGAGATGACAGGACAGAACAACTTGCCCTCCGAGTCTCCACTGCTTCACACTTTGAAGCAATAAAGGACAAAAAAGGCACTCAAGTACGAAACTGCATCCACTTCAATAAAGTCTCCTGTGCAGAAGCGAGTTGAACTGAAATGCACGGCCACCTCTGGCACATGTATTTCCTCTGCTCAAAGCCGCTGGCTTGCTGTGATAATCCTGAAGTAAGCTGTGCAGGAGGGTCCAGTGAGGAGCATTACCCTCGCCTTATGACAGGACTGTCTTTCTAGGAAGAAGTTACAGCACTTCCTTCTGTAACATCACTCTCTGTGTCTGACTGTTCCAGAGGGACTAAGACCCAAGTGAGTCTCAGCTCAGGTTCTCTTGCTGACTGAGTAACTTTTTTCCCCTCCTCCCTTTCCTCTCTGCTTCCCACTGCCCTGCTCCTTCTCAGTCCTCTTCTCTACATGTATTGATGTGCTCTCTCTTCGCAAGCTTTATCCCTCACTGTCTCCTCGTGAGTGCGCCCGTCTTCTTTAGCGGCTCAGTCCTCTGCAACGCCTGTGCTCTGCTCTCCCAGTAGCACTGCACTGCCTGATGTGCTATTATCGGCAGACGCAACTAACGGGCATTCCCTATCTCCCAACAAGAGCACTGCCCACCTCCCCCACATGTCTCCCTTTCTCTCTCTCGCAGCTCCTCCCTGCTGCTGAGCACAGAGCCAATGCAGCAGCTGCAGCGAGACTTGAGCTCCTCCTCTCCACTCCCCGCGTCTTTATTAAGCCCATCACTGTTTGCTTTTGCTTTTGACTATACATGTTCAGCAATTTTATCTCCATCAAGGGAATTGAGAGGCTGGAGATGAGATCGGCTGAATAAGCCGCAAGCACAAAACATTAGGAGTAAAGATAATTGTGCTGTTGATGTGCAAAGCAACATGTTTAGGGTGGCAAATTGCTGGCAGGATCTAATTTATATGAAAAAAAAGAACAGTTAAATTGATGCTGGCACTGACACCAGCGATTGAACACATGCCACAGTAGTTACTCACATGGCCTAAACATGGATTCTGTAAACTCACTGTTTATTGCTGCAATGAATTAGTAACAATTAGCTGGTTGCTGGTAAAATTTGAAACAAATTTCTAAAAAAATGCTAAAATATCAGGTACTATTGAGATTACAAAGGGCTGCAATATCATGGTTCCATCTCTTTGTAGTCCAATATTATATTTCCCACATTTATCTAAAGAGAACAAATAAACTGACAGTACACAGGCTTGGGAGATATGGCTCTATTTGAAACATAAAAAGAGGGAATTTGTTGATGCAGAACAGTCTCCAAAGCTTAGGGTCGAATAGTCCAACGTATACACACACCACTATTATATTTCCTCAATAGACTATTCAAACCTAAATAAAAATACCATTTTTCTTATTTACCCTCATGATATTCTTATTTATTCTTTAAAAAAAGAAAAAAAAAGAATCCAAAACAGAATACTCAAAACTGAAGTAACGCTGCTCTGCACATTGTTGGACTGTGGTAATAGCCTTCTTTCAGCTGAGTACCAGAAACGACTGCCTACAGGCAGATGGACAGGGAGCTTTAACTCTGTGGTCTAAAAAGTAAATCCAGGAATATCCAATTGACAAAGACCAGGTCAGCCAGCCCTGTTGTGCTTCACCAATCGTGAGGAAAACACTGCCTGGAGGAAGCACATGCTTTGCGGTTGGTGATGCAATTTCAGGCTTTAAGGCTTTGATAGCTTTGTTCTTAGAGCATAACTAATTGCATATGACATAATATTTAATCTGGAGTGTAGAAATGTTGATTTAATGACACTGAAATTTCTGAAAAAAATAATTATTGCTTTTGTTTTTAAAATTCATAGGACTGATACCAATCTATGCACTGTATGGAAGTAGATTGTTATATGTAAAGGACGACTTCCTTCAAAAGCTGATGTAATTACAGTTAGAAACAGAGAAAAAGGACAAGTACTGATGAATCAGCGATAACTCCATGCATCTGTGCAGAGCATGATCAAAAACAGACAGAGCAGAAGGATTATGTGACAACCGGAGAGCAGTGCATCACTGCAGCAGGTATGTTAAACTGAATGTGTTTAAAATGTATCTGCTAAGCTCAAATTTTGTGTTACATGGTGTAATATGCTTATATTTAGTTCTTGTAACCGGCTATGTGTGTGAAAATTATTAAAAGCAGCAATGTTTAAAAATCCAACTAAATTACATGGCACACGATGACCTCACAACCTCTGTGCAAAATGGTGATCTGCTGCAAAGCTACTGGCCAACATCTGAACCAGATTCAGCTGATTCCTAGCTAGCTGCATAATTTCAGTCTTTAGACGAATATGGGAGACCTGCTGCTTAACCAGTCGTGTTTGTCCTGGAACAAGCATAACTATTCTGTATCAAGTTCTAGTGTGCATAAAATAGGTGGATAACGTTCTCATTGGAGAATTTCATGGTGACATTCTGCTCCTCCAAATTGAAAAAGTATAACCAAACAATTTTCATGTTGCACTTTCACGGGTTCCAGTAAAGATTCACAACAGCTTCTGCTGTCAAATGACAAGGGGCAGATGGACCCTACAAGGTAAGTAATGACCACTTACATGGCATCTGACTGATCAGAGGTGTCCAAAATTGGTCCTCAAGTGCTAATGTCCTTTAGGTTATGGATGTTTCTTGCAGCAGCACACCTGAACTGGATTAATGGATCAGTATGCTTGGACCAAACTTGATAACAAGCTATTAAGGAGAGCCATTTGATTTGAATCAGGTGTGTTGGTGTTCAACCCCAAACATCTAAAACCTGCAGGATGCTGGTCCTCGAGGACCGGAGATGGACACCCCTGCCCTAGATGAAGTTGACTGATACTCACTAAGAGGCCAAGTCTTCAAACCTTTTAAGTACCTGTTTTTCTGATCCGAAATTTGAAATTGTATTGCTCATCTTTAAATGAATTCAGATAGAAACCTATAAAATAAGTCATTGATCCAATAACCTGCCAGAAGGATGCTTAGGAAAAGGCAGAAGCAAACACATAAGAAAGTCAGAATTAACACGTTTGCCTCTGACCAAATCTCCAATACTAAACATGCTGAAGAGAATATAAAAACATGTTCTCAAGTTCTAGTTCAACTGGGGTTTATGTGCGAGACTGTTTCCTTGCACAGCAAAGTTAAAGTGATGTCTATTGGGAAGTCTCTGTTCCTCGGCCGAGCAACACTTGAGCACAAATCCAACTATAAAAACAGAACTGCCATTTTTGAACTTGTGTTTTTGCAGACATCAAATGAATTAAATAACTGTTAAGTGGTGAGAGGGATTGTGAGGTGTGGACAGATAGATGAAATAGATAGATTTCTCACACAAATGCAAATGATTAGAATTTTACTTCTATGAGAAACAATAAGAGTATTTTCCAAGAAACCACCTGGTTATTAGAGATCGGGTCACTACTAGAAGATGCTATGTGCTATAAGGAGATATGAAACAAACGTTTTGCAGCTCTGCCACATTTAGCTTATTAAGAAGAAATTCTAAAAATTTCAGTTTTTTAGGACCAAATTATGATTGAGCCTTTTTTATTTGCTGTATTGGAATTTTGGCAAATCCTTTAAAAAATGATTTTCTTTTTACAAAATGTTACAGGATGTGCAGATTTTCACTGAAGAAATAAAAGTTTATATTAGCCTTGGCAAAAACCTTTAGCTTTATCCAAACATTTCAAGCTTTAGAACCTGATCGAATGTCCGCAAAGCCCAGCAGCATCTTTACATGATTTGTAGATGTGCATTATGAATGTGACAGCCAAATGTAAGCATGAAGTGCTCTCAGTTTCAGTGTAAAAACTTCCCATCAGCCTCTTTGATCACATGTAAAAACAGAGGTCATAAAACTCAAACTCTAAAATCAGTGCTGTTCTCTCAGAGGGTTACATACATTTATCAAAGCTCAGTGGGACTCTCGCTTTGCATGTTACCGATTCCGAAGTGGCCCGAAGAACACGCCCCAACCCCCCATGGATCTGTCCATCCTCTCAGAGTAACAGGGATCTGGGCACAGCTGCATTAGTTTAAAGGGGATAAAGCAAGAAAGATGAGGAGAAAGCAAAAAAACTGATTTGTGTGACTCAGAGGAGTTTTGGCTTGGAGAGGAGGTAGAAAACATGAGGAACAACAGCAGAGAAGTCAGGAGCAGAAAGCTTGGGCTTAGATGGAAGTGGGACGAGCATGATGGGATTGCACTGAAATATTCTCACTGGCATTGAGTAAATCTGGCAACTTTTTAAACATATGAATGTTACAAAGAGAGGACTGAAGAGATTAGACCTTGGAGGGAACCAACTGGTAAAGCTCTTTAGACTATCTTTATTAAAGGTAAATGCTTAACCATACATGGCCAAAGCACTATGACCAAACAACAACAATCTAGTTGAATAATGAGCGTGTGAATGAATTAATGGCTCCATTAAAGAAAAACTAAATAAAAAAAAAAAGTACAAACCCAATGTGGGCAGTTTTCTAAAATACAGAAATAACTAAAATCTTTCTTTTGTTGGTATTTAAACATTAACAGACACAAACATTGAGCTTAGTTTTAGCTTCACTAGAAAATATAATCAAATCTGGAATTTGTTGCTAGCAACACATACACCAAAAGTGGGGATATATGCAAGAAAGACTGAGAAGTTTGTAAAATATACACAAAACACAGTTCTGGAAGATCCTACAGGATCTGTAGGGCTGTCAGAACTGGACTTTTTTTAATATTTAAGGACGGGGAAATCTTGTGTGGAAAGGTTAAAGCAGAAAACCGCCGGTGGATACATGTTGTGTTCAAGCCTATAAACAGCACAGCATGAAAAACGGCTGTGTCACTGTGATAATTTAGAAACTGTTGTCACGTCCGCCGCCCCCGACCGGCATCAAGGTTTGTTACCTGAAACTGTATTATGCACGGAGGAAGCCACATATGAACTCTGCAGAAACGCTGCTGAGTTCTCTGGGCATGAACTCACTTTAGATGGACAGAGAGACTTTGGAAATATGTTATGTGGTCTGATGAGTCCACCTTTCAGCTCATTTAAAAAAAAAAAAAAAATAGACATCCCACTTGTTATCAGTGAAAGGCGCAAAAGCCAGCATCAGTGCCCATGGCATGGATGACTTGCACATCCGTGAAGGTACCACAGATGCAGAGGTAAATATGGAAATTCTGGAGAGTGACATGACAGGTCATCCTGCAGTCCATGGTTATATTCTAGTGAAAAACTGAGGTGCATCACAAAGAGGAGAAGAAGACAAAAACAACCACAAACTGCTTGTATTCAGCAAAAATGGACATAAATAACTTAAGCAAAACATTAATAATTACTCAGTTCCCATAGGGCTAAAAATAGTAATTAAACTTAAGTGTAAACTGATGGTAAACATTCTTCTCTACACAAATTTTTTTTCTTTTCTTTTAATTAGTTTGTTGCTGGCATTAAAGTAATTTAAATTATTCTCTACAATAGAAAGTTGCTCAATAAAGATCCTGAAACTATTTCCTTTTTACTGGTGTTTGTTAAATAAAGCTTCACTTACTATTTTTTTTATTTAGATTTTTAGTATTCTGTTTATTTTTTTCTGCAATACAACCTGAAGAGGATGAAGAAAAATAAATAATCTATCTATATAGGTCAAGATGAGATTAGATCTTATTTTCTAGGTTTACCGATTTACCACCACATATAACGGAAAATAAAGTAATACATATCTCTGTTGAATCTAGAAAGCAGTGTAAAACTGCATCCATATCACTCTGCATTTTGTTGTAATACATTCTCTCAACCAAGCCAGTGGTCTTAGTTAAAGGTTTCTCCATAAGCAGAGGGGAGATTTGCCTCCCAGTGATGCAATATAAAGCTAAAAACCGTCAGAGGAATATCAAAGAGATCTTCTCTTGGCTTAGTCTCATGAGAGAAGGATAAAAAAACAAAATAAATGATCAGTATGAAAGCAGTCGTAGCTGACATATCTCAACGTTTAGCCTCTGGGTTACAATCCAAAATATAGTAAGAAATTGTGGAAAATTTCTGTTTCATACAATTCTTCTTGAAAGCCTACATTTAGTCAATTTCTACAGCTAATTAGAGATATTGAACTTGTCCAACATAATTATTTGATAATTTCATTAGCTTGTTCAACCAGTTTAAAGGGGAAAATGTTCCCTGAAAATGAAAATATGTGTGCAGTTTGCATGTTCTACCTCCCTGCATGCATTGTTTCTCTCCGTGTACTCCAGCTTCTTCCCGCAGACCATAAACGTGCACGTTAGGTTAAATGATGATTCTAAACTGGCCCTTGGTTTAAATGGTTTTAAGTGTGCATTGGTTTGCCTTGTTTGTCTCTGTGTTGGCCCTGCGACGCACCCCATCTCTCTCCTGGACTAAACCAGGTGAGGTCCATTCCCCCCTGTGATCCTGAGTTGGATAAAGGAGGTATAGAAAATGACTGGATAGATAAACAGATGCATGGATGGATGGAATTAAAAGTCAAGTCCAATTCACGTCCCATCAGTTAAACCGGTAAGTCCAGTAAGTATTTGCAGCAAAAGTACACAATCAAATAAAACCCTTCATTTTTGTGCTCTGGGCAAAGAGGGCACGGTATTGATACCATATAGTAAACATATTTATGAAAGTAATTTTTCAAAAAATTGTTACTGCTTCAAAGACTAGTTGCCTTAAAAACATCTGTGATGACCACACATACTACAGTGTAGTACTACTATTACTATAGACATGTACAGTACAAGGTTTGAAGATGGGCTCAGAATGTTTCACTTGTCTGATGATGAATTCTGGTTAAAATCTCTGATATCTGCGAACTCAAAGGCTTGTTTATTAAATAAAGAAAGATGAATCAGACTCTGCTTATAATTTAATATAAGTTGCTCTGATTTAATTTATCAGCTCCAAAACCTTTCAAGATGTTTCACGAAGTGATTACAAGATGAACTATTGTGTGGCAAACTGAACAGAACCTAATGAAGAGAATCATGTCGCTCATATAACAATACCAGTATTACTTTGATGTCTTTAATATTGTGCGACATCTCAGATTACCCACTGGAACTGAATTATAACAATCAAAAGGTCATTTATTGCATGATGGCATGAAAACAAAACAAATAAAACAAAAACAAAAGCACTAAAATTCTCGGTATTACAGAAAATCAAACATTTAAAACAGAGACTGTTGATCTCTACATGGAATCAAAATGGATAAAATTGTCTGCAAGACAATTATTAGCTCATTTATCTTGGCTCATATTACACAAGGAATTAGTGCTGCATACCTTTGATCAGTCAATCTGAACTCATGTCAGACTCGCAGACTTGCATTAATGACGTGTGACAGCATATGATCTAGTGTGAATGCATGATCAAGGCCAGAGTATAAGGAGAGGATTAAAACTACAAAGGGTTTCTTACCACAAAATATGTCACTGCCAATGGCCGTCAGTTCCCGCAAGGCCAAGCCTGTTGCTGTGGATGTAAACAGACTCCACAGACAACATGACTACACATGCAAACTATAGACTTTATGAGGTACAAACAGAAACGTCTAGCTAAACAAACAGGAAGATGAGGACATATTAGCCTGATATATTCAACCTAACAAGTTATAAATTCTAACGTCTGCCTCATCTCCCATATCAAATTAAAATAAGACATCCTGCTGGTTTGATATTTATAGTTCTATCTTGCCCTTTATGTTGGTCTGAATATCACCCGCAGAGAAGAGGCTGGTCAGACAGTAAGCCATTCTTCCATCATTCTCGGGTGATTTGCAACCGAGAAGTCAATAAAGTTGTCTGGAAATGGTGTTAATTAAGAATTTATGACACCCGGCCTCCCTGAAGATCCAACAGTGATGCCACATGAGGTTTGCTGATAATGACAATTTAGCTGGAAAGGATCAATCTTTTCTTCTTAAGGTCAAACACTTTTAACACTGACCACATTTAGGAGTAGTAAGTTAGCTTTATGGACCATGCACACTGCTAGATGCTGCTCTTGTAGACATGATTTAATTCACTTGTGTCATGAAATGCCTGAGTTTAGTTAATATTGTCTTCTCAAGTGGAACAAAGTCCCGGTGCATTGGGAGAAAAGACTTTGCCCCTGAAAACTGGTGGCATATTTGTGTTTCTTAACAGAAACTTTTTGGGGAAAAACACTTACAAAAAGGGATTGAGGTGCACAAAAGGTGCCCTCAAACACACCCATAGAAAATGAAATACACACAAAGTCTAAATACACGGAGCTGCAAGTCCTGCAGCCAAGCCCCAATCCACACCTAATTCCTGCAAGAACATCTATCAGGGCAGTGGGAAACAAGGTGGGGCACCGGAGACAGGCAGGGTTTGACAAGTAAAGAGAGAATATTCCTCTGATTACAGGATGCTGCATTAGCATTTAGATCAGAAAGGCTTTCTCACCACTGACATGCAACAGTTTCACGACTCAGTAAAGACCAATGCAGAGGGGTCAAAAGCCTGCGTGTAGCAGTGCAACATATGAGTCCTTCGATAGTCTTGCACATAAATCAAGAGCAACCGAGTGGTCTGGTAAAGTTGATTAAAGCAGTGGAATAGCTACGCTAACCAATGTTCCTTATGCTTTATGCAATAAGTGATAAGCGTGAAAATGAAATATCAGCAATATCTTTTAGCTGCAGTTTATTGGAAATGTACGGAAAAGACCTCTGAATTCAGGGCTTGGTTATGGATTTACTGGCTCTGCCATAACTAAACTTGACTGTAAAGACTTTGAAGCATGTGCAAGTTATCTTCTCAGTGCTTGCTCTGAAATATTGCATTTCAGAGGTTTTAGGATAAAAGGATATAAAGTGATAGCTTTTGTTTTAAGATACATGAAATTAGTGGCACTATATCCAAATATGCATCAATAAATAAATAATCTCAAGCACATTCAAAAGAGTATTACAGCCACTAGTATGATAATGTCATTAGGAAGTGAATATATAATTACTAGCCATCCAAAAGAAAAAAACTGCAATAACAGCAGAACACAATGCACATTACTAATTAAAATATTATGATTTGGTATGTAGGCATTTCATTTAGAGGCAAAAAAACTGAAAAAAAATTAATAGGGCTACACAATATTGGGAAAACATGGGATTGGCAATGTAATTACAGAATCACTAGCAATATGCAAACAAATGCTTCAGTGTGTGGTGTTAAGCTCAGATGTATTATAGAGGAGTACACTTGTGCATGTTGGTTAGTTGTAGCAATGCACAAAAGCACAACTTTCTGTCTCATTAATAAAAATGTGCTCATCTTACTATTTCACATTAAAATATCATTCATAAAAAGATTAATAACTTCCCCTTAACTTTATCCCAAGCAATTTTTTGCAAAATCCATAATATGCATGTTGATGTTGAGATAAAATGAGGGAAATTACAATGTTGTAGTAGTTGTAGAAGAAGATCCAGGGGGCGATGGCTGCTGGTAGGAATGATCTTACATTGGACTTGATGAAGCCTCACACACCGAACACACTGTTGTTTCTTTACTGTGTTGTATAAAGGATGTGAAGAATCGGGTATCATTTTCAGCAGCTTGTACAGCATTTTTCTCTGGACAATCAGCTCCAGAGTTATCCCCAGCATAGAACCAGAACAACAAAGTATAGATCTGCAAATCTGGCTCAAGTTAAAGTATAAAGGAATTTCCATAACTGGCATAACTGTTCTTAATGGTTCTACTTACACACACTTAAAAACACAAGACCCATGAATGTTCTCTTATATGAACAAATGATCGATGTCCACCTGCACAGCGTTGGATGACTTAGTAACATATAACATTACTGTGCCCAAGAGAGAAAAGAGAAACAGGTGATGGGTCATTTCAGGTGCTGTAGGAAGTGAAAGAGGGATGGCTTATAGAGGATGTCATTATCCCTCCAAGTCCAAGTCACATGGAAAAATGGCAACCACAACGGAAGCGATGGCACACAGAGCTCAAGTTTCCACAACCTGTGAATACCACCAGCACAACATTAAAACTATTTAAAGCTGTGGAGACACAAGAATATATGATGGTCAGATCTTCTTTTCCACTGGAAGCTCAAAGCCCTGTCGGTGATTTGTGTTCGTGAGGTGCATCCTAAGTAAGAAAAGCAAATGCTCCAACCCCCTACTGTGCTTTGGGAGACCGTGCATACAGCACTCTTGCAAACTTAAAGATAAAAATGTCCCATGAGTAACTTGAGAGGTTGGACAGAGAAGACAAAGCACAGAATGGTTAAAAGGAAAGCATAGCAGGAAGGCAAATAAATTGCACTTTAGAGACTATCGGGCATGTAGCATGTGGCACTCACTGAACTTATGAGGTCCCAGAGCCGCTTTTATGTCGTAGCAAGACGTGTTCTTTTTCTCAGCATCTCGTCTGGGTGGCATCAGTGTGACACAGTTTTCCAAGGAAAACCCCACTGAGCTCAAGTCAGTGCATGATCTTTGTCTCTTTGTGATTAAAGTTTCAGTCTCTACGCTGGCGTAAGGTCAAAAATCACAGTTTTTCAAACCTGTGGAAGGGTAAGAAAGAGCTGGTGCCTCATACAGCACATGCTTGCAGCATGCAAACGTGTCCGGCAGAAGTCAATGAGCAGACGAGCACGGCGCGTCTCTGAAGGAATTTTACAGAAGCTGCTTACACAGCAATGAAGGTCAGGTGGGGTTCATCAATATTTTAGATGGCTGTTGCTGAGATGCAAGCGATGCTGGAACAAGTCTACAGTACTGTGCTGAGCTGAGGTGAATATGTAGAGGGGAATATTTCAGACAAGAGGGAGTAAAAACTGTGATACACACAACGAGAATACGAGAGAAAAAACAGGGAATGGAAAAGCAAAAAAACAAAACAAAAACAAAACAACTCATTTCTCTTGCAGTTTATGCTAACCACAATTCCAGCTTCTGGCTGAGCATTCAAAAGATTGCCAGCAGGTTTTTACTGTTGTGTGCACCACCGACATCTCATCTCCATCTCCAAGACTTCTAGACTGTTGTTTGTACCTCAGGGAGTTTGATCACTGCATGATCTTGAGCAGCATATGACATATATAGTCCAACCATTAACATAATCACATTGTAAAATCACATTTGCGCACCTCCAAGTGACACAAAGAAAGACAAAGGGGAGTTTTCTAGGAAAGCTACGGGAGAGATGCGGTTTCTAGCAAAAGTTAAAAAATATCAAACCATGTGTGGTGGAAACCTGCAGAGACGAGACGATGGCCCAGATCAGTTCAGCTCCAATTTACCCAGATGGGCTGCACCTCCCCACAACATGGCAACCCCCAACTGTCCATGTGTGGGAGCCTGTGATGTGTGTGTTTGAACTAGGGACACGAGGTCTGTCCCCTGGTGCAGACACTTTCAATATGGTCATTCGTGAGCAGCCGCACTGTCACTGCCACCCAGAGAGAGCAAAACCAGCAGAGAAGAGAGGTGAACACAAGAGGGAAGGTAAAGGTAGCAGACTTTGGCAGCATGCCTTGGATCCCTTGGATTCATTTTTACAGGAACTGCCCTGCAGCGGATTAATGCCCTCCTCTAAACAAGCAGCTGCCTTGTCATTGTGTTTGTAGGGCAGTGATCGGTTTTGTATTAGCTGCTGCTGAGTGTGGTGGTTTTGTGGTTTTATTTGAGGGTCTGGTTGATCACAACAATACTGAGTTTTCAAAGGCAATGCAGTTATTTTAAAATTTTTAACAGACTTAGACTTTATCCCAGTTTGAAGCAATAAAGAATTCATATTTACCATTGTGAGATATTTAAACATTACTAAAATGCTTTCAAGAACTAAGAAAAGAAATGTAGTTGCCTGTAGGAAAGCTCATAGGACTTCCATGACCTGGATAACCAAGAAGCGACAGTGTGATGAACAACGTTCTTTTAACTTGAAACTCCTCGACTTTCTATAGTTTGTTAAAGTCACATGGGCAAGGTCACAGGTCAGACCGACCATCTTTCATTGTGGGACATGAACATGTGCTCCAGAGCATGTGTATGTAGCATGTAGCTTATATTTTGTGCTAACACTGTGATTTACCATCTATAAAATACATATTCCTGTATTTATTTCAGTTTCACAAGAAAGAAAGTCTGGCTTTGTAAAGCAAGTGATGAAGACAAGCAGTAAAGATTCAGTTTACTTCCACGTTTTTTCACTTTTTTCTCCTTTTCAACGCCAAACCAAGTGTTTAGCTATCTGTTACTCAGTGCAGAGTCTCGCACGTGCAGTGGACAGAATAGACAGATACAATGTGATATTTATAAAAAGACATGGGTGAAATAAATCCTGTTTCTAGAGAACAATTCATCTCTGTGTTGAAAGAGAAAAATAGAAATATGGAAATGAAAGCGTTTTATTGTTTGTATGTGACAAATGTATTTTTTGAGGAAAATATTCTGTTTTCCCATCCTTCTTTCATCCACAGATGTACTGCTCAGTAGTTTAAATGATGGGAAAATAAAATCCAGTGATGAATTAGGATACAATGCACCCCTTGCTGTAGAAAGGCACAATAAAACGTCCCCACCTTTTATGGTAATTAAAGACTGAAAAGCTAAGATAGTAAATTGTATTGTTTCCATTGTCTACTGGGGACACATCTGCCTTTCTGAGTGCTTGTTTGGCATCTTGCATTTTGGCTTTGTTACATTCCAACATGAAACCATTTAATGCAAACGGGATTATGTTTGGACAGCGATTTGGAAATTTGGCATTAATGTAAAAAATAGTTCTTTTAACGCCCTGCTGTAAATTTAACAAATAACAAAAGAAAGATGCACAAAACAAAGCAGTTTTTTGGCAGTTTTACCATGTTGGGTTGTTTTTTTTGCTTTTTTTCCTTACAATCTCTAGAATTTATTATTCTTAAGTTCCGTAAGTTCAAACACCATACAAATGTGAAGCTACAGATAAAGTGCTTCATAAAAATCATAACCCTTCTAACAATGCAATATCTTCCCACCTTTTTCATACCAAATAAATCTCTGCTGTAATCTTACCAACAGCGACCCTTTGCCCCAGTCTGCACAGATATATGACTCGGTCATGAGTGGTGAGCAACTAGAGCTGATGGATGCTTCATGTAAACAACACAAAGGAACATACATAACCTCTTCACCTCCATGGTAAGGAGAATGAAAACAGTGAATGTGTGCGGGGCTGCATTAATGGGGTGCAACGAGTCACAAGGAGTCCATTTCACAACCTTATAAACACAGAAACTCATTGTCTAATTATCTTATAAACATAATGTTACCTGTCAAAACAATATCCATCTGTAAGTCTCCATGGAAACACATTTAATATAAAAAAAAAATCAATATAAGAAGAAAATAATTCCATAAGTTCCACATTCCTGCTCAGTGGTACAATGATAAAAAAAAAAAAGAAACCCACACACAAGGCAGCCTGCTCTCCATAAACACATTTCTAATAATTCTGCAGGGTCCCCTGTGAAATCCCTTTAATGGCTTCTAGGTTCCCCTGGCAGAAACGTAGACATCAGCACAGCATAAGAAAACAATTACATTTTAATGTTTACCAACTGACAGGAATCCTTGACTCTGAGTATCTGGAACTTACCAAAACATTTTCTTAAAGGCCAAATACTCTTAATGAAAGTCTGGAGATAGTAAGTCTCTCCAGAGTCCAGGCTGAAATTGGCTCTGGCCAATTTCACCTGCAGACACACTTCCCCCTGATGGCTCGGAATATTCTTCTCTTTCTAAGGGTCTATGATTAGAAATTAACTCAACATTCGGGCACCCCATGTTATGCTTTTCCAGTTTGATCATGAAGCAAAATTACTTGTAGATAATTAAAAATTAAAATTCTTGTTTCACCGCAAGTCCCAAAACATAATGGAGGCAAAAGCAATTTATGCAGGTCATTAATGAGTTTAACATAAACAAACAACATAAAGGAATGTATTTTCTCCAAGGTATGAATTCTAACAAGATTAACCGTGACATGCCCCAAAAAACTTTAGAGGCAGAGAGCCACTGAGAAGGAAATGTTAGTGACTGCCACTCTGTCATCAATTTTTTAAACCACTCAAATGCACAGGGTCCCCTTCAAAAAGGTTTAGGCCAGAAAATAGCTTTCCTCCATCCTGTCACCCATTGTGATTATGATATACTTTTCTCTTTCTGACTGTAAAAATCATAATCTGCACACATCAAACGAACGGAAAGGGAGCTTTTGCATGAAGAGCTGCTTGCTGAGGGCAGCTGTTAATGACATTGCAAGAGAGCACACTCAGTCATTTCATTTCCTGAAGCTACAGAAAAGCCACATCTTATATACTTGCAAAGATGTGCCAAACTCCCCCCATTTCTACGCACATATGAACTCAATTTCCCACTTCTTTCAGACATCGTGCTTGTTAAGCAAGTCAAGACCATGCAATTGCTGATAATGAGAAAGAGACCGTTTAGAGACCAGGTAAAAACCAATGTTCTGCAGCTGATCCACAGGGGTGACAGTGGACCTCATAAAAAAGGCTCAGCTATACTATTACATACAAGAAAAATGGAACAGAGGAGAAACTCAACAAGTAAGTAACCAGATCTGGGTCTAAAACACAGCACGTCTGCCTGCAGAGTTGCACCAGATTTCACATGTCTTCTCTTTCTGTTTAGAGCACGCAACCGTATATTTTATGCAGTCATCTTGCTTAGCCCTGCTCACAAACACACACAAGCTCCCTCCCCCTGTCATTCCCTATTCACATGCTGACCTTCAGCAAAATGAGAAGCAGTCTCAGTAACTACAGTAGTGATTTACATATATATATATATACATATATACATATATATATATATATATATAAATATATATATTAGGAACATTACTGTGCTTTATGTACAATTAAAGGGGGTGTGATTGTCTTACACACCTGCCACCCCCATCAAGTCAAAGCTGTCTGGGCAGCTGGAAGACGGTCATTATGCAGCTTAAATGCAACCCTTTCTGTCACCAAAAAGCACACCTGTCACAACAACAACTAGCCAAGTTTATATAATGTCACTTGTCCGTGTATCCGTGTGGTCCCGCTCCTGTACGTATGTTTTCTGTCTGTCCGTCTGCCAGCGTAAAACATGGAATCAGAGCGAGCAGGGTCAGCCGTTCCTAATTCAGTTCGGCAGGAGTTCTATTTCCTGTTCGGAGGGTGCTCGGCTCCAGCCTGTCTCCACTGTGGTATTTTCTGCTACATCACAGGTGGAGGCAGAGAGCAACTGTTTGCTGCACAGAATGTTAAAGTGAAGGACTGGGAAGAGGACTGTTCTTCATCTTCACTGCTTTCAACATGATCATCATCCATTTTAACAAGTCTGCACCTCACTTGTTGACAGAAGGCCATTTGTGAGGGTCAAAAAGTCCTTCAGCTTAACAAGTTTTAATGCGTTCAGAAGGTAAAATTAATCCGGCAATGCAAACTTAAGTTGATATACCTTATCGTGCCGCAAGGTGAGAATCCTGTTCCCACACACAAGAAAGCATCTGCTGCATTATGACTGGTGCCAATTTATCAGAAGACAGCCGAACAAATAGGATTGGAGTTAAAGGTCTTGCTGCCCTTTATCTAAACTACCTTTTGGAACCAGAGGCTGCAGATACCCACCTCACCAGTTCAACAATTCCTCTTCCCTCTCTCTGGCACTGTGCTGCATCCACATTAATATTCATTATATCATCTCAAATTTCATACTGCAATTCATTACACCCAAGCATTTTGTTACTCAAGGTGACTGCAGAGGGAAAAGCAAACACATATTTGAGGATAATGTCTGAGCAAATATTCATAACACAATACTTTCGGCTTTCCACCACAATGCAGGGCTAAATTACATTTAATCTGCTGTAACAGCTCGTGGTGGCAAACATAATAAGTCATACTCATTGTGTTCAAAACCTCTGAATCCAGGAAGTAGAAAATTCAGGAAACAGCTATACAGCTATCTGGAAGTGTGTATTCTTCTAATGAATTCTAATTATGACTCATCTGTTAAGTTTGCTTTACTAACAGATAATATGTATGCTTTCAATCAAAGTGATTTCCTCTCCACTCCTTTTTGTTTCTTTATGCTGTGGTCACAGTTTCAGCATTTCCCAAGATTTTACCAAAAAGGTTGATTCTGTGAGCTGACTGTTTCCACAAATCATAGACATGTCCAGACTAAGAGCTTTAATGGATATGTGATACACGCTTTTAAACAAGCCTCTGGGCTTGTTTTCATGAAGCTTCTAGGAATAACTAAAGGAACTGATCTGGGATCACTATTTGGGTCGCTTGACCACATTAGTGATGCCTAATGCAGTCCTGATGTGGATCTAGATTTAGGTTAGCTACAAGTTCCAGGCTGGATGAAGTGACATTGAGGTCTTGAATGTCAGCACAATGATGACAAACAAAGTCCACAGCGACAGCCCGAAAATCAGGGTCAGAGGTCCTCCAAATGATCCGGTGGGCTGCAGCTTTATTCCCCACACCATGGCTGTGTCCGAATGTTCACCCAACTCCCTAACCCCCCCGTTCACTACATAGGGCTGCACACAGTATTTTTTACTCGCCGCAGACCACATGACTACCGGCCATCACCACGGGAACCACAACGCGCGTCAAGATGTCATTTCAAATTCAATCCAAAGTTGCGTGTAAATATTTTTATTTTTATTCCTTATGTTGTATTTTATTCTTTGTTGCATATCTATTAAAAAAAAAAAGTGCCTCTTTGTGCCATGTTGAGCTTCTGTGCGCCATGCATTGTGGTCTATATTGACCGTCTAGTGACCATCGATGCTCACTAGTTTTCAAGATGCATTGTGGGAAATTTTGAGTGCCCTACTTTTTTCTCTCTGGACATTCGGACACCCTTACAAAATGGCGTGACCCTAATATAGGGCACTATGTAGGGAGTAGGGGGGACATTCGGACACAGCCCATGGTTTTATGTTCAGACAGGCCTCTCTCCCACCCCCTCCACTGCTGCCTCGAACATCCTCACCATATTCCTGCTTACTGTTGCACCTCTTTAAACTGAATTTGCGAGCTATAGCTTAGAATATGACAGACATAACAAATAGATCAAAGCAAATTGCTGTAAACTGCACTGACAAGGAAATGGAAACAGAGAAAATGGCTTTAAACTCTTGTGGTCGTGTGTTTGACATAATAATCAAATCTAATAACAATGAAATAGAGCATGAAGAAGACAAGAATTGAGCCATGTGATTAAAAACAAATGAGCACTGCTATGCAAGAAGCAACTTCAGTAATGAAATTGCGCCTTGCTGACAGCATTTGTGCTGATGAAATTCTTTTGCCAAGCGCTCTTGTGTTGTTTTGTTTTCCAAAGTCACTATCAAAATAACCGAGCAGCAACTGTAGCTGTGGGGCACATTCAGTTGACTCAGTAAAACAAATATGGAGGCTATTCAGAATGGCACTATAACTAGAAAATGTTGGAAAACCATGACTCAACCTACAACTTCTAATTAGAGATGATTTTGTGAGCAGAAGCAGTTACTTATTGGAGGCTGTAATTCTGCTATTTACTATTCATCAAAATGACATGAAAACCCACTGATGAGCAGATTAAGGTGCACACTGATGCACAGAGCACAAGGATAAAATGGTGATTCAGTCTATCTGTGCAGATAATTTATGCCTGGGGATTTTTAAATACTTTGCAGAAGCCATGCATTTTGTAAGATTAAGAATTGTAGTTAGTTTGGGCTTTTACAGCCATTAGAAGAGACAGAAGCTTTTAATCTGCAGCCGATTCGTGATGACAATTTAGGCTGTAAATGGTTTTCTAAATAAATGAGTAAAATGTTAGTTAATGTTTTAAAAAATAAGGAAAATGCTGTGCTTTAAAAAGACTTGAGTTATCACTTATTTCTTTTTAGTTTGCTTTTATAGAGCCGGTCTTTTAAAACGATCTTGGGCAACAGCTTTTCAGGTTTTCTGAAGGTCTTTCAAAGCTTTTCTTTGCATAGGTGCTGCTTTTAATTTTGTTAGTCCAGCTCTAGTACCCACAGCCTAAAGAATTTTTTTCTTTAGGAATGTTTTTTTACTTTTATTTTTTTATTTATTTGTAAAGCACATTTCATGTACAAGACAATTCAAAGTGCTTTACACAAAACATAAAAACATTACAGCAAGGTGCAGAAAAAAATACAAGTCTGTTAGAAAAACAAAGATTAAAAAAGATAAAATTGATTACATAAAAAATAAAGATAAAGAAATAAGTTAAGATTTCAGGTAAAAGAACCAGCTGCAGATCTGGACTCATAGTGAGAACTAGTGAAATGCAGCAGAGAACAGGTGGGTCTTCAACCTGGATTTAAATGAGTGTTTCAGCTGATCTGAGACTTTCTGGGAGTTTGTTCCAGACATGTGGAGCATAGAAGCTGGATGCAGCTTCTCCATGACTCTGGGAACTGATAGGAAACATGACCCAGATGACCTGAGGATTCTGGTAGGTTCATACTGGGTCAAGAGGTCACTGATGTATTTTGGTCCTCAACCTATCAGAGCTTTATAAACCAGCAGTAGAACTTTAACGTCTATCCTCTGGCGAACAGGCAGCCAGTGTAATCACCTTACAGCTGGACTGATGTGGTCCACTTTCTTGGTTTTAGTGAGGACTCGAGCAGCTGAGTTCTGAATCAGCTGCAGGTGCCTAACTGATGTTTTAGGTAGAACCTGTAAAACCACTGTTACAATAATCAAGCCGACTAAAGATGAAAGCCTGGACTAGTTTTTCCAGGCCTTGCTGAGACATCAGATCTTTTACCCTCTCAAAGTCAAGGTCTGAGTCAATCAATACACCCAGATTTCTGGCCTGGTTGGTGGGTTTTTTTTTTGTGTAGACTGAAGCTCTGTGGTGACACTTAATGGTTTCTCTTTGGCGCCAAAGACCATCACCTCAGTTTTGTTTTTGTTTAACTGGAGAAAGTTCATGCACGTCCAGTCGTTAATCTCTTACTGTGTTTTATTTTGTTTGTTTGTTTGTTAGCTAAGTGACTTAACACTGACCTATCATCTATTCAAGTATTAAAATACATCTGTCCAGGGATGAACCAGGGTTGTGTCCTCACACAGCTCAGATCTGCCGGCACCCTGTTGCCAGCAGTCACGAAACCATTTGGTTTTATTTCTTTAATTTAATCTACAAAAAATATAAAACAGTTTGCACCATCAAGGGGATTCCCAGTGAGCTCTTAGCCACCTGGCATATCTCGGCACTGTGTCCTTAAAAAAAATAAAAGGAAAAATGTGGACAAAAGAAGAAATGCCAGGCTGACGAGAAAAACCATCCACTGCAGACAAACAATGTCAGAAAGCACATCTGGTCCATCAGGTGATCCATCTACTGTTTGCAGAGCATCATCAGAAATAGTCTCAGTGGTAGGGCTGCTGTCAAGTAGCCATTTTTAAGGAAAGGAAACAGGGAAAAAAGGCTGAGGTATGCTAAATTACACAAGAATTGGACTGAAAATCAATGGCAGCAGGTCTTATGGAGGCATGAATCCTCCCCAGAGCCCGGATCTCAACATTATTCAAGCAATGTGGGATCATCTTGACAGAGAACAGAACAAAAGACATCCCAAGAAGAGCTGTGGTGAGTCCTTCTGGAAGTCTGGAGGAAATTTCCTGAGGCTTATTGAAAGAAATGATAACTAAGTATGCCAAGAAAGGTTCCGGCTGTGTTGAACCATACACATACTAACACATACTAAATTTAACTGCAGCTTAAATTTTACTAACTAAGTTTTGGTTTCTGCACAGTATTTTCATTAATGCTTGCAGTTATTAAATCTCTACATCTGTTTCCCATTTTCCTGGCAAAATATATGTTTACATAAAGTAAGCTCAATAGTTTGGCAAAATACTGTAAATATCCCATTTTTTTTGTGGATAAAAGCTTAAAATACAATCTGCCTGACAAGTTTGACTACGTGGACAAACATGTAACAACCGATGGTTTTAATGAACTTCTTAAATCACTCATAGTTGCTTCCTGCCAAAACACTTTTCTTGCAATGAAAAATGAACTAAATACAAACAAACTTTAACAGCAGAACTTTGACATGCTGACATGTTAAGCTTGCATGGGAGCTGGGGTTAAAGGTAAAAATCTGACACCAGACTGAGAGGGATCACAGTGGGATAGTGACGTTGGAGATTGAGCCCTGGTCCACTGAAGGATTACTATGTAGGTTTGAGCAGACCGCCCTCTGGACTAGGTCTTTACTTGATAAGAGAAATCTGAGCTCAGCACATAGTGCATGCAGAGCCAGATAGAGTTAGAAGTGATTACAGTATGGACAAAAGCTCTCTGCCAGGACCTTAATTTAGCTGGTCCTCCCCATCTATGGATCCACACTTAATGCAGACCCAAGCGCAGGCTCAGGTCCAAAACCTAAGGGATCCTCATTATAAGGCTGGCACACAGATCTCAAGCCACCCCAGGAGAAATGTACTGAACTGTCAGCTACAGCAAGGTAAATGCAAGATGACAGAATAACATACTATTGCTTCTTGGGCCATTTCAGGCCAGTTTCCTGTAGTAGTCTGTATGGCAAAGACAGAAAGAAGAATGTTTTTTACTATTAAAATGTTAACATCACTGTTAGAGAGGGTGTCGCCCCACAGGGCCTCATTTCACTGATAATTTTACCTCTCAAATATTCATTTGATGATTCTTCCTTTTCATAAAAATATGCTTTAGCTTTCCAGAGCCTGCTATTTTATGCTTGGCTTACCGATCAGTAGGGTGGCCAAGCTGTCTAAGATTTCCACTGGGTTAAAAGCAGCTATTAGCAGACATCATCCTCAAAAAGCAAACTCTTTCCTCGCTGCACTTTAATTATTATCCCTTCAAGTTAGAATGAGATTTTATAAAACCAGTGTTTACTGTGCAATTTAACTCTGTGCTTCTAATACTTTCATTATGAATTTTCAGATGGATGGTTAGGCGATATTATGAGAAACATTTTAAGTCATGCGTATCTTGATATTTCTCTAATTGTAAACAATATTGTCTTAATGAAGATCTAACTCTCCACCTAAAACAAAATAGAGATTGACAGCTATTCGCCCGGCAGAAAATTTGTCTTTTAAATAGATCATCCTACATTTGTGATGAGTTGATTTCATTATAAAGATTTTTAGTATAAGGGTATACTAGCATAAAAAAAAAATCAACATGATGTTATGTAGCGTAATGTTAAATGAAGCATCAATGATCACACAGTCAACACATTATGTCCGGGACAAAAACGTCATTGGATGCCTTCATGTACACTTCAGGAAAAGCTAACTGAGTTGAACCCTTTTCCATTACTTCAGTGCAAAAATCAGCTAGTGACAGCAGAAGGGCATCTGTTAAGTGGCCTGTTGCAAGCAGCCCTTAAAAAACGGCTCAATAGTTCACATCCAGTTGCTCCATTCTGTCACTAAGCCACTCCGTCTTCTTACTTACCCCCAAATACCCTCAGCTGGCCTCTCAATGAACCATCATACTGCCGGTTTAAAAAAACAACGTCCATTTCAATATGTGTCCAAGACGGGGACAAAAAAAAAAAAGTGATTTTCCTCGGTGTTGCCCATGGGTTCCTGAAGTGCTGCTTTGCCCTCCTTGTTGACAGTCGCATCAGTGACTGTGGCTCTTCACTGGGGAACATAAACATGAGCTTCATACATTTCTGATTGCTTGGGTGGGGTGCACAGGCAGAGAAAATAGAATTTCCAATGCCCCGATCATCATGCAAAAGAGATGATGAGGATATGCTCCAGTGATGGCATTCACTGCCATATACAGCCCACAACAACAGCGGTGACAGAGCAACAAGCTGCATGGGGAAGCGGCTGGTGTTTACAACTACTGTGCAAATTCACAATTCGTAAGTTTCAGAAAGGTGAAGTCATTACTTTTCATTGCCTTTGAATAATGTAAACTCTGCTGGCCGGGCGAAATATTTGCAGCATGCATATGTAAAATGTGGGGATTTTAGTAAAAGGAAAGCTAAGCAAAGTTTCTGTTTAGTGTGAATCAAGCAACAACTACCTCTGAGTTCAGCCTAATTTGTGTTGTGTTTTTCTTTTAACTGTTCAATTTTAACACTCACTGATGTTTGGGAATGAGCCAAACAAAGGAAACTCACCACATTTTGGATGGCAAAGTATAGCTGTCTGTTTGTTGATAAGGATCAGTGCTCCTGCCTATGAGCAGCTTTACTTGTGGCCAATCAAATGACTGCGGCTGTGACTCGCTGCTCTCCACATGCACTGAGGCCAACATAGCAGCTGCTATCGCTGGCAGATGAAACACACCAAGACAAATAAATCACATCTCCATCCATACAACGTGTTTACACTCCCAGACTTTAATTTACCCTTATCTTTTTGCTATAAAATATTTGTATCTGTTATTTTTTACTTAAAAATACATCTCTCACATTGTTCTCATCCTCTACAAATGCTTTTAGCCTCCCAGTTTCTACACCGATATTCCTTCTCCAGCCGGCTCTGTTGGTTACCGCTCTGTCTGGAAGTGAAATATGGTGGTCCTGCTGTCTGATGGATTGTAAGAGGTTGCTAATGTGATGGAAGCCAATGCTGCTTACAATTAATGATTTATTCCCACAATTTCACAGAGTTTAATCCCACCTTTGAGAATTGGGACTGAAACACTATATGTCAAATGTTTGTGGATTACAGCTTATCTAAGAGAGGAAGAGCAATGAAGAAAGAAAGAAAGAAAGAAAGAAAGAAAGAAAGAAAGAAAGAAAGAAAGAAAGAAAGAAAGAAAGAAAGAAA
>JBAMHW010000010.1:31684712-31710876 GCA_037177495.1 Rhadinocentrus ornatus
AAGAAAGAAAGAAAGAAAGAAAGAAAGAAAGAAAGAAAGAAAGAAAGAAAGAAAGAAAGAAAGAAAGAAAGAAATTAGGCACATCAGACCCCTTCCCATGATTTCCTGGGAGGAATAAAGCCCTGAGGATAAGAGGATAGCTGGAAATCACCTCCTGTGATTTGCAGCTATTGGATTTAAGGTCGTTGCTGGAAGTTCTCGCTCTGCATCGGAATCCACTCTCAACTTCGAAAGGCTGCAGCACCGCTCAGTTTACAACTGGAGAGTTTGATAATTATTATTTAATTAGCTGAGTATCTGGCAGGAGAAAGTAATCATAACTTCACTTAGTTTTGAAAGAGGAATTTTTTTTTGTCATAATCAACTTAAAAGTACTTAAGTTATTTTAAAGTTTATGTTTCTTTCATTTAATGATTTCTGTATTACTTACCAGTCAAATGATATTACAGGAATGACAGAGGAGAAAGAAATTCACAGCTAAAGAGATGTTTGCAAGCACTGTTACCTGCATCATAAAAAGGTGTGCTCCATGGCTGGCAAGATCCATATACTAGCACAAAGCATGTCACTTCAGATGGTCAACGGCCTTCTCAGATCTACATTTAGCTTCTGTAAAAGCAGCATCTACGCACTGAGCCCTCTCTTGATCCAATCTTTTAGTCATTAGCATATCTACAACATCAGCCACCAACGACTACATCATACACGTTAAATAAACTGCATTTCAATATTTGGGATATTAAAGCTCTCTTGACAAGTGATCTGCAAGGCTTGGTAAATCTGATACAGTGACAAGGCTTATAAATAAATCTCTTTATTCCTCTCTACTGCACACAGTGCCACCATTAAATGTAGCCTCCTTCCGCTTCCGCAGCATCTTCATTACAAATCCAGTACTAAAATACCAAATAGCAGAGATGCTGAATGCATTCCACTTTGTGTGTGTGTGTGTGTGTGTGTGTGTGTGCATGTGAACGTATATAATACATGGAAGGGCTGGACTTTTTCATGTGCAACTGCGCTCAGCTTAAACACACTACAGAGAAACACACCACAGCAAAATCACAGCACTATCTTACATATGAATAAACTGAAGACTCAGTGCATTTGCACTGCTGTAGGTTCTACCAGCAGGAGATCATATACTGTATATTATAAAGAAGGAGAGGCAATTGCAACCAGCAAGACAACAGGGAGGTCTTGCAGGTGATGTCCACAGACCATTTCCTTGTCTTCATCCTTCCTGGCGGATTTTTGCTTTTGCAATGCAACTTTTGCATTTAGCCAGTGCCCTCACCACTAGAGGTAGCATGAGGTGGTGTCTGCAACCCTCAGTTGCTAAGCTGTGCAGCTCATCCAGAACGGCACATCTATGCACGCTGTGGTAAGAAGGCTAGCTGTGTCTCCCAGCAAACCTGGGTCTCTGCAGTGTGGAGAGCATGGAGAAGATACCAGGACACATGGAGGGGGCCGTAGGTGGACAACAACCCAGCAGCAGGACCGCTGGTGGGAGCACTACTAGAACCCAACAAAATGACTGCCAGCAGACATTAACGTGCATATTTCTGTGATGGGCTCACAGCGAAAAGTGCTTAATAAATAAAATTTTACTTGATTTTGATTTGATGAAAGTAATTCCCCTAAATGATATCTAAAGACCCACTAGAAGTTTGTGGCAGTATATTCCTTTAACATGACAATTCCTTGATTCTTCTCATTTGATTGTGTTCAGGACATTTTTTGGCTGCATCCTCTGAGCCATCTGTGTAAGTAGACATGAGAAAATATAGAAGTATGAAAACAACAGCAATGAGCTCAAAATCCACATCTCCTCCACACACTTGCAGAGTCTACCTTTAAAGTGAAACTTTCATGTAAAATCTGATGATGCAGCATCTTGACAAAGGTTTGTGTGGGTGTGTAGATGCATTAATCTGCAACATAACTGCTTTGAAACATTTGATAATTTGATTTAGTCTGATTGACTGCTTTGTTCTACAACTGCACAGAATAGAGGTGAAAATATATCAGCTAGATAAACTCTATATTTGCCGGCCATAAATGCATCCTGAAAATGTCATTATTTAAGGCTTTGACTGACTCAGTTGGAGATAACTTTGCAAGGTTGCATCTTATTAGCACCTGCTTGGACCTTGGCCTAAAAACTGCCTTAATTCTTCTTGGTATAGATTCAAGAAGGTGCTGGAAACATCTCTTATAGGTTGACATGACAGCATCACACAGTTGCTGCAGGTTTGTCGGCTGCATCCATGATGAGAACCTCCCGCTCCACCACATCCCAAAGCTGCTCTATTGGGACCGGATAGCAATAGATCAGCTACATAATAGCATGAAATCATAGCAGCATGATGCCGCTATGACCATAATGAAAGCATCCTTTATTTATATATTTTTTTAAAGAAAGTTGACACAGAAACAAAAAACAATAATGGTGGACATCCAGCAGTGTGTTCTTTCTTTCTGGCATGCAGCTTTAGATAAAAATCCAGCACTGTTCTCTTTTTGTTTCCTATTATCAAGTCATATGGGAAGTGACAATGCCTTCGACCAGTCAGTATGTCAAACTGATCCCTTTAGGGTCAGATCGGTAAGACTGGGGCGCCAACAAAAGAGACCCAAAAAGGTATGATGGTTCAGATCATATATTCTGACACCCTTCCCGTTTTCTTTTCTCATGGAAACCGAAAAGAAATGCCTACCGCCTCCTCCCAAGTTGAACCCCTTGGTGGAAAAGGGCTTTTGGTCCGCTTATTACCAACAGCATGCTTCATACACCACAACCTGCCCAAGAATTGTTGCAGACCGTGTCCATTCCTTTATGACCACAGTGTTGCATCTTCTGATGCTACTGCCAGCAGGATGATGCACCATGTCACAAAGCTCAGATCATCGCCACCTGCTTTCTAGAACATGACAATGAGTTCACTGGACTCCAACGGCCTCCACAATCACTAGATCTCAGTCCAATACCCCCCCAACAGGTAAGGGCACAACTGACTGTGTCAGAAAAAAAAGTGTGCCAAGAAAATATCCCCCAGACCATGACACCACCACCAGCCTGACCCCTTGACACAACACAGAATGAATCCATGCTTTCATGTTGTTTATGCCAAATTCTGACCTTCTCATCTGAACGCTGAAACTCCGACCAGGCAACGTTGTTCCATCTTCTGTTGTCCAGTTTTAGTGTGAACTGTAGCCTCAGTTTCCTGTTCTTAGCTGACAGGAGTGGTACCCAGTGTGGTCTTCTGCTGCTGTAGCCCATCTGCTTCAAGGTTGGACGTGTTGTGCATTCAGAGACAGTATTCTGCATACCTTCGTTATAACGAATGGTTATTTGATTACTACGATTTCTATCATCTTATTTCTGCTCCAACCTCTGACATCAACAAGGGATCTTTATCCAGACTGCTTCCATTAACTGGATATTTTCTCTTTTTTTCAGACCATTCTCTGTAAACCCTACAGATGGTTGTGTGTAAAAATCCCAGTACATCAGCAGTTAGAAATACTCAGACCAACAACCATGCCACGTTCAAAGTCACTTAAATACCTTCTTCCTCATTCTGATGCTCAGTTTGAACTTTAGAAAGTCGTCTTAATCATGTCAACATGTCTCAATAAACTGAACTGCTTCCGTATGATTGGCTGATTACCTTCATGTGTTAACAAGTAATTTAACAGGTGTACCTAATAAACTGGTTGGTGAGCGTATATTCCCTCATTGGTAAAATGATTTTCTATTACGAGCCGAACTTTTGACACAAGGGGCCATGCAGTTGGAACACTTTTCCAACTTGATAAGCCGGTCGATACTGGTGCAACGCTCCTTAGTGTCAACCCTGGACAGGGGCTGATCCACTGCACTGAGCTGGCAGAGCGAACTGTTAAGACACCAAGTGATAGAACTTGGGATGGACTTTTTTTTAAACTAAAATGCAGCTCTTTACATACACAGAGTAGACAGACAGATTCACTACTTTTCTGTGCAACTGCCAAATTTCATCTTAAGACCAAATTCATTTAAATGTGAAAAGGAATATATAATAAGACCTGACAGGAAGCAAGGTTAACCCAGGCCTAAATGGAATCACATGCTCTGTAACTGATTATGAAAACGTAAAACATCATTTATTCATGAATTTATATCAAAACAAAAATTAAATGCCATGGACCTGGTAATGGAAATAAGCCAACAAAACACAAAAAATATGTACAGACATTTTATCAAGCAGTTTTGTTCTAGAGAACTCTCCAGACTAAATCGACTAAACTATGAGACCATAGAGAGGAGACAAAAAGGCAAGACACAGAAAATAGCTTCAAGAAGAGTAATTTGCAGGCTTTGCTTTAACCTTTTCAAAATGAAAAAGATACCTGCTGGTTGGTTTTTAATCAATCACTCATGCCAAATCAAGTAAATTAAAAAGCAGCCAATTAAAAGTCATTCAAGTGGTTTTCTCCTGTGTCTCCACTCGATCCGTCTTTCTAGCCTCAAATTGTGTTAAAGGCAGCATTAGTGTCAAGCTTAGGACTAAAAATGTGAGTTGCATGAATCCAATTACAGCCAGCTTTTTTTTTATATATATTTTACACTCAACGTAAAAATGACTTTAACTTGCAATATAAAAGGGGACTCGTGTCTAATACATTAGTGGACCAGTAACACTAACATATGCACAGCATCCACTTACTGTTCTCAGATAAAACATCCTATTTAGGCGAGTGGTTGGTATAATTCTGTCTCCAAGGCTAAAAAAAGAAACTTTATGATCTGTTGACCATCTTAAATTGTTATTTTATATTTAAAGAAGAAAGTCAGTTTGGCCAGATGTCTTACGTGCACATCTGGAACTTGTTCACAAGTTGGCAAAGGGTGGAGAATATTACCATGAAGACACAGTACTGGTGTCTTGTGGAAAAATGGAGAGCAAAGTCAAAAGACAAATGTGTGGATTTACTACATCTGTCTGGGAGGAGCGCCTCCACAATGACAAAACTTGAGTTGCATCTGTTAAGAATGACTCTCAGACAACTTCAGTATGAGGAATTCCAACTATGTTGAACTGGAAGGACATCTTGGGGCAGATCTAGGACATGTTAAACAGATTATGCCTCTTGGTTGGCTACAGAACATTGTGGCATTGGCCGTGGTGAAGTCTGGAATTTCGCGCAACCTAGACCCAGATATGCAGGATACCTGCATATCAGATGTCACGCAGATCCTATTAAACATCACTAATACACATTCTAGTCACTTTCAGTGCATATTTTGGTGGATAAGACAGATAAAACTCAAGAACATACAAATAACAAAGAATGCAACATTTATAAATTCAGCTTGTCATTGATTTAGTTCGAGTCCGACTTTGGTGCAGCTTTCTAACAGCAGTTACTAGAATTTGACCTCATGCTTAAATCTAATTAGTTCCAAATTAGCTTAATATATTTTACTTAAGTGTAGCTAAATATGGTACATAGAGGGAAAATGCTCTTAATTACTTGAGCAATGTAGTAGTTTTTATCTGTGCAGTTTGCCCTACAGGGAAAAAGTAAGGCTTAAAAATTGTTCTAACATTGTTATAGTCGATAGTCCTTCATAGGGTAATGTTGACATGATATGATGGCAAACACCATCCATGTATTTCTTCATTTCTATAATTTATTTTTCTACTATTCAGGTATCTTTGTTACCTAACGCAGTCAAAGCAAAGAGGAAACATGAAAGTACTTTAGAAAGTATGTTGCTGGATGAGTCTGTTGTACAACAGTTTTGGATTAATGCCACTCATCTTCTCTTTCTGCTCTTAAAAGGGTGTTTTGTCTCTAAAGAGGATAACTTTTAATAGAATTATTTTTACAAAATGCAAAGTGAAAGCATGACACATTTTTAAAACGTTGAACTACCTGTGTCATCGCCTGGCTGGGATTGGCTGCACTCTGCCACGCCTCCTTCACCTGCTCTCTGGTTCGCTGCCCTTTGGACCAGTTGCTGCTTCTGAGGCCTCCTTCCACGGATAAAATCTGGTTGGGTTCTTGAAAATGAAATCATTGCTTTTTGTCTGACCTTTTGAACTTGTGTTGATGTCTTGTGTTGAGGCTTATAGAGCTGGGCAATACTGCACATTTTGGTATTGATACCAAGTAAATCCAGGTTAAAAGTTAAGCTTTGCATTGATTTGAGGAACTGGCACAAATTCCAAATCTTACAGGTCTGAGAAATACTCTGATATATTGTTATAAAATATGGTGTAGACATTTCTGTCCCCTTCAGAGTGAACAGTAATTACTTGAGTTGTTGACCTTTGATCTTTTCTGCTTAAGTACAGCCTTACAAATGCTTTTAATTGGCCTCCCAGCAGGACCAGAACCTGCAACTCCCACTATAAAGGTCAAATATGACCTCCATATGGAGCTCCCACTGAACATGGCAACACAACAAAGCCTCTGAACATAATCCCTCAGTGGCAACTTCAGATAAATTTATGGCAACAGGATAGATGCTTTCTCAGCATTGACATAGAAGACAAAAAGAGGAGATTACTTCACACAAGCCTACAGCAGTAAGACATCAGTGGCTTGATGGTAACATTAAGGTCATGGTTGTACTTTATTTACTAATTCAATTTATTTCAAATAATAATTTTTAGATATGTTATACATTTTATTTATTTCTAACGCAGTGCTATTTCTTTGGTCAACAGATGCTGTTAATAAAGTGCTTTATAAATAAAGTTGTTCTGGCTAGGGTATAACACCTGTTAAATCTGGTGCTGCTCGGACACATGATTAGATTTGACAGCAAAATGTTAACAAAATATTCTAAATGTATCTTTTACATTTGCATGCCATGGCAGGGATGGCTTTTGGGATACAGACTAAGAAGAAGCTCAGAAAATGAGTAAATTACTCAAACATGTTTTATGCCCTTTGTGACAGCAGTGCAAAAAAGGCATTTTTTTACTAAATACCTTCTGAATCTTGCAGAATACCCAGGATTAACATGCAGCCACTGTGCAGATTTGATGCATTGTTTTCTTTTGTCACTGTGAGGTAATAGATGGCTGAATGGTAGCAGCATCACAGTCGTTCTTAGTTGTAGCAGCCCGCTGTGGATCCTGTTGCTTGGTTGTTTATCAGCTGGCTGCGGCTCTGTGTGAGACCTGTCCAATAGCGGGAGCTTATCCAGGATAAAATAAACAGAAGCTGCAGACTAGATCTCTTTGCATACTGGCACTAGCATACTAACAGAATGCTGCACTGCAAGGTCTGCTCATTTGTCCTGTAGTGATTATAAGATACCAAGCAGTTTTACTCCTGTGCACATTGTTCCAAAAAGGATCCACTCAGAATGACCCATTCTCATGTGACTGCATATAATGCTTCTCCAGGTCATTTTTGCTGTAAGAAAAGGGTAAAATACAAGCAAAGCTAATTTGGTCCTGAAAATGACCTTATTCTTAAAATGCCAACAGTCCTCGGGTTTCAAGGAGACTCATATGAGTCTCTGATTTAAGTGGTTTGAAGTGCACTCACTGGGGACGTAGCAGGATTTCCTTGGTGTCCCTGGTACTTACTGCATATGCTGGAACAAAGAGGAAAGACCTGAGGTCTGTGGAAGAGTCGTGTAAATTTAGGCAACATCCACACGGAGATGAAACGATATAGTTTTTTAAAAAAAAAGTTTTTGTACAGACAAAAACCTTTCTAGAAAGATGTGCATCCATACAATCCCTGTGAAAACACTGTTTTGTCAAGTCCTGCCAGAAATACAACGTTTAGGGGGGAAAAGGTGATAACAATTCTAAGGGGCCACAGCCCATTAGGGCCCACACACCCCCCAGGCTCTATGGCTAAATTAGATATAACTACATATTAATACCAATGCATCTGAACTAAAAGAAAGTCACACAATATTTCAGTTTTAATCATTCCAAAAACTGGTTTGGTCCACGGTTTGTCCTTTCTCATGGGAATATGTGTGAGCGCGAGTGAGCTCCCGCATTTTAGAAAAGACTTGATATGGAGGCCAGGAGTAGGAGCAGCAGAGCAGGGGCCCAAAATATTAGACATTTCTTCTCCAAGAATGGTGAAAGTCAAACTATAGAAGGCTGAAAGGATTTCTTGGTCATTCATTCATTGTCTGTAACCGCTAACCTTGATGGGTCATGGAGGATGGAGCTACAGTGGACTGTGTTTCACACACTGTCTCTCGGTCACCGTGACTGGAACAAGAAGATAGATGATTTAATGGCGCGGGTCTGGTGAGGACTAAAACTGGAGGAAGAGATGCTAAATCCAAATGTCTGCTGTTAAACTGAACTAACCTGCCACACCAGCAGGAAGCCAGTGCTCCAGCAGCATAAGCATTCACTCAGTTACGTGGCTGCATTGAATTGTATTATTTTTCTATAATATGTTCTGCTCAGTAATTATGAGCATTAAGCGAAGGTCAGTTAGAGAGGCACCCAACTGCAGTTAAGATGGTTGGCAACAGTGCCGCCCGCCATACCTCAACTCTATTCCGGAAGTCAGGTGACCTCGACACCGGAAATGGTTCTTCTTCGTGTGGCAGCAACACGCCCTACTTGCGTCCAGTCTGCCAAACCCGACGTGACGGAGGAAGAACGTAAGTAAAAGAGTGTTTTAATAATCATCTATTTAACAAGTGGTATCGTCTCTAATATGCAATTTTTTTGCTATCTACAAATACATTTCAAATTTTAGGAGGTCATTAGTTGCTGTTTCTCCACCAAGTGCATCTTTCAGACTAATACAAAGATGCGGGCTAACGTTAGCTTTGCTAAGAAGCCGTCCTTTTAAATCAGAAGCTGGGTAACGTTGTATGGGAATTTAATCTTCTTTTTAGTGTAAGATATATTTGTGCTCAGTTGGTGTAAACAAATAGCATGTATATAGTCACTGCTAATGGCATTTTAATTATTTTGTGGATACACAGAAATTCTTCAGAATTGCATCCAGTGGTCTTGCACAGACATGGCTCTGCTTCTGGAACCGGCCCCGTTTTAAAGTCTCAGAACCTTGGTGCTTTCTGGTGAACTGGGCCATGCTCACACCAGTACAACCAGAACCAAAGTGGGCAGACTTTACTCTGCAATAAGTAAACAAAAACAGCTTGCAGATTCTGTCCTAAAAGCTGATGGATACGTCATCGGGCTCCATTTTAACCTACTGCGTCCCTAAAATAAACAATAGACCATGAACTTTATAAGATGGTGGAATGTCAGTAAATCGGAGTGGAGGTTGTACTTAGTTGACTGTGTCGCAGCTGCTGCAATTGTTGTAGCTGGGACGATGGACATGTAACACCATGTTCAGCTCCGTCGCGGTAGTCCTTCTGCACGTTTTGAAGCTTATTGATTATTCGGTCTACCATGCGTTTTTCTTTTCTTTTTTTGTGGATGTTTTTTTTTTTACTTTTTTGGAACACAGTGTGCAACACCACATTGACAGCCAATGTTGTGAAAGGGGTCGTAAAAAAATATGCGTCTGGGTTGTTCACTGGAATGAAAAAGGGTGGCGTTTGCTTTGTTTTAGAACTGTTTTAGAAGAGCAGCAGTTTCAGAATCCCAAAATGCAGATTCTGTGTGGACAAAACATCCAAACAGTAAACAGATGGAGTAGAATCACCAGAACTTGCCCCATATTATGCAAAACTCACATTCTTATGGTTTTCTAACAGTCATATGTGTCCTCATAGCCTGTGTATGAGGCCCAAAAATGCAAAAATTCTTTCTCTTCTCTCACTTGCTTGCTCTACTTTTTAGCGAATGTGTGCTCAAACGGGTGAGTGTGAGAACTTTCCAGTTGTGACCTCACAAAGAGAAAGATCACAGACTCGCCACTATCCCCAGTAGTGGATACTGCCATTGAACCCGCCCCCCCAGCTAGCTGAGCCTGCCCTCTAAAAATCACAGAGCAGTCGCCACCGAAAGCCAGTTCCTCTCCCAGAGAAGGGCGTGGAATCAGGCGTGACAGGCACCACTAATGAACATTTAAAGGTTCAGAGACAGAAACAGCCTGGTCTCCATGGAGGTCACTAGAGCTACTTTCGGAATGGCTGAAATCAAGGACCAAAGCTGAATGTGGGGTAATACACTGTAAAAAAAAAAATGTTGTTGGAGCTCAGACATCTATGTAAAATTGTTGAAAAAATATATAATATGGGACCTTTAATAAAGCAAATAAAATTATTAAAAGTAAAACACGCTGTTGAAACTCCCTTCATGGATACTTTTCTCAAGATAAGATTACAAAAGAAAAAGTCAAAACTTTGGGTCTTACAGTGTGTGATGACCTGTACTGTATCTAATGGAAAAAAGGACACTACTTATCCCATCTGTAATGTGGGACCAATGCCTGCTCAGTGAAGCTGTCTGCACTGCGTCTATAAACTCATCATATTTGGATATGATGCTCTCCCTCTCAGTGGAGGTTTATTGCTTCCATTTATTTTCATACTACATGAAAAACAATTTGCACAGACTTGCAAACTGCCAGAGTTTGACAATCTGCTGTCGTAAACACGCAGCCCTCAATTGGAATAGTCAAAGTTTAGGTTGCATCAGTACACCAACATTGAAAAAGTCTCACATCAGTGGGTGCATTACATTACACCCTATTTGCTGTCAGTCACCCACAAGCACAGAGCCTGCCTCTGCCTGGATGTAATCACAGAAACATGGCACCCTGCTCCCACAATACTGCATGCACACTTTTAGGACCTTTTCTAATACAGTTTCACATTTTAAACTTTCTATTAGATGTAAAAACTGACTAAAACAAATTTACATTGATTTAAATATATACATTTAATTACAATTTTAGCATAATTTAAATATATACTGTGTATATATATATATATATCCTCCTATGCCATTAGCTTCTCTTGAAATTTTTATGCTTTGGCTGTACAGAAAATTAACTTTAGAGGAACTTTCTTTTTTATTATTATTTTTTTTAACCCAAAGGTTTCTATCATTGGTCTGCCATCAAGTCAACATAAAAGTACCTTTTAAAAATAACAAAACAGGTGGATCGTGGGTAAAGAGAGAATGTAAAAATTAAATACAATGATTTGGCCTTTGCAGAAGCACTGCAGAGACATCTTTCTACTTAATTTGACACATTTTCATCTGGCCTGATATGTTCACCACTCCTGGTGGCTGTTGTGCAGGTGTACTGCAATGGTTTACAATAATCAACACTGGAACATAACAGGGGTTGTAAACAGAACCATGCCAGATAATTCTGTTTACAACTGTGTGGATAAATAAGGTCTTGATATTGGCATTCTGAATGCTGGAGGACTGGATGCAAAACAACTTAAAATAAAAACTGTGGGTGTGTTCAGTCATTTGCTGATTAAAAGCCTGTACAGGTTGAAGCCAAAAAACACTGCATTTGCACCATTTTATCAATGAGACATGTTTGAGAAATGCCACAGAGCAGATGATTCATCCTTATTTTGAAAAAAACAAACTAAAGCTTTTTCAAAAGGAAAGGAGTCAGTCAGAACGCATCAATTATGGTGAAAAAGTAGCTAATAAAAGCAGAAAGTTGAGCATGTACAGAGCTTGTCAGAGATCCATAGGTGTGTTGCAGCAGGGGGACATACCTGCAGGATAGTGGGCCTTGAGGACCAGGACTAGAGAACTGCTGTACTGTATGTAAAGCTTGGAACAGGTAGCATCTCTGTTGTCTGGTTCTGGATTTAAAGGCTGCAGATCTTCTTTTTTCCAGTAGTGTTGCAGACAGCCAAACCTAACATGATTTCATATTTGTATTCCATGTAGCTTTAGAAATACCTGGAAGGTTGAAACTACTGCTCACCAGTATTATACATGATCAGGTATTTAACAATGCAGTGTTTGAATTTTCAATGCAGAACAAATGAAGCTGCTTATCTGAAGAAAAACGTCACTACGCTAAAAAACTCAAAAGTTAAATGTTGTACAGGCTGTACTGATAAAATTTATGTAAGGAAAATTCCACCCCAGGCTTTCAGAACACCCTCACATTTGCACCATGAGGTCATTTTTAAAGTGTAACTACACACACCTACTTTTTGCATAAATTTGAAAAATGCCTGAAAATGCAAGGGTTGGTGTGGGGTGTTCAGGGGGCGGAGAGTGGGCGGGACGGGATACACAGGCAGAAATGATAGACAGACAGCAGCTCAGCTCACTGGCAAGATGCAAAGCGAGATTCACAAAGCAACAACGCCACAGAGCGGTATTTTAGGTGGAAGACGTTTCCCCTCCTGAATCTCCTCAGCTACACATGAACCGGGTGGTCCTGAAGCGTATCAGTCTGAGCACTGTTAGCTGGCCTGTCAGCAGCTCTGGAAAGCTGTGGAGACTCGCGGCTCTCATGTTATGGCAGCTGCTGGAAGTTGCCTGAGCTACTTTTATTCCCCACAGTAGCACAAATCCATCCCATTGCAAGAAAATTTCATCAGAAACTCTGTGAAAGAATAAAAGTCTGAAACTAGCAGATCTGTACCAGATAAGTTTACATCCCTTCATATGCATTGGTGGGTGTGGTTTCTATGCCTACCTGCATCTGGAGGGAGGGGCTGTGTTTTTTTTTAATTTTCCAGTGACATAGATAACCTCTCTATGTCACGAAAAACATAACCTGGTATTTCCCTGTGGAGGGCGTTATGAGCCTTTTTTTTTACAACTTTTATCAACAGTATATGTAGTTGTCATCACAAATAAGTAATTCTGTGTTGTTTTCATATAAAACACATTTTTGCATGCCTCTTTAATCTGATTCAGCTTCCAACACATGATCAGACTTGTCCTTAAAAACCTTAGTCTGTAGTCTGGAACTAGTTAATCTCAAGTTAAGTAACATCAGAAAGCATTTGGATTAGTGCAGATTTATTTAAACCAGATTAGTTTAGTCCTGGTTTTATTTAAGCCTTGAATGTGAAACTGGCCATTAATGTTTAGTGCTCATGTTTAAAATGCTCAGGCCACCTGCTCGCCTCAGTAACTAAGTTTAAAAAGTATTTCTCCTGCATCTCTACCAACCAATCACTGTGTGGAAGGTGCAGAAAATGCATGAGAGGATAAAAAACAAGCAGAAGCTTAAAAAAAAAAGTTAATTGGGAGTCAACAATCTTAGAAATGCCAAAATGCATTTGCAATTTGCAATGATGCGAAAGAAGCATAGTAGCTCCGGGCCAGATGCCACTTCATTAAAAATGAGAACTGTACGGCCCAAACGTTTTCTAGAAAACATTTTACATATTAAACAGATTAAAAATATGTGATGCAAAGAGCAGCATTTTCTGCAAGATCGCTTTTTGTTTAGAAAATTCTGTTGTGCAGAAACCAATTTTTTTTTTTTTATGACAATAAAAGTGCAAACTTGAACAAACTGGCAGTAAAACCAAGCTTCCTTCACAGAAATGCACCAAACAACTGATGAGCCTTAGATAATTAGACAATTGAATAAGCATAAATAATGTTATCCTATTAAATATTGGGTTTCAAATCTGTTTCAGTCACTGCTTGGCTCATAAGGTTTCGCTAAATATATCATCAGAAACTAGTTACTTCAAATGACAATGCTCGGTCAGTCCTGTACTGAATTGAGACACATGTCTCACTAATTTTATGGGCTTTTATTATTAAGTCTTGTCTTTAGAAAGAAAAACACACGATGCAATGAAAAAAAAGTCCGATTTCTGACGCAAGTCAAAACTATTTAATGAAAATACTCTCCGAAAGCTTAATCTGGATGCTTATTGTACTTCTAACCTATATCACTTTGGGTCTACAAGGAAGATGTAACATGTCTGATTCTTTTATCTAAATAATTTTTAATGTTTAATAAAAACTTGTGTTAATTCTGTTTGTTTATAAAAAGGAAAAAGCAGAGCAACTGACCACAATCTTACACACTCATTCCACGAAAGACTCGGAAACATACATCCCTGAAGAGCAGAGGAAAGCAGGCTTAGTTCACATTACTTATTTATCCTTACTGCTTTTGCAGAAACACTCATGTGAGTTTTATGAACACATAAAAGAGACTAAAAGTGAATTAACATGCAAATGGAATGCAATGTTTCTTTTTTTTAATCTAGTTTATTTGGGTGTTTACATAAATGTACCAAAATGTGAGAGTCCACTTCCTCATGTGCATCACTTACCCGCTGTAATCATTAGCATTTATTAGCAATAAATCCAAAAAGGTAACTTACTGTCTGGACTGATCAATATCTGTGGTGATTCTTACAAATCAGTTAATGTCTTGACCTTGTGAATAAATGCTGGTGTAAAAACTTTGCTATGTAGTACACAGTATTCTCACAGATATCGTAAAAAAAAGCAAACCCTAGAATAAATCTGCACCTGCGTCACATGTAAGCAGAGCCCGATGATAGAGCAGCAAGTGATGAGTCTCTGAGAAGCGTTCCTGTCTGGGACAAAATAAAGAGCTGGCAACATTTTGAAATTCCCATCAATTTGTCCCCCCGCAGGATAAATTACCACGTGAAAAGGAAGACTATACAAGGTCATAGAATCAAGAATAATGGTGGGCTTGACATTAAATAGATAAAGAGAGGCAGATGTTTGGTAATTGGATGATAGAATAATGCAATTTATTTAATTTCTTTCCACACAATGTCCACCTATCAGGAACTGCTAGAGTCACTACTTACAATGAAACATGATGGTAAAGAGGCTTTTCCCCTCCTTACTCAGCCTTCTGAGTAAGATTTTTCATCACGTTTGGATTCGTCCCTCGCCATGACGACAGCACGGGGCAAGAATGAATGAAGAGGAATAAAAAAAAACAAACCTCCGCCAGAACCGGTACTGTGCTGAATGCAAAGTGAACAGAAGCACAAGAAAACCTATTTTTGAGATATTTGACATATCAAATTGTTTTGTTGAAGAAAGAAATGTGAGAAAAAGAGAGCAAATAAGTGGAAAGAAGGAGTTTGTAAAAATCTCCCTGCCAATCTACTTTTGGAAGTCCCCTCATGTGAAAAAGGTAGATGATGACACAGGCTGATCTGATTTTGCTAATTTGATTAGGAACAAAGAGTGCATTTAGCTAATGAAGGCTCTAACCTGGTGCAGCATTAAACTAATGGAACAGTCCTATCCTAAATACAGAAAGCCTGATTTTGGTAGAAAAGAAGTTGAAGCTGTGCTCATGTAACACTGCTTTGACCCCAGCTGTGTGCTTCTCAGTTAGAGGAGCAGCATCTGATTTCATCTACAGAGCTCTGTACCGGCTGATTTTACGGACTGCTCAGGAGACGGACAGCAGGCCTGTTGAGACCACTTAAAAAGAGCAGGTGTGTGTGGCGCGTTGGTAGGTGGTCAAAATGTAGAAAACACTGTTCGGAATCATGAGAGCTCAGGCTCCACATCCAACCAGACGTGGTGTTTGTGTGGCAGAAAGACACGCAATTACTGGGGAGGATTTATGGCTGGAAAACACACACACTCACACACACACACCCTCATGGAAAAGCGCTTTTCCTTAAGTGGCACTTAAAACCGCTTTACGATAACAAGTCATAATTCTTCACGGACAATGTACAAAAATTGTCTTTCCAAACCCATCAATCACTTCAGCGGGACACTCAGCTGATTTTTACATTTAAGCTCAGATTATTTGTCACATGTACCCAAAGACAAACTGTTAAACTAAAGAAGAGTCTAACATGTAGCTGTTTACCCTAAGCTGCAGCCTCCCCGTAGCCTAACAAGTATTTCCCAAAGAAACATGGTGTGTCAACAGTAAAGATAATCAGTTTTCATGGCATACTCAATATGACACCCAAGTGGTACGAATATAAAAAAATAACATGCTGTTTTTGTTTCTTATTTGCTTTATATGTAGTTTTGTTTTCTTTTTTTATTTAAAAAAGATCTGTTTGTGCAGACTGAGCTCATAATTAACATCTCGTCTCTTTTTGTGCTGTCGCACTTTCAGTAAATTGACTGTTCTCAACATTTTTAGGTCCCCACACACTCACAAAACCAGTTACATCAAGAATCCTTTGTTTTTATTTTCCATTGCTGGGGCCAATTTCAAAAACCCTTCCTGGAACTGGGGCTTTTTGGGTTTTAAACTGCAGACCATCACTGATGTGGGCTCCAGATTGATCTGACGACAGAACATAAATTCAACTGATGCTTTCAGGGTTATTTTGAATTGTGCTTGAAGTAAGTTTGAAAAAGTATGGTTGTTAGTCTGTTGATCATATTTTGCCCATTCGTTCGAGTCTGTCAGTCAGCAAGTACAAGACTGGGAATAGTTGCCATATGTGTCAGGTGGAAGGGACCAAATGCAGGACTCACACAGGTGGATGGATGGCTAAAGATCATTTCATTAAAACAAAAAAGACTGCAGAAGCAGGAATACTGGAAATGGAACTAGCAAGGGGATAATTACAGGACGACAAGCAGGTGTGACAATGACGGGAAGATGGGAACAGAAAAAAAAACAGAATGCACAAGAGAAAACAACTCTACAATATAAAACAGAAAACAAGAGCGAACTCAAAAATGTCAAGAAAAAAACAAAAAACTAGAAAACTAAATAGAACAAAAATAAGGTTTTATTAAGTTTTAGGGGATCCTAAGTCTTTAAATGTGTTTCATATTTTATATTCAGACATGCCAACTTCTACATTTCATTCATTCATTTTCTTACCACTTACGGGTAAGCTGGAGCCTATCCCAGCATTCAACAGGTGAGAGGCAGGGTACACCCTGGACAGGTCACCAGTCCATCACAGGGCCAACAGAAATAGGGACAAAGAACCATTCACGCACACACGCTCCTAGGGAGAATTTAGAGTCTCCTATTAACTAACATGCATGTCTTTGGTGGGAGAAAGGCCACCACCCCCAAAGTTCGAACCTCGAACCAGTGGCTTTCTTGCTGTAAGGCTGTGGTGCTAACCACCACACCACCGTGCAGCCAGGCTCTGAAATTAACCCTCGCCAGGCGCCAAATGCGAGTAAATGTTTTGTTTGGCAAGTAAATCTCGGAGGGCTATCCGCCAAATGAGGAGTAAATGTTTGTACCAAACTAGTCATGTTTTTCAGTCTTCCTTTTGTAGGATTTCTTCTTCATGTTCCTCTGCTGTCCGCATGTATGAACGACGCACACCTACACAAGTAAAAAACATATAAAAACACAAACCATTAATTTTTGAGAAGTTAAGGTAAATTATGGGGCTAAAAAAGATGCTAAATCAAGAGCCGTTCAGGAGCCAAAAGAGACGGCTCTCTGAAAAGAGCCGAACATCCCATCACTAGTTAGCTTAGCTGTTTTCAACCTGAAGGGTGACGACATGTGCATAACGGGCGTGACGGGACTCTGCGAGACGACGAACAACTGTCAACCGATCAACCGATCAATAGAATAATTATGCTTATTCTATTGATCAGTATTTAAGTTAATTATTATTATAAATAAGCTTCTTTTATTATTGATACGCTATTTATATTCAATATTACTGATTTATTATGAACCAGATCAATAAGCTTTAAATTAATTTATTATCAACTTTTGTTAGGTTTATTTTTTAAACAATAAAATAAAAAGCAGAAATCAGGGAGTCTGATCCCACTAAGGCTGTAATGCTGTGGCACAAGAACTGTTAGGAGCAGGAGGCCAGAAAGCACCAGGAGTAGAGAGGGAGGAGTCTGGTCAGGTTTTACTTAATGAATTCAGACATTAACACTTTATCAAATAAAACCATTTTTCTTCTTGCTTTTGTTTGACGTTGTTGTGACTTCCACTTTCAGTTTGGATACAACACAACACAGTATTATAGAAATAACATGTGTCTAGAGGTATGTGTGTAAAGTAATTTAATATTTTGGCCTGTAAAAAATATGTTTGGCTGGTTGATTTTTCATCTACCGGCCAACTTGGCCGGTGAGTCAAAAAGTTAATTTCAGACACTGCGTGCAGCCCCCTTCTTCTTCTACATTTTAGTTGTGAAATAAATAGCTTAAACAGCTGCATTGTGGCTTTTTATACAAATCCCTGCAGGAGATCTGAGTTTGTGGTTCCCAACAACAAAACATAATCTGAATATTCTGTAACTCATTTCCAGGAATGAAAGACCACTTCTGATATGAATGTTTTATAGCTCAGTCAAACTGTTCTTCCGTTATTGCTGGTGGAACACATCGCAGCTGACATTTGTTTCCCTCGGCTGAAGAGCAAAACTCTTGTTTGTGAAGCATTTTTCTGAATGAATTCCCCCCTGATTTTCCAATCCGGCATGGATCCCTTCTAAAAATATTTAGAATATGAATTTGTAAATATTTTTTTTTATGAGAAATGCTGTTTCTGCACTCTTTTGTGTACACCTTTAACTTTTTCCATGTTTTGGGGGTGGGGGGGCTTTTGCTTCACAGACTAGAAGCCATGCAAATGGAAAAACTACACATCCCCTGTTGACTTGTATAAATATTAAAGCATTTTCAAAGTCTATTAACAGAGTACGGAGGCAATGGACCCATGTTAATGAAAAGCTATTAACAGCATTCTCAGTTAAAACAGCACAGGCCAAATCAATTAGGAGCATTTTATTCCATACGCCGAAGGCTTTGTGTTTAATCCACTGCCAAAGCTGCTGCACCCTCTGTTTGTTGCAGATTTTCAGCTGAGAGCAATTCAGGGGGAGAACAACCACGGTTGCAGTGAGAAAGCCTTAACTAACAAAAGAACTAAATCTCATCGTGCCTTTTTTCTTTATAAACTCTTGCTCGCTGCGTTTTAAAGAGCACAAAAAAACAACAATGCTCCATTCTCATTTGGAGGTGAAAGCTTTTTAGTTAAAACTATTTTATTAGTTAATTCATACCTTTGTTTCACTGCCTATGTGTTAAGGAACAAGAGGGAACCACAGAAAGGGGACCGCAGACATACTGTAGACAACATTGATGTGCATTTGGAAACTAGCTGGAAACATCTGAGCACAACCACTGATCTCAAGCTGTGAAATCAACGTAAGAGTCAAACATATTCACTCTTTTGCTCATAATAAAGCACAGGTTACTCTGCTGCATTTTTAATGCATTTTGCACACGTCTGTACACGTGCCTCATCTTGCAAAGTCACACAGGTGTGATCATCACAGCATGGTACTGATTTTATATAAATACATCTGCTAGAGAGAAAAGAATGGTCTGGCTCTGTGGCCCAGAGACCACACCAAGTCTGGAGCAAATCCACTAAACAGGTAGAGGATATAAATCACTACTCGGTCACGCCAGAACAAACAGAGCAACAGACAGTGTCAGGCTGCTGCCACATTACCAACAGCTCCCCATATAACTGATTATAGCTTCATATATACACGATAAGTCATTGCACACATTTAATACAATCACACACACGTCAAGGGTGCCGCAGTCAACAAGGGTCCTACAGTCCACTGGGCCCGAACAGAAAAATATGTTTTTATGGGCCTAATGTAAACGTCAAGGGCATTGTAGTTTTGATTTACAGAGGCCTTGTGGCCAGATTGTGATGTATTGCAGAGGCGCAGTGTTTTACATCGTGATGAATACTCTTAGGTGCAGGACCAGATAAATTCTAAAGGCACTTCAGGGCTTGCTACATGCCTGGTGGTCTGCCTTAAAGCTTTCCAACAAGAACCCAAACCATTATTCATAGAAATACTGGGCCATTTTAGAAAATAAGCCTTTGTCAAGTCACTAGCTAAACATATAACACATCAGTTAAAAGCTAAAATGACATGATCATCTGGAAATGATGATATAATCTCATTCATAACAAAAGGATTGAAAGCCTTAAAAATAAAATGTTATAATAAGGTTTTGGTTTTTTTCTGCCTCTTTCAGTTTCCATACAACATCTTTTCCTTCACAACCCCTCTGTTTTTCACCATAAGTTTAAAGGGGGCATGAGCACAAACAAATATGGCATGCATGATGCTTCGACCAAGCCCAGGATGATGGATGGTCCTTAACACATTGTGCTCTGGAGGGATGTAGCGGTTGCTATTTTGTTAATATAAACAAACAAATAAATGAATAAATATTCAATAAGAATTCCTGAATGCATGACAAACATTAACTGCTCATCACAGGAATCTTTTTTACATATATTATACAGCTAACATCGCAGGTAAACTGATAGAGACTCAGCTTCATGTGATCTCTATAATGTATAGCCCTGGCAGTCGGCTGGTGTGGTGGATGGGTTGTCGTCAGGAGATGATAACAGTGCTTCTACTTTAATGCCATAACGTACTATAATCCTCTTAAGGTTGGGATACTAGATGATCTCCAGACAAAGGAAGCCTTACAAGCGACACTTAATCCCGGCACATCTGATCCCCACTACTCTCTTTCTTCTCCCATGGTCACATCAAAGAAAGAACATAAGTAACAGAACATAATGCATACTGTACCATCTGCATGTTGTCATACTGTAGCAGGTAATGTGCAGCAACCAGAGACACCATCCCCCCTCCCAGCATAATCTCCCTATTCATAGCCAGACTGGGAAATCTTCTGGTGTTGAAAAGCCACGACAAAAACGCTGAGTGGGATTTGAGAGTCTTGCTGTGTGGGGCCAAATTTGTCATAAAATGGAGTCAGGACTCTCACAAATACTGATTTATAGTGGAATTTTGTACAACTAATGGCTCTCTCCCAGCTCAATATTGCAGTCTGTTAAACAGTCCTTAACCACTTTCACTGCAGGTCATTATTGGACGGCTCAGCGCTGCCAGCAGTCAAGTTTCTCTGCAGATGGCCTTATGATTATCACAAGAATCCTAATATAGTCTTTTTTTTTCTTCCATGTATGATACAAGATTCTAAGATCATCCCAAAGGCAATCCTGAAAAATCTGCTCAATACTGGGACATCTCAAGGCAGACAATTAAAGAGACGTTGTCAAAGAGGGACCCAATTCACCGAGAAAGCCTTAAAAAATCCAGCCTTACTGTTTCAAAACCACATTTGGACAAAGTAGAACCCTTTCAGCTATAAACTCGATGGTGAAATGATCTGAAATTGAGTTGTAGCTTTTATATTGTAAAGGAAAGAAGACAGATTCAACTCTAAGAACACAATCTGGGATTGGGAGAGGAATGAGATGTTTTGAACTTTTTTCCAACCATTTGAACAAACAACCTTATCAAACCTTGTAAAGCAGTCAGTAGAACTTGACCTGAGGCAGCCTTCGACTTCAGAACAAGACAAAAAAATTAAAAATATACATCCGGAAAAGTAAATAAAATACTTAAAAACATGGAAGCGGAAAAAGAGAAATATTTCTCAGCAATAGCAACTATCTGATTGCCATAATGGTTAATGTTCTCTTTACTACTGAGATAGTGTTAGTTGCTTAGAGTTTATTATCCATATTCTATGAGCTTTTTGTTTTCTTTTCTAGCTGGAAGAAACCTTCTGGACAAACATAAAATTCATTATAAATTTAAATTTGGCATGTGCATAAATAATTCAGACTTCACTGTAGTGTAAGCAGAAACGAACTCCTATCTCACCCTCACAATGGCTGGTCAATGCTCAGTGCCAACAAGAGACCTTTTGCAAGGACCTGCAATCAATAGGCCCATTTGCCTTTTATTCTCTCTTTGTTTTTATTAACAGCAACCATTATCTAACCCTTATCTTCAAGGGGTGGTATACAACCCCAGACAACTACCTTGAACAACTCAAGCCCAAACAAACACAGCCAAAACCTCTGGAATAAAAGGAACAGCCTACTATAGGACTCATAAATCTTTCTATCTCTGAAAAAAACTGGCCAATTTGGACCCAGATCATATCACTCTGTGTTTCTTCTAGAAAAAAAGTTCATGTTTCAGTAGAGGAAAAAGGAGAAAATGTATTTAATCTGAAAGATGTGTGCATATGTTGAAGCTTACAAACGGGTGGAAACTCGGCAAGAACCGAGGTACAAAATCAGAAGCTCCAAGCTCTGACGAACACATCAGGTAGCAGATAGCAGGTGGCTATTTGCCGCTGTACTTACGTTTAAATTTAATTTATACTAACTTTATGAATGTTGTTGCAAAAACTAAAGGTAAAATTATACATTTCAGCTAATTCAACATCTTGACCATATTTAATGCCCCAGAAAGCCAGTTCATCAACTATACAAATCTTAGTTTCAAGCTAGCGATGGACCAGATACACCAGCTCTATATAAGGGAGTGCATCTGTGTGTGTTTTGTGTTATCATATTTGATCAGTCACACTTATGAAGCAGATTCAAGTCATGATATAGCTACTCATATGGCTCTGTTTTTAGTGGTTCCAATAAGTTTCATTACTGAATCTCAATCACACACTCAAGCTCGCATCATTAGCCTCATAGCATAATTGTCTAAGTCATATTTTTGCTAAACTGTAAGATGTGTCTAACTGTACTCTCCTAATATTGCTGTTTGTGGATCATTGCCTATAAAACCTTAAAATATGACTGAGGCAATTATGCTACAAGGCTAACGACATGCTCATCCACGGTATTGGCAACGCTGACTTCAGTGCATGCTCTACCACCCGGGCTGCAGAAATACATTTTTTTAGTTGATCCAGCCGCAACATTGCATCAGTTTTGCTGGCAAATGCAAAGATGCATCTCAGTTAATGTTGTATGCAATACTGGAAACATCCCACATCAACGCTCTTGTCTGCTCAGCGCTCATTCCAAAACACCAGAGTGAAACACTCTTTGCCAAAATAATTTTAGCTATGGCTGAACAGTTTTGCAGCAACCAGGTCAGCTTCCTTTTGTAAGAGATTTTGGTTTAATGACAAAAGATTGCCTCTGATCCTTGTTGATCCTTTGCATTAGCGGTGATGATATTCAACGGCATCACTAAAAACAACCCAATCTGTCTGTCTCCATGGGCTCAAGCAAACCTCTGGGATTCAGATAGGGATATCTTTAAATCTACCAGCCTCCCGCCTCTACCGCACCACACAAAAACAGCTCCAAACCGGTAGGAGATTAACCAGCCAGAGATATCATAGACATAATCTCTTTTTTTGAGAATTTCAGCATATCAAACCTCAACAGTGTCGACATTCTCTCCAGCATGACATTTCCTGAAAAGATTACATTGGTTTTCCTGAATATTATTTTGATATACAATGGATATGCAGCTAATCTTACGCCATCATTAGGATAAACAAATGAATATGGTCTCCATTGTCACAGGATTAGGGTGGAGATGAGTGTATGGATGAAAGAAAAAGGAAATAAAACTGATTAGAAAGAATAATGAGTGAAGCCTTTCATGCAGACTGGCCCACAACCACATCTTACAGAAACTGCCATTTAAAAAATGTTGTAAAGGACGAATTATCATGTTCTTCTCTGTACCAGAAAGCACACACACAGAAACACACAAACATGCTATTAGGGCTTGACAGAAGGCAACTCTATAAGAGAAAAAAAGAGGAGAAATTCCCTGGCTCATTGGGTTGAAATCTCCTGTTAATCCTTACTCACCCTTTCAGCCATGCCCATTAACCACCACTCTGCATGACACACACACACACACACAAAAAATCCACTGCACACAATTCCAGACCAGCTGCCCGTTCACCTCACACAGATCTGCTTAGACACAATGAAGGAACCACTGCTCCTCCTCTGTACACCAACATGCCAGGATAAAAGATGGCATTACAACCAGGCCTATAAAATATCTAAACATGGCTCCAGCAGATCAGAACAAACCACAAGACCAGTTATGGGACTGTTGAACAGAATCAGCACACCAGGGTTGCAAGTGTGTGTTCTGCAAACAGGTTGCAGTCTAAAAGTATGAGATGTTTCATTTTTAAGGTTAGAAGATCTTCTTTTTCTCTTTAGTTCCCTGTTTTTTCTGTTGTTGTGGAAAACATAAAAACTCAGAGGTAACTCTCTCTGGCAGCACGAACAACATCGTTCCTTTGAGCACCATTTTAGCTCGTTGAGGCCTTTCCCTTCCACCGTGGGACGATGCTACTCCTACTGTGTATAATTAGACTCTAATTATCATCTTGCAGTTGCCCGTTTATGTGAATAATAGATAGATAATGTGTTAGGATAGTTTTTTTTAAAAAGATATAAAATAAATACTCAACATGAACTGAAAGACTGATTTTTACACAACAAATCAGCTCATTTTTCTAGTCGACAAGATTTTGTCTCAAGACATAACAAAAACGACAAATACGAATCCTTGAAAAAAAGAAATAAGCTGCATTCAAAACTCATTCATTTTGATTTTAAATACGAACACTTTTTCATGATCACTCAGACATAACAAGGAGAACAAGATGAGTGTTTGGATCAGACTAAGAGTTAGTGTTATAGCCTAAATTATTTTATCCACAGCACAATATCTGCTCCTCCTGAAAAAAAAAACAAGGGTGTAAGGATGTTTTAATGAGCTATTCACTCCGTGCTGTGAACGTCTGTGACAAACATACTGTGTCATCTTTCTCAGTGCTTAACAAATCTCATCTAAGTCTTGTTTTCTCCCTACAAGAGTTGGTTTTGTTTCAGTAACATAGAATGTAAAATGTGTCATCTTCCTAAAAAAAATGAACCTTTTATCAGTTTCTTCTTTGAAAACCTGCTACAGACACATGCAGCACATTTTATGAGCCTAATTAGATGATTATCTTATTAACAGGAGCATGACACTAAAAGGTGAAAAGCATATAAAATTCCAACCTGCGTGGGATTACGCTGCACACATGCACTGCTATGAAAGAGGATTGGATTAAATTATAACATGTATTGTGCTTCGGAAGATAAACTATTACCCAAGAAAAAGAAAACACTGGTTTAACTTTCAAAAACCAGTCTCAGTTTTATGAATCCCACTAAATAACTGGTAACACAAACCCTGTGACAGTCTGGGAGCGGAACAATGTGAATACTTTATAATATGATTTCTCCAGTTATGCTAAAGGGCAATACATAATGCAGAAGTAGTTAACTTCTTTTTCTTTAAGCTGAAGTTAATGTGGTATGCCATGTGTGTCATATTCACTAAACAAATAATAATAATTGATTTTAGATGACTAAAAAAAAAATGCCTTCATTGTGAAAGTGTCATTGTTCAGAGCAGTTGCCAGAATAAGATGTCTCCCTCCAGAAACCACAGATACAGGCAACATAGTGTTAACATTTTTTTCAAAAGCTTCATCCACAACATAAACAGCTTATTCACAAAGAAAATAAACTGTCAAATTTTTACCTGGGAGACGCCTACAGTGTGAACAGTATCATCATTTCTCTTAGACTTCTTGTTAAGTTTTACATGTTATACGCCCCTACTCTTATTGTTTAAGTCATTGTCCTGTTTCCCTGTATCTGTCACCTGTTGATGATGTCATTATTGCTGGACCCTCTGTTGTAACGTACGTATGTATGTATGTGTAGAAAGCAGCAGCAATGGCTACGCCGAATGAATAGAGCTAACGTACTGTACTGTATATAGTTCAACATAGTTTAAAAATATGCCTAACTAAGGCTAAAGTGGAGCTCTTCTGATGCTTTGCGTATTATCCATCACGCAAGAGGATAAAGTAAGCTGCGCAACAGATACTCATCTTAACACTTCTGCTGCTATAGTCACAGGTTTGACAGACAAGAAAATTCATTGGATATTTTTGGAATTTCAGATATAAACGTAAGTTGAAGGGTTAAGTTAGTTTTATGTAATAAATAAAACAAATAAAAGGTACAGTGGGTAGCTTTTTTCCTTTTTTGTTAGCAAAAATCAAGTATCGCTTTCACAAATACGTATTTTACCAAAATCTAATCACAATCGCATCCAAATGAAATCGTTCTCGTAGCTTTGAATTAGTAGTTTATGGTGGCGGCGCACCCAACTGGAGGCTGCCATGTTGCATCGCCATCTCTGAATACAGTAGCCAAAAGGGGACAAACCTCTGTTTGAGACGTTGGACAAAATAGCCAAGAAAAGAAAAATAAATAATAACTGGGAGAAAACAAGAGTGTACATGGGTGGAGCTTTTACCAGATGGAGGCAGCTGATGAGGAAAGGGACTTCAAAGCTAACGCGGAGGTTGCAGCTTTCTGCTGGATAGGT